>JAMXBD010000516.1:0-600000 GCA_024138025.1 Combretum micranthum
ACCATGCGTCTGTCACTTCAGTGGGTGTAATATGAGTATAACAACTCTACAAATAAAAATTAGGTAAATACAAATCATAAAAATATAATTATGAAAATACCATCATGACATCGCATGTATAAGATGGATTACTTATTCTTTCACTGGTATCACATGTGAAACTCACTTTTCATGCCCAAACATCCATGAGATGCTACATGTATAAAAAATTAATGCTGCATGTTATACACGGGACATCATGAAAATTGAGTATATCATGTATAACTTGTCACACTCATACAAGAAAGAATGTCGCATTTTTTAAATGTAATATTGTGATAGTATTTTGATAATTATTTTTATACAATTAATATTTGCCTAATTTTTTTTGACAAATTGATATTTTTTTAATTATTAATTCACGTGAAAGTAATATCCGAAGGATAACAATATCTACCTCATATGTGATTAAGGTTGGAGTATGGGTCCTCATATGAGAAATCGAGGACATCCGAAAGGCAAAATATGGGTGGTGATATTTTTGAAAGCTACACCTACTATGCGTCTAGATATATGAAATACCCGGAAATGAAATAATTATAATCAAGGATAATGAAGTAATTTTAGAATATTTAATAGAGGTAGAGTTGTCCATCTATCTAGAAGTTTAAAAAGAAGTGTTGGTTTATTTAATATATAAAAGAATCAAAATAAGTAACTACTTTCACTTTCTGCACTTTTTTTCTTCAACATATCTCAGAAAACTCTTCCCTATTTTTCAAACCTTAGCGACAACCCTTGAAAACTTCCTAAAGATATACACATGAAAAATTCTATAGTAAATAAGTCTATCTTTTCGTTTTTGTAATGTTTCCGACAACACAATCACATGGGTAATGGAGTCATGGTGTTTTGTGATGTTGATAGTGGTGCTTTACACTAAAAGACAACGAGATTTAGGGAATATCCTTAAGAAAATATCAAGGAGGAAAGACTTTAGGACATTAAGAGGAAGAAAAGAACAAAAGATTTTAAGAAGGTAATGCCAATTCATACAAATCTTAATCTTTTAGACAATTGTTTTGTTATAATTAAGTAATTGATGTTTGAGTGGTCAAAACATGTGAAAAAGGGTGTTAAAGTGATGAAACAAGATTAATAAAGGGTTTAAAGATGTGTTAGTTCGAAAACAAGTGAAAAATTATGAAAAATGGCTTTTTCTACATGTATATGACCAATACATTGTTTATGTTCTTGGTTGTGTACCTTTCTATATGTCAAAATGATGTTTTCCAGAAGTACACAGGTAATACATGACTACATGTCTCTAGATGTGTTTCTCTATGTGTTTTGAACAAAAGGAGACTAGCAAATAATATGACATATACACTGTCACATGTTCTTGCCCATGTTCCTCTCTGTGAATTTTAAAAGTTTGCTTGGAAAAAACACGAGGAAAAACACGACTGTAGTCTTCCTCGCGAACCTCTGTTTCACCCGTGTTCTTCCCCATAGACTTCTTTAACGCCTTTTTTTTCTTTGTCCAAGTGATACCCAACCATATACCCACTTATATGCTAGTTTATGCACGTAAAACACCTTAAAAATCACCTTTTTCTTACCCCAAAGCGTGTGGAATCTGTTTAAACTTTTCCTTTAGGATTAAAGTGTACTTTAAGATCTTAGGAACCTTGATAGTAGCGGAATAGAGATGAGTATAATAAGAATGTTAGCAAGAGTTGAATTAGATACATAAGACTTTAAATAACTTTTGTGTGTAATTCAGACGGTGAATAACAGTCTTCAATCTAGGTATGTGTATTACCTTGTTTGATGCTTGTGTTTGTTAGGATAATTTTATAATTTGGTTAATTATATATCTAAATTAAACTTACTTGTTATATCTGATTCATTATAGTTGGAGGACTGAAAGTACCGTGATGTCAACACAGACCCTGATGATCCTTGTGTAATGTTGTCCCTAGTGGAGTTGCACCTTGAGATAATAGATAGATTTATGGATTCTTGGACTCATGGACTCTTGAATGTTGGGAAGTATCTAGCATTGTATATATGTATTATATGTATAAGTATGTTGTCGAGATACTGAGTTATCCTCATGTTGATTGGTGGACTTAAATTAAAGATAATAATTGATTGTTTGTTGTACTAGAATTAAGACTACATGTGCCTTATTTGTGTATGCTCATTCATGTGTATTTGTGGTAATACTGTACTTAGCTCCGAGTCACTCTTTTCTCCTTTTGGTACAAGTGTTGCCTTTATAGAGTTTGGCTTATTCAGTTAGAGTATCGTTATGGACTAGGGAAAGGGCAATAGTTCTGAAGATTTCATTGTCGGTGTATGAAAGCATTAGACAACATTGGAGATAGAGATTCCTAATAAATGATAAGTGTATTACCACCTATATAATAATTTTTAACTAAGAATGAAGACCTCAATATCAATTGTTAGTAAACATAGTTAACTGTATGAGTCACCTAATATGTGTTAAGTTTGTATGTACGGTTGTGTTGCCTCTTGGATAAGAAGAGTAGCATGTGTATTGTGTAATATTATCAATTGTGAAGTGTCCTCTAGTGCATGAAATGGGTTACAATTGTTTGATTGTGGCTTATAGTAGGGTTCCGAGTCTTTGCGTGTTCATATTTAATATGGACACGTGGCGGATTGTAAATATCCCTAAATTTAGGACGTTATGATATAATTGACATTTATCTATCACTTGATTAGTACATGTGGTGTTTATTATCTAATAATTTTTTTTCTCAAATAGAGAGAGACTTATAAATTATTACCAAGATCATTTAAAAATAGAATAATTGCCCCATGTCATAAAAGTAGGGCAAAGTATTTAGGCTATGTAATTAGACAGCAATTGTTAGACCCATCCCGATTGATAGATTTGGGCATGTGAAAAGGTTAAGGATCAAGTATTCAAACTAGATTTGACAGGGTTGAACAGAGGTAATATATATATATATATATGTATAAATAATTTGTATTTCAATTGCAAAAATCTTAAGAGACATGTTACATTATGCTATAAGTTTGAATAAATTAAAACTTAAGTATTTATTAAAATAAAATATATATATATATATATATATCACTCTTATATAATAAAGTGAAACTTGTATTTATAGAACCAAAATAAAATATATAACTACTTATATGATTTATAACTTGCGGTAATATTGAAAAAAAAAATACATGTTTACATCAAATTACAGGTTTTGCTAATATAAAATAAAATAAAAATTATATATAAAAGCTCATGGTTTGTTTTGTTACTATAACAATACACGGTTTAGGAATCTTTATTTACTACAAGAAATAAATCGTTAAACATTATTTAATATTATTATAATTGAACTACAAAAAGATAAAATGCCATTAAAACCCCCTTTTTCCAATGATTAATATATTTAAGCCTCTGGTGTTTCAAATTCCAATTTCGATCTGAGCATACACCTTTTTGTAGAAAAATATATGTAAGCATTTTTTTAACGATATAAACCATGTGGGACAAGCCAATAAGTGTCTTTCTCTTCCATTTAACCACACAATTCCCGAATTTCCAAGCTTTATGTCTTACAATTCTACCGGTCTTTTCTCGAATAAGACCACTGAATGAAGCTACTTCATGCCTAGTTCATATCATCACCTTCAAAAACCGCCAAGAACTACCGTCTTGTCAAAATACCCCACAAGGTGGGTCTTTTGAGCTGTCATCACTTTCACATATTTGCTATTTTGTTTCTCCCTCATGGCTAAGATCAAGCGCCATGGTCTATTTTATTATTGGAAAGTGAAAGATAACGGAAGGTCAATGCGCACATAAAGTGGAATGTAGAAGTTGCATTCGGACTTGGTGCATCCGGACTAGTCGACCGGCATTGTGGTTGAATTGCCTAGCCAGTTCATATAATAATTTTAGTTATTTCATCTAGGAGTAAAACAAAAAGATATGGTTTAAAAACATAAAGATATGGTTTAAAAACATGTTTCTAAGACTTGGAATCTAGGCGCTTAAATTTAAAGATAAGCAATCTAAGCATATCTGGGCAAATAATGGAGATATTATATATAATTTTAGTCTATCGGCTTAGTGTTCCTATTAAACTTGGGATCAACGATTTGCAAGATTTTTATAAATTCAAATTTTTGTATACTTAAAAGTTGAAATTTGCTGTGAAGTATGTTAAGAAACAAGATGAACTTTTACTAAAAAGTGTATACAAAAGATTAAGTTATTGGTCAAACACTTAGCTGGTATGAAAATGAAAAAGTCAAAATCCATTGAGACCCAAATTGAAACAACCCTTTCTTTGTGGTTTGGGACCAAAGTATACTTAGAAGCCTCAATTTTGTAAATTTGGAGATTCGACACATATTGGTTGGTAAAATAGGTAGAGATACATGACCATTTTTATGATTAATGATGGGTAAGACTCATTAATAATGTTAGATTGGATTAGCATGGAAAATTTTTCAAAAAGATCCCTATTAAACATAGGGAAATCTAACTAGTAGTAAAGCATATGCATTATGATGCTCTCTATATATGCTTTCTAGTTACAAAATAGTGCTAAGATGTAGAATCCATGCACCTTGAAATTTTATTCACAATATGATAGTGCCAAAGTGTAGCATTGATCAACCTTGAAATTTCTTTCATAACATGGGTTTGATGTGAATCATCTCTAAGAGCCAATCTTTTGAAAGTATGAACACTTTCATGCCCTATAGGATTGGGTTTTGAAAGCAAGGATCCATAATACACCAAGTACACGAACTTTGAAATTATGTATAATGCATCAAGAGGATTGATTCTTGAAAATGTGAAGGCATAGTGCATTCAAAAGGCCAATCTCACCAAATCTTGAAAGTGTGAATTTATAGGATTTCCAAAGGTTTTCGTAAACTATAATTTTATTAAACAAATACAATCATCAAACCATTTAGTCAATTATTAAGTCAATATTAATTAACTATTGTTAAGCCTAGTGTACACATACCATAAACAATGTTAAATCACCTTTGTGAAATTTTGTTTAGTTCACAAACTCCAAACAAACTTCTAATTATAGAATAACATCAATTGGTCACATATCAATATTAGAATTGTAAAAGTCTAATGAACTCATAAAAGGGCATATAACAAGTTATTTGGTTAACTTAAAGTTGAATGGAAGAGCAAAACCAACCTAGGAGCGATCATGGTTGTCAAAACCGGCCGGTTCAACCTAGTTCGATCGGAATCGACACTAATGCCGGGCCAAGTCTCGCCTAAGACTCATTTTTGCAGCGAACCAACGAGACCTGGTTGAATCTAGTTGAATCGAGAAGTCGAACCAGTTGACTCGAACCGAAAAAATAAAAATAAGAAAACAAAATTTTAATATTTATTCATACTTTATTATAAATTTATAAAATATAATCATTAAATCATATTTATTTAATAATTAATTGATGAATTTGCTCCAAATATAGTTTTAATTGAATGATCACACATATATTGGTCTTTTATAATTAAATTATCTCATATATTTTTATTTTTTTGTGACCCCGATCTGACCCCTGACCCTCTAGCCTATCCAGGTCAAATCCCGGTCCACTTTTGACAACATTAGGAGAAATCGATCCTAGGTGATAGACTGTCATGGTAAGCCGATTGACTATGAGTAAATATCATATTGTTGCATTTTCTAATCTTTCCCCCATTTCTCTATTTTGCCAAGTTTAATAAAAAATACAAAAAAAAGAAACATAAAAAAAAAAAGATTAAAAAAATTGATATGAATCCTTCTATAGATGAATCTTAAATGGGCTCTTTGGCTTATTGGAAGTCTCTTTAAGTGCACGAGCTTCTTTGTAAAAGGTTGAGATCGGACATATCGGTTTGATCCGATGGCCCCTACTTCAAGCTTATTATGTCAAATCTCCCTTAATTATCACAATTTCAAGAATCTAACACCTTGGCCTCTGATAATTGACATAAACACCCTTATTTCTAAGATGATTTTGACTCAATTGGTTGACACTCTAAGCAAAAATCATCTAGAAATGTCTCTTAATGGTTCAATTTGTTAATTTCAGGCATATTTGATCCCTTCACGAAGAAACAAAACAAATACGACAAGAATGGAATTGAACAGTGATGTTTTAAGAAGCTTAGCAGGCGCTACACCCCGCGCTACACCCTGTTGTAGAGGGTGTTTGCACCCAGGAAGTTTGGAAGAAAGTCAGTAGGCGCTACACCCCTGGCAACACCCTGTTGTGGAGGGTGTTGTAGCCCAGTTTTTACCTTCAGTAAGCGCTACACCCCTGGCAACACCCTGTTGTGGAGGGTGTTGTAGCCCAGTTTTTACCTTCAGTAAGCACAACACCCCGCGCTACACCCTGTTTCCAGGGCTGTTGGGACAAGCGCGTCTTTGGCTGATATTTTCTTATTTTGGGGATTTTTGGGAGGCCTATAATAGTCCTTTTTCAGAGAGAAAAGGGGGACCCATATTCTGAATTTAACCTACGTAGTTTTTTTCTAGAATTTTCCTAAGTCTTAGAGAGATTGTGAGCTTGGAGCAAGACATTGAAGAACTCAAATCAAGATCAAATCCGGATTGGAGATCCACTTTTCATCATATTTGAGATCCATTTGACAGGGTTGTATTCATGAATTCATCTCTTTCCATTGAATTTAATTTGTTTCTTATTATCTTGATGGAGGAGTAAATCGTAGATCTAGATTTTGTTTGGATTTTACTTTCATCATGTGTTGAGAATCCGATTTTAATGAATCCTAATCGATGTTCTTATGTTCAAATTGCATGTTCCTCATCGTTTCCTAGATTTGTAAATCCGGATTACAAGTTTACATCTGATTTTCATTTTAGTTGATTGAGAAATCGCTTTCATGGATAGATCTATGCAATTTGAAGGGATTTGATTGTGATTCTAGAGATAGATTACAAGGATCTCCCGTTCCCCTCTGTTTTCAATGAGTTCTTGATCTTAATGGGGTCTTAGATTGTAATTAATTGAGGAGAGATTCTAAATTAATCGATTTAAGGCTAGATAAATTGATATATTCGAGAGGATTGTTGATTTGTATAAGGAACTCAATGGTGTAAGAACTCAATTCGGGATTATCTTTAATGTTCTGTGATTCACATGATGAAAGTAAATGAAAAACAAGATCTAGGTCGTGTTGTTTCTGATTTTAAAACTCGCTTTGTGTTCAACGGTGTTCTTGCTGCTAGTTTTGTTAAAATTAATAGTTTTTAGTCGATAATTCCACAATCAATTCTCTTATCGCTGAATAGTAGAAATTGAGCAATTACTAGTACTTATTCCCTTCCCCGTGGATGACCTCGACTTAATACTATACTACGATTCGATAGGTTCGCTGCCTAGTTGTCTTTCGTAGTAGTTGAGAACGAGTTTTTACAAATTTAAACTACATTGACAAGGATTTTTCCACCAAAAGTTTTGGCGCCGTTGCCAATGGGGAATTGGAGTAATATTAGGAAAGTTCTTAATCTACTAGTTTAGCTATTTGCCTTAGTTTTTCTGTTGAGATACTTGGTATTGCTGTGGGTTTGGTTCTGATTTGTGTTAAACTCTTTGTTCACAGTGCATGACCCAGAGCCAAGGGAAGAAACTTGTTGAATTTAACCCTGAACCGGAAAAGATCATTATTCAATATCGCAAGAAGAACAAGTACTCAAGTTCATCTTCAACAAGCATTGCTGGAGGGTCTTCTCCAACAATAGAAATGGCTGATCTGGAAGATAATCGTGATCAAGAGTATCAACAAGATAATTTCAACATGCACAATCAAGCTCCAAGGACAAACTCTGATTTTGCAAGACCAACTCTCACCGGAACCAACTCAAGTATTGTCCGTCCTCGTGTTGAGGCGAACAATTTTGAATTAAAGCCAGCTGTTATACAAATGGTGCAGCAGTATGCACAATTCGACGGCCTCCAAGACGAAGATCCTAATGCTCACATCTCCTCATTCCTTGAGATTTGTGACACTTTCAAGTTTAATGGAGTGAGTGATGATGCAATTCGTCTTCGCCTCTTTCCATTCTCACTAAGAGGCAAGGCCAAGCAATGGCTCAATTCACTACCAAGGAATTCCATCTCTACATGGCAAGAACTCATAAAGAAATTCATGGATAAATTTTTCCCTCCATCAAAGACGGCCAAATTCCGAGCTGAGATTCAATCTTTTCATCAAATGGACATGGAGACTCTCTATGAGACATGGGAGAGATTTAAGGAATCCATGAGGAGATGTCCACACCACGGTATTCCGGAATGGTTGCAAGTTCAGATTTTCTATAATGGACTCAACTATCAAACCCGACAAATGATTGATGCCGCAGCTGGTGGCACTATCAATCACAAAACACCGGAAGAAAGTTTAAAATTGTTTGAAGACATGGCAGCTAACAACTATGAGTGGTCACATTCAAGGAGCCGGGATAAAAGACCAGCTGGTATGTTAGATGTGGATGTGGCTACCACAATCATGTCCAAAGTGGAAGCTCTTTCCAAGAAAATTGATGGCTTGAAAATCTCACAACAGCAACTTGCATGTGTTGAACCCATTTGTGGTGAGGAATCTTTTTCCGAACAAGTAGACTATTTGGGGAACCCCATCCGGGCTCAAAACAACCCTTACAGCAATACTTACAACCCGGGATGGCGAAATCACCCCAATTTTTCATGGAGTAACAGCAGTAACAATGTGCAGCGGGTTAATCCTAATCCCAACTCCAATCCTCCACCCGGTTTTCAAAAGCAACAAGCTCAAGGTTCCAACTCTCAATTAGAAAACATGATGATGAAGTTTATTAAGGATTCCGATGATAGACAGAAATCCTTAGACTTGATTCTCAAAAATCAAGAAACTACTTTAAGGAATCATGGAGCTTCAATTCACAACCTTGAAACTCAAGTTGGCCAAATTGCCAAGATGCTTTCCGAGAGGCCTCAAGGTTCTTTACCGGGAAATACTGAACCGAATCCAAGAGAGCATGTGAAAGCCATTACACTTCGAAGTGGAAAGGAAGTACAAACTGAAACTCATGTAACAAAGGGTAAGAAGGTTGAGCAACTTCAAGACTCAGCTCCTAAACAAGTGGAAGAAAAGCAAACTGACAATCCATTGAGGAGAAACCAACTCCAATTCCAATTCCGGAGTACAAGCCCCCAATTCCCTATCCATCAAGACTCAAGAAAAACACAGCTGATGCGCATTATGGGAAATTTTTGGAGATCTTTAAGCAGCTCCATATCAACCTTCCGTTGGTTGATGCTCTATCTCAAATGCCTAGATATGCAAAATTTCTTAAAGAACTCTTGACAAACAAACGGAAACTTGAAGAAGTATCCACCGTCACTTTAGGAGGAGAGTGCTCAGCTGTGATTCAAAACAAACTTCCCAAGAAATTAAAGGATCCAGGAAGCTTCATAATTCCATGCCTCATTGGGAATCTAGCTGAAGAAAAAGCACTAGCTGATTTGGGGGCTAGTATCAACTTGATGCCATATCAATTGTACAAGAAATTGGGGTTGGGAGAACCAAAGCCGACAAGAATGAGTCTCCAGTTAGCGATAGATCGGTGAAACTCCCTAGGGGAGTTGTGGAGGATGTCTTGGTGAAGGTACAAGATTTTATATTCCCTGTCGATTTTGTTATTTCGACATGGAAACCGATGTAGATATTCCTCTTATATTGGGTAGGCCTTTCTTGGCAACTGCTAGAGCTATAATAGATGTTGATGATGGCAAATTGGTTTTGAGAGTTGGAAATGAAGAAGTGGTTGTTAAGATGCATGAAGTTTTAAAACAGGGTTTACATCAAGACGATACTTGTTTTGCAATTGATTACCTTGATGTGGCTGTTGTTGATTCAATTCCTGAGTTGTTGTGTAATGACACTTTAGCTCTTTGCTTGATGAATGGAAAACAAGAGATGAATCCTGCTTTACAATCAATGGTTCACAAGCTTGATAGTCACTCTGATTTTAAGGAAGAAGGGAATTATGAGAAGATTGAACATAGTGTTCTTCAGATTTCAAAACCGTCAATAGAAGATCCACCGGAGCTAGAATTGAAGCAACTTCCTGATTATCTTCAATATGCCTTTCTAGAAAAGAATTCCAAACTTCCAGTAATAATAGCATCTAATCTCACCAAAGAGCAGCGGGATAAACTTTTGTTGGTCCTTGGCCAACATAAGAAAGCTATTGCTTGGAAGATTGCGGATATTAAGGGAATCAGCCCTTCGTTTTGTACACATAAAATCCTCATGGAAGATTCTATTAAACCGGTGGTTCAGCCACAACGAAGACTTAATCCAAACATGCGGGATGTAGTCAAGAAAGAGATCATTAAACTCTTGGATGCAGGTATGATTTATCCCATTTCTGATAGTGAATGGGTGAGCCCGGTGCAAGTAGTGCCAAAGAAAGGCGGAATGACTGTCGTTCCAAATGAAAAAAATGAACTTATCCCTATGAGGACAGTCACGGGCTGGAGAGTTTGCATCGACTATCGCAAATTGAATGATGCAACACGGAAGGATCATTTTCCCCTTCCATTTATTGATCAAATGCTTGAAAGGTTGGCGGGACATCTTATTACTGTTTTTTGGATGGAATGTCGGGATATTTTCAGATCCCAATCGCACCAGAAGATCAAGAGAAGACGACATTTACATGTCCATTTGGGACTTTTGCTTATCGTCGTATGCCTTTTGGGTTGTGCAATGCTCCGGCCACATTTCAACGATGCATGATGGCTATATTTGAAGACATGGTAGGAGAGAGCATGGAAGTGTATATGGATGATTTTTCCGTGTTTGGCAACACATTTGATGCATGTCTCAATCATTTGGAGTTAGTGTTGCAGAGGTGTGAAGATACTAATCTAGTCCTAAATTGGGAGAAATGCCACTTTATGACTCAAGAAGGCATTGTTCTTGGGCACAAAATCTCAAGAAAGGGAATTGAAGTTGATGATGCAAAAATTGAGGTTATTTCAAAGCTTCCCCCTCCCTCATCAGTAAAAGCAATTAGGAGTTTCTTAGGTCATGCCGGGTTTTATCGTCGCTTTATCAAAGACTTCTCTAAAATTGCAAGACCTATGACGAAACTCCTAGAGAAAGATGCACCTTTTGAGTTCAATCAAGAATGCATTCATGCCTTTGAGACTCTCAAACACAAGCTTGTTACCGCTCCTATTATGGTCACACCCGATTGGAACCTTCCATTTGAGATAATGTGTGACGCAAGTGATGTTGCTGTGGGTGCTGTTTTGGGTCAACGGAGAGATAAGTATTTTCGACCTATTCATTATGCAAGTAAAACTCTTACTTCAACTCAAGAGAATTATTCTACAACTGAAAAAGAGTTGCTGGCAGTTTTTTTGCATTTGATAAATTTCGGTCTTATCTTCTGTTATCCAAGGTCATCGTCTATACTGATCATTCAGCCTTAAAATTCTTATTCACAAAGCAAGATGCAAAACCGAGATTGATTAGATGGATCTTGCTTCTTCAAGAGTTTGATCTTGAAATCAAGGATAAGAAAGGAGCGGAAAATCTAGCGGCGGATCATTTATCAAGACTTGAGAACCCCACTTCAAGGAATTTGAATGATGTTGATATCAATGAAAATTTTCCAGAGGAACAATTGTATGCCATCTCTTCAATTGAGGAATCCAACACTCCTTGGTTTGCTGACTTTGCAAACTATTTGGTGGCAAGAATCCTACCTGATGATTTGAACCGTCAACAAAAGAAGAAGTTTTTCTCTGACTTGAAGTACTATTTCTGGGAGGATCCGTTTTTGTTCAAAGTTTGTGCGGATCAAATGATTAGAAGGTGTGTATCCCAGGAGGAAGGCTGGAAGATTTTATTCCACTGCCACATTGGACCAATTGGAGGTCATCACAGTGCGAATAGGACTGCTCACAAAGTCCTAGAATCGGGTTTTTATTGGCCTACCCTGTTTAAAGACGCTCACAATTATGTTGCTCAATGTGATCAATGTCAAAGGGTTGGAAACATTTCAAAAAGAAATGAAATGCCTCAGCAATACATTTTAGAATGTGAGATATTTGATGTTTGGGGCATCGACTTTATGGGGCCGTTTCCTCCCTCTTTCGGCCACAAATACATCCTTGTTGCTGTAGACTACGTTTCCAAATGGGTTGAAGCTCAGGCTTTTCCAACCAATGATGCTAGGGTAGTGGTGAGATTCTTGAAGAAGCTTTTCTCTCGATTTGGAGCTCCTAAGGCACTCATCAGTGATAGAGGCACTCATTTTTGCAATACTCAACTTGAAAAAGTGCTAAAACGGTATGGAGTCACACATCGCCTTGCAACTCCATATCACCCCCAGACGAGCGGGCAAGTGGAGCTTTCCAACCGGGAACTTAAAAGAATTCTAGAGAAAACCGTGTCTTATCATAGGCGGGATTGGGTTGACAAGCTTGATGATGCACTTTGGGCTTATCGGACAGCTTATAAGACTCCATTGGACACCACTCCCTATCGGTTAGTCTACGGAAAAGCATGTCACCTTCCCGTTGAATTTGAGCACCGGGCCTATTGGGCAATAAAGTCGGTGAATTTGGATTTGGAGAAGGCCGGAGCAAAGCGGAAGTTGCAATTGAATGAGTTGGATGAGTTGAGGCTCATGGCCTATGAAAACTCACACTTATACAAAGAAAGAGTCAAGAGATATCATGATTCTAAAATTGTGCAATCAAGACAGTTCAAGGAAGGGGATTTCGTTCTTCTCTTCAACTCAAGATTAAAGTTATTCCCGGGAAAACTCAAATCCCGATGGTCTGGACCATTCAAAGTTACCAAAGTTTATTCATACGGGGTGGTTGAGTTGGAAAATTCCGACAAAAGCACATTCAAAGTGAACGGCCAAAGACTCAAACTCTACTTAGGAGGATCACAAGTTTTTCAAAACAGAGAAGAAATTCATTTTCTTGCTTCCGACTGAGTCCAAGCATGCTTCTAAGTCGAGCTAACGACATTAAACAAAGCGCTTCACGGGAGGCAACCCGTGCCTAACTCTTTTCCCTTCTTTTCTTTCTTTTCTTTAGTTTCTTTGTTAGCTTAGTTAAGTTTAGAGTAAGAGTAATCTTTTTATTTGTGTTTAAATTGCAGGAATTTCCCTTGTAAATGTTTAGAAAGGAGTAAAATTAGAGAGGAATACAATCACAACAGGTTCCACTACATCCTGTTGCCAACCATGTTTGTGCCCAGATTTTTATAAATTTCAAACCAGTGTGCACAACAGGGCGTGGTACAGCCTGTTTTATCAGATGTTGCACCCAGGCAAGTGCAGAATTTTGTGGCCAGTACGCACAACAGGTTGAAAAACAGGGCTGTTGTCCACCCTGTTATCACCCAGCTCCATATCCCATTTAACCCAGCGTGCGCTACGGGAAATTCAACCGGACCGTGGTAATCCACTTTCGCGAAGAACTGCAGGCGCATCTCAATCCCATTTTCGCGCGCCAGTCCACGCGACAAGGACAACCTGCAGCTCGCGCGTCATCGAACTCCAGAGCGCGTCCAAATCTCTGCGCGAATCCATTCCTGTAGTCCACGCGCGTTCAGAAGCCGCGTCCATTCCAGCGCGCGTCGTCCATTTCTCGCTTGAAGTCCTTACCTGCGCGAATCCATTCCAGCTTGCAGGTATGTTTTATATATATATATATATATAAAAAGAAAAATTTCAATCAAAAGCAGAAAACCCTTTCTTCTTTTTTTTAGCCTCCTTCTTTATTTTTCTCTCTAACCCTCTTTGCAAATCAAAACCACTCCTCTACATCATCTCTTTGCTTCTTGCACACCTCAAGGATTAATCTAAAGGTATGTTCTCCTTCTCCTTTTCTCTTGCTACTTCAAGACCTTGTCTAGGTTGATTTATAAGTTGCTTGCCAAGTTTGATTCTTTGTGAACGATTAGGGCTTTTCTTGTTGGGATTTCTGAAGCTGGATTTAGGATGATTTTGCAATGCCAAGGCCTCATTGATTGAGCCACCTGAGATGATTAATCACAAGTGAATCTTACACAATTTTCTCATGATTGAGTGCATTTTGGAGACTAACCTTACTCAAATTCGTTTTTCATTCACTTCTAAGTGATGTGGGTCTCTATCTTGTTACCTCTTGCATTATACTATCTTGCTTTGAGCAAGTTGTGTTGGTGTGGCTGTTGCACTAGTTTTGGTTGTATACATGTTCTAGAATTCCTGACCCTTGAAATTCATATAAGATGCTTGGTTTGGGTTATGTTCACTTGGAGTTTCATTTGTCTTTTTGCTATCTGGGTCATTGTGTTTATCACACTTTTGGAGCTTGGCCAGCCATTTTTACTCATGTGTCCAAGTATTGGGAGTTGCTCGGGACAAGATACATTGAGCTTGGTTACTTGTTTTTCACTTTCAGACATGGATGACTACTTTGCTTTATTCTCATGATATTCTTACCCATTCCATTCTTTTCTCTTGTTTGTGTAGATGGGTAAGAAATCAGTGGCTAAAAAGAAACGACCCAGATCTTCAGGTGCCGGATCTAGCAGTACTCCAAGGCCACCACCAGCATTAACTGAGAAGCATAAACAAAAATTTAAAGAAATGGTCGACACCAAAATTTTCAAATCCAATGTCACCTTCAATTGGTCCGTCATGAGACCATATGGACTAGCCCCTGATTTTCAAAAATACTTCGTTGATCCAGCTTGGGAGCAATTGTTCAGTATAAAGGAAAAGACATATAGGGGAGTTACTTTAGAAGTTCTTTCATCTTTTAAAATTGCTTTCCCTTATCCAGTTAATGGGCTCCATAATGAGGTTTCCTTTTCAGCTTTTGGCAAATATTATTACATCCCCATGTTGCAATTTTGTGCCTATACAGGTCTTTATACTGATGAGCAGATGCAAGATGAGGAGTTTCCAAATCTTCAAATACTTGGGGTCATCCAAATGCTATGAATGAGTTCTGGCATTCCATTTCCACCAAAGGACCTTATAATTCCTCAGCATCACGAGGAACTCATCTTCACCGGACTAGTGCACGCATACTTCATTGGATACTTGTCCGCTCTATGACTGGTAGAATTCACAGCACTAGTGTGATAAACCAACAAGATTTGTTTGCCTTGCACAGCATGATGACTGGTACTAGAGTTAATGTGGCAATTCAACTTGCTTTTGCTATTCGCCACCAAGCTAAATCATCTAACCATGGTGTATTCTGTGGAGCTTTTATCACCAGAATCTTAAAAAACATGGGTATTTTCCCATCTCAGAACCAGGTGATTTTGCTTGCATCTCCGTTTCCATGACTGATCGTACCATGATTCAATGGTGCATTCCTAAAGTCTCTACTTGTGAAGACGATCCCACTCATTCAACTGGCCATGACGACAATACTCCAGCTGTATCTCTCCAACAGTTGAATGTGGAGATGAAGATATTGAAGAAGCAACAAGATAAAATTTTGAAAAGACAGCGAGGACTCAAACAATTCATGATCTCAAGTTTTAAAGCAATAGCTGAAAAGCTCAAAGCCACTTTACCTAACTGTATCAGCTCATCCAGTAGTGATGAACAAGATGAGATAGAGAGATCCTCTCCTATCCATGACTCTAGGATATCTGGAGTTAATGAAGTTGCTGATGATGATGTGGATGACATTGATAGGCAGATTGATGCCTATGTATATAATCGAAGAGAAGAGGAAGGAGAAGGGAGCACGGAGATATTTGAGCATGGGTCCGAATCTGATGATGCTGGAACAGGCACTCTTGTGTTAAATTTTGATGACCCCACTGCACCATGGAGTGGATGACTTGATGTTTGATCCCTTTGGCTGATGCCATTTTTCTTAGCTTTGGTTCCTTTTCTGCTTTTTGATGTCTTAATGTGCGCAAGAGAGAGAGAGAGATCTTAATTTGTACTTAACTATCTACTCTTACTCTAACTCTAACTCTTTTTGTTCTGGCTAACCTTTGTTGTCTTTGTTTCTCTCTGTTTTTCTTTGAAAGAATCATGATACAGGGCACCCTTAACTGGATCTTTACCTTGTTCGTGCTGCAAATCTACCCTTCAGGGCGGTACCAGTTCTCCTCCTTCTTAATTGAACATTAAATTTATTAATTCTTGTTTTCGTTGAACTGAAATTTGGCCATTGAGGACAATGCCTCACTTAAGTGTGGGGGAGGAGAAACAAATCACATGAGCATCAAACAAAACAAAGGAAGAGAACTTACGGTGTTAGAATGACTTAATGATCTTTAATGCATTAAAAATGAGAAAATTTTTCAAATTTTCCCCAACTCTTTGCTTGCAAATCGGACTTTGAAATCATGAAGTTCTATTTGAATGAATGAAATCCCTCTTGACTTTACTTTGGACTTTCACCCTACTTGCTTTGAATCACTTATACTTGGTCAAGGTTATAAGAAAGAATCTAAGTGAAATAAGCTTACTTGCCTTTTAACTATGGAATCTAGAGTTGGAATTAGACTTGGATCCTTAGTAAAACGTTAATGGGTGTAATTTCTAAACTCACTAGAATTATATTCTTTCATCAAAAGTTTTGAGAGCTCTTTAATCTTTAGTGAAAGGGCAAATGAGATTTCTCACTTGGAATTCTCTCCTTAATGTTTCTTCTTGGATTATATAAAAAAAAAAAAAATTTGCTTTCCTCCGCTGACTCAGGTAAGTGAGTCAAGAGTATGAAAATCTAAATGTTAGAGTGAGTAAGAGTTCGTTGGGGTCCTTTTAAACCTGGTCACTTGGGTGATGAACCCGGGATGTACCAACTCAATGATCTCACTATAACAAGAAGGTTGATAAAGCAAATAAGGCTGAAAAGAGCGAGCAACACCCCGACTAGAGGAAATAGAAAAGATGGAGGTAATAACCCTCTCCCTCTGAAGGCCAATAGATAAACAGAGCTCGATTGACAAAAATTCAGTTAATATGGGCGGGTCTTGGTCCCTCAGAAGAGCAAGATTTGACCCCGCTGTTAACTTGAATCAAAGAAAACGGGAAGATAACTTAATGGAATTCCATTGAAGATTACAAAGAAAAGGAGAGAAGTCCAGGGGGGATTGTTGATGCAACATACTTTCACTCTTAGATTCTTGTGCTTAGAGAGATGATTGATGGGATTATATACTCCCAAGTGAGCAGATGAAGTGGACCAATTTTCTTTTTGCTCTGTTTGACCTTAGATTTAATTTTAACTTTGGAAGTTGTCTTTAAAAGACAAGGGTAAAGCTTGGTTTACTTGGATTAATTTTAGAAGGTTGATTAAAGTATTTTTGATACAATATTTCTATGATAGGGTGAGAATCAAAATCGATAGATGGAGGGATTGTGTTGAATGTGAAAGAATGAATCAAGTGAAATTAAAGTTCTTAACTAATTTTGTTGAGAATTCAATCATGATTTATGATGAGTCCGGTTATTGTTTGTGATTCCTCAGTTGTGTAATTGACTTGATTGTATTTGCTTGAGGACAAGCAAAGATTTAAGTGTGGGGGAAATTTGATAATTGACATAAACACCCTTATTTCTAAGATGATTTTGACTCAATTGGTTGATACTGTAAGCAAAAATCATCTAGAAATGTCTCTTAATGGTTCAATTTGTTAATTTCAGGCATATTTGATCCCTTCACGAAGAAACAAAACAAATACGACAAGAATGGAATTGAACAGTGATGTTTTAAGAAGCTCAGCAGGCGCTACACCCCGCGCTACACCCTGTTGTGGAGGGTGTTTGCACCCAGGAAGTTTGGAAGAAAGTCAGTAGGCGCTACACCCCTGGCAACACCCTGTTGTGGAGGGTGTTGTAGCCCAGTTTTTACCTTCAGTAAGCGCTACACCCCTGGCAACACCCTATTGTGGAGGGTGTTGTAGCCCAGTTTTTACCTTCAGTAAGCACAACACCCCGCGCTACACCCTGTTTCCAGGGCTGTTGGGACAAGCGCGTCTTTGGCTGATATTTTCTTATTTTGGGGATTTTTGGGAAGCCTATAAATAGTCCTTTTTCAGAGAGAAAAGGGGGACCCATATTCTGAATAACCTACGTAGTTTTTTCTAGAATTTTCCTAAGTCTTAGAGAGATTGTGAGCTTGGAGCAAGACATTGAAGAACTCAAATCAAGATCAAATCCGGATTGGAGATCCACTTTTCATCATATTTGAGATCCATTTGATAGGGTTGTATTCATGAATTTATCTCTTTCCATTGAATTTAATTTGTTTCTTATTATCTTGATGGAGGAGTAAATCGTAGATCTAGATTTTGTTTGGATTTTACTTTCATCATGTGTTGAGAATCCGATTTTAATGCATGTTCCCCATCGTTTCCTAGATTTGTAAATCCGGATTACAAGTTTACATCTGATTTTCATTTTAGTTGATTGAGAAATCGCTTTCATGGATAGATCTATGCAATTTGAAGGGATTTGATTGTGATTCTAGAGATAGATTACAAGGATCTCCCGTTCCCTCTGTTTTCGATGAGTTCTTGATCTTAATGCTGTCTTAGATTGTAATTAATTGAGGAAAGATTCTAAATTAATCGATTTAAGGCTAGATAAATTGATATATTCGAGAGGATTGTTGATTTGTATAAGAAACTCAATGGTGTAAGAACTCAATTCGGGATTATCTTTAATGTTCTGTGATTCACATGATGAAAGTAAATGAAAAACAAGATCTAGGTCGTGTTGTTTCTGATTCTAAAACTCGCTTTGTGTTCAACGGCGTTCTTGCTGCTAGTTTTGTTAAAATTAATAGTTTTTAGTCGATAATTCCACAATCGATTCTCTTATCACTGAATAGTAGAAATTGAGCAATTACTAGTACTTATTCCCTTCCTCGTGGACGACCTCGACTTAACACTATACTACGATTTGATAGGTTCGCTGCCTAGTTGTCTTTCGTAGTAGTTGAGAACGAGTTTTTACAAATTTAAACTACATTGACAAGGCTTTTTCCACCAGCCTCTATTTAGAGCAATGCAGGTGGGGTGAATTTTACAAGCCGACCCGTTTGACTTGCAAAAAAAAGTGGGTTGGGTTAAAAATTTCAACCTGCTTTATAATGCGAACCATTTTGGCCTGCCCCACATAACTTGTGGGCTAAAGTAAACCAACTTGCTCATGGGTTGAGTTAACCTGCGAGCCTACATTCATGAAAGTTTAAAAGAAAAACAGAAAACTAGTAATAGTAAATAACTACATATAAGTATAAATTAAAAAAAAATAACCAAATTAAAAGAATAAGAAAGTAAAACGTTAATGTTAAATAATAATTTTTTTACCATAATTTTATGTGCATCTTAGAAATTTTATTCACTTTTGTTTCCCACATATGAATAATTTTTTTTATTTTTATTGAAAATGATATTTATGTTTAGTGTAATTACATTGTAATGTTAAAAAGTTTACAAAGAAAAAAAAAATCTTAATGGGTTGCTGGTTTGGCCCATATGACCTTCCAACCTGCAAGGGACGGGGTGAGTTAGGCCACTTAGCTTACTTGCTCAGCTCTAGCTTTGTCACTCAGTTTAAATAGTCATAAGTCCTTACTGAGTTTAAAACCTATAATTTAAATTCAGTGCTTTATGCACTATAAATAATAATTATATTATTCGTATTACAAATGTTTTAATCTTATCCCATGATGTATTACTAGATGACACTTATTGTATTACTAGATTTAGTATTTTTTATATTTTTTTCAACTAAAGTTACGAAAATGAATATGGATTATTGAACAATCATTTCATTCATATATATCTTCTAATATATTTTTTGTTGAAAATAAAATGTAAGAATTCAAGTATTATTTTTAATTAATAATTAATTTTAAGTAATGTATATATACACACAATCTCAAACAAAATAAACTAAATATCCTTCTTGATTCTTGAAAGAGATTCTTATAGTTATGAAGTTTTAAAAAAACTCAGTAAAATCATTAACAAAATGCTTATACTTATATAAAATGTGATACAATTATAATAGTGAGTAGATATATCTAGATGATTATACTGCTAACTTAATTCATATATGACCCTTTTACTCGTATAATTCAACACTTGTCCCTGCAATCACCCGTGCATGCACTGGACTGACCATCACTGTACAAGTTTTCCACAATCATCCATCCATGCATCCCATAGCTTAAGCACGGCTCAATTGTGGTGTCTAACCTATACAACAACCCTTAACCATAATAGTTTCCTTAACTAGTACCTACCAACAACGTAGATACCTAATCTATCATTAATTACTCCATTGAATCGAGACAATAAAATCTATTGATTATTGAGTATTGAGTCCAATTATGTTTAGGGTTTGTATATAAAATAATTACTAATATACCACTAGGATGAAATTAATTATTAATTTCTAGTTGCAAAATCACGTTTAGGAAATAAGATATTCAATTTTACGCACAAATCATGCAAAAGAATCATAATTTAATTTTTAAGTACAATCGCAATATCTCGATTATTAAGCGCAATATAACTATTTATATGTAAAGACCTAACATGTATGTAATTAAAACTTTACATGTCAAGTCTCAAACCACGTATAATATACGAAGATATTACACGTAAGGTTGTCCATAAAGAATGGAGCTTATGGGATTGTTTGCTTAACCTGTTAAATAAAAAAGCTTTATAAAAGCTACTCAATAAAGAGTAGATAACTTTATATAAACACATATGATAGTACCTATATACATGGTACTTTAAAGGTTACAAAACCAAATATGAAATACACATGTTAGAAAACTTAGGTGCTTAATATTACAAAACACAAGCTTTTAAGGAAGCCTTGGTCTATACTGTTACGTTTCAAAATAAGGTCTTGTTTTTTTTGTCTTCTTAAGAAAACAAAGTGGATTAGTCTATCTCCCTAATCGTCCCATTCATACAGGACTGCTTCCCAATCAGTTCCATATCCCAAGTTATCATAATACTCATCATCATCATTCATTGTAGAAGGAAAAGTGAGTCAGGGGCCTAATACACAACAACACAAATAATTATAAAGTGGCACATAATCCTACCTAATGCAATGTAAGAAATAATATAATTAATTATCTTTGTTTAAATAAAGTAATTGAACACTGAAGTATTCAAACTCCTATCTTAATCCTTGGGTATTTGGGGTTTTGAGTAATAGTAACTGCTCAGAGAGTTGATATAAGCTGTCTGAATACTTATATTTCATGCATAACTTTACAATTAATAATCCCATCTACGATTCACAACTGTTACTCAACTTTACTTAACTTAATCTATAATATCACCTAGTTCAGTTGTACCTATAAACGTGAACTAAATCATATTGGTTTTTTTAAAGAATAAGCAAACGTTACACCGATATTGTTCTTCCTATCAATTACCTGCTGAGCCACTTATGAAAGTCATTGCATCATGATAGGGGTGCCCTAAACGCCTAATCTACCATGTCATCCTCGTTGATAGGGTTGTTATAAACCCCGGTTTTCCTAGCAATTAAGAAAACTTCGAAAACTAAAAAGCAAAACCCTAAACCGGATTAGTTCAAGCCTTGTGAGAGAAACTTAGAAACCCTAGATCCTGCTTTCCTTCGGTTTCACATCAAAAGAAATTTTATGAAATAAATTAATGTGAGATATTGTTTTAAAGTATATTTCAAACCATATGAAGTTTTAATTTCGGAAAATTTTCTATTTCGGGCCTTCCCGAGCCCCATTACAGAAAACGAGCCCCGAGACTAGAAACTCAAAAAAATATTCTGGAATATTCTTTAGAACCGAAATTTTATAAGGATTTCAAAAATATAAGTTTTATAATTTTCCGGGCTATAAAAATTACAGTTATAGCCTTTTTCCCCTTTTTTTTTACTACCGGTAAAGTAGATATCTTGTCTACTATTTATCACTATTTACAAGTACAACCTACATTACACACTACCCATGCCCTGGTCTTACATCCTTACAACTACTCATTACATTTTCTTTTCCAAAAAATTTTGGTTCTTACTAAATTATTACATTTAATATATTTTATTACATAAATTACAATTTCAAATAAAATCAATTCACTCTCTCTCTTCCTCACTTAGTGGTTGACGCAACCCCCCTGTTTCCCCTCAAATTGTTTTATTTCTTCTTTTATTAATACAAACAAACCCTAATTTACTTAATATATAAACTCATTTACATTCTCTCTCTTCATTTCTACTCATTCAAAAATTTTAAGAAAGCAAAAACCCTCTCTTTTCTTTCCTTTGTGCCATGAACCCCAACTCCCCTCACACACTCACTTCAAGTTCATTTCTTCTTCATTTCTTCATCAAATCTTCCCTTAGGTGATATTTTAAGCTTTATTACTACTTAATCTTGTAATGGCAAGATTATTCATGGGTGTTTTCACTTTAAATCCCCATGAGCAAATGCTAGGGATAAGAAAATACCAATACATGAATATCAAGCCATCACAAGAGTAGATCTTGTGTTTGATGAGCTTTTGTTGAAGTATCAACATATTCATGCATATAAAAATAGAGATCTTGCATGAAAAAAAATATGCTCATGCCTTTAAACTCATTTTCGTGCACTATAAGTAGTAGATCTAGCACTTAAACACTCATATTATACTTGACATTCATGTTCATATAGATATTTTGTGTTTTCATGCATTAATGCTTATAAAGGTTTAGTCTTGTATATATAAATGTGATTGTTGGTAGATCTTTATGAAGATAAGACAAAGAACTTGAAAAGAAAAGTTTTTGTTAGGAATGTCCAAAAGGAAATTAGTATGACTTCCAACACCTATTTTAAAAATCCTTATAACAACTTTGAAACTCATATTTTATATGAAAAATGGAGGAAATAAGTAATAGGTATCATTAAGTAATGATTTTTATAAGTTGAAATGGGTTTGGATGAGAGTAATGTGTAAAACAAAAAATGGAATCAAGATGGAAAATTTTGAGTTAGTGTTCAACTTGTAAAATTCGTAATTTTGGATGATGCCTATGTAAACACCTATTATTCAAGCTCAAAATGAATGTTTTATGTGTTAAATGAGGTCCTTAGATAGTAGATATAGTAAAGCCTTAAATTTTGATGCATTACACAAGTTTTCTCAAAGAAATCATTCAAAAAGTGGAGTTTTTAAAATTCGGATTTTTGAGAAAAGCCTGCTTAAAAACATATTTGCAAAGTGAAAAATGTAAAATTCTATGTAGAAATGAAGGTCTTGGATAGTATAGATGAGAAAGACTCATTTTTAATCAAGATAACTAGGAATTTCTAATAATGGAATCCAAAACACTAGTGAGATGTCAAAATTAGAAAATTGGATTTTCAAGAAGTAGTTATTGTTAGAGTCTTGTAAGATTTAGGAGTTCTCAAAGTTTCCTTTACCAAAAATCATCAAGATCATGCATACATTGGACTCATCACATGTCATTCATGTTAGGAACTCATTCATATTTTATATGTACTTGAATCATCAACTAGATACATTTTAAACAAGTGCCAAACAATTTTTCGGAAATGGAAAAGGTTACTGATCAGATCTGATCCTTCTATTCTGTGACCTAAATGTTTTCAAAACTTGGAAATAATATTAGAAATAGATAGATCTTTCTAAGTAGATAGAAATCGATATAAAATCTGCGAAATTCCGAGTTAAAATGACCAAGTTATGGCAGTTTTAAGTTGGAATTTCCGCAAATCAAGTAGAATCACGATTTTGTTTAGTTTTGATACATAGTTTGGATTAGTTAAGTGATGAAGTACTCATTAGGATATTCTTCTTTGGTAGGTGATCCCGAGACTGATGAATCCCTACTACTCGATTATTATTACTAATAGACCGGCGTACCATGACCGAGTGAGTATCACTTCCAATTTCAATTATTGCTTGTGATTATATTGATAGCTGCACTAGTTACTTAGCAAAGATAAAATAAATATGCATGATGGGGTTGAAAGGGGAATTATAATGTCTGCTGTTGTTATGTGAAGTTGAACTTAAAAAATATCGAAGCCGGGTGATAAATCATTGCTTGTATAGATGAGTTAGGACTGATTGTCTGTGGATATTGCTTGATCACCTAAAAGAACTAGTATAACTGATTATTCGACATTGAAGATAAAATTGAACTCATTCGTAACACGATGGGGATGGAGCATTAGCGTATGTTGGTTTTTCGTGATCCATAAAACGAATATAAGTTGGTTAATCGTAATCCATAAAACGAATATGAGTTAGTTAATCGTGATCCATAAAACGAATATATGAGTTGGTTGATTGTGAGCCTAAACAACGTCGTACCGCAGGATTCGTTAATTTGCTAACCCGGGATGGAGGGCGCAAGTCCATCCACATATGATTTCTGGCTGGTCATATGTTTGCTGAATTCACGTGTTTGATGCATACTATTTGACTGATTAATCACTTGCTTGATTGTTATGTTTTAATTGCGATATGAAAGTTTTCACGCACTAAGCTAGTGTAGCTTACGCCCCTATAGTTTTTATTTGTTGCAGCACGAGTTTATTTGGCTTAGGCCAAGGCAGGCTACAGCTCAGGTACGGGAGCTAGGAGTTTCCTATAGAAGTTGTATTCAGTTTTGTTTAGATTTCCACAGGAAACCAAAAGACTCTGAATGATTGTAATGGACCTTTAATATTCTTTTGTGGGGAATGCCCCTTAGACTTTGTAACTTTTATATATGCGTTTTGATTTATTATCTAATGCTATCGAATGCCGCATTAAACTTCTTAACTCCATTGACTAGAGTATTCTATTGTCATAAAGGGACGCCTTATATCTATACAAGACTCCCGAAAGATTCGGATAGTAATTCAAGAGTCTTATATGGCATGTGGCGGATTGTTACGTTTTAGGATACCCCTCTGGGGCGTGACAGTTGCTGCTCCTCGACCCAAATTCAACAGCACATGCACAAACAATTCGCATAAAATTTTAAGCCAATCTTTAGTTAAATTGATTTGATGTCTAACCTAGCACTTAACAAACGAGTTACGGGACCTGGATAATAAGAACTATTGAATAAATGACCGATATTCAAATGCGATTGAATACAATAATTTGTCAAAGAACCATTTCATATAAAACATCATTAATTCAAAATTAAACATTAAATCATTTCCTTCATCAAACTCAAATAAAATATCAAACCATCATAACTTCACATTCATACATGTATTTATACTTACATATTTAATTTCATTATTCATTCATTCATTTATTATCTTTATTTTTATATGAATAGTATCAGAAGGTCTGTCACATCTATGACAAAGGCCGTGATGTCTATCACGGGCATCATCATGGTCATGATCTTGGGTCGTGGTGTATTTCACTACCTTGTCGCACCCGTATTAGGAGATCACGACCCCTATAATAGCCATGATGTAGGCGGTGATAACGAATACGGCCGTAATAACTTTGTTTAAATTTGTCCAAAAATAATTCGAGGAGATAAATGCCTTTATAATGGCCGTAATCTAGGTTGTGCCCTTTATGAAAAAAAGGTTAGAGGATATAACGGGCATGGTAATGGTCGTAATCAAGCTTAAATATCACACAATGGAGATAATGGTCCTTGTAACAGTCATGATCAAGGCTGTATCATGTTTTATAAAATGAACTAAGAAGATCACGTACGTCATAACGGTAATGACCATCAGGAAAACATGCTTTCGAAAAGATAACGCCTCGAACACGGCCATTATGAATAGGGTATTGGTCCTTTGATATTTGTTTAAAAAAAATTCAGAAGTTCTAGATCCTCTAACTCTTTTCTAAAACCTTACTTGTTTATAGAAACATATCAAAACCAACCTATAACCACAATACTAAACATCATCAAGTTCTCTTGCATTCATATGTTCATTTCGCATGTATATCCACAATAATCCTAAAATCCATCATTCATGCTTGTAGAACTCTACTATCACTCTAATCATTCAAGTTCTACTCATTGATCACTACAACATCGATACATGTACCAACTCATCATAAACTCAAAATTCATGTCTCCAAACACCTAAGATACACATGTCTATTTGCATATCTTTTCTAATTTACATATTATCAAACCATCTACTTATCTAAAACACCAAAGTTCTACTCTTATTCAACAATTAACATTAACAAGAACTATGGTTAAACATAATTTGCAAGAAATCACTTTACTTACTTTTATGGCTACTAAGACCAATTAAGCCTCTCTTGCTTATTTCTTAACTTAAATTCTTACTCCTACTCATTATTTTGATTAATTATTTGTTTAAAAACTGTGGGGTAATTTAAAAGCTATTTTGAAGTTTAATTTAGAGCTTACTTGTATTTAAAAGGATGAAGAAATGGAGAGAGGGAAACGATAGTTTTGGGGTCTGTTTTTTATTAATATTCTGTTGCCTTTTTTACTTTTGGGCATGTTTAGAAGCTTATAAAAGATGCACGGGTTTGGGCTTGGGCTTTAGTTGTATGTGTGTGAGCTTGAGTTTGATTTGAAAAGAAGATGGGCTTTGGGACTTTTTCTAAAAATTTTTGCAGCTAAAAAGTCTCCCAATTATCATAAAATAAAACATATCATATTATTTCCAATACAATTCCGTATATATTACTACAATCACTTAACTTCACTAACACACATATAATTCAATTATAAGCTATTCCTACACTAATAATTTATCTTATCATTAAATCAAATTATAATAACTTAACTATAACAATTTAAATAACAAAATCATCAATCGAATATAATTACCAATTTATTACATCAAAATTACGTTTTTGCCATAAGATATACGAATGAACAGTAAATGCATGTATACCGTGTCTCTAAAATGTGATATATGTATGCATATCGCGACTATAAGCCCCAATATGTGTTTCAATATACGAAGCAATATTGCAATTCACTTAACTTCACTAACACACATATAATTCAATTATAAGCTATTCCTATACTAATAATTTATCTTATCATTAAATCAAATTATAATAACTTAACTATAACAATTTAAATAACAAAATCATCAATCAAATATATATAAATTAATTTAGTAGGTTTAATTTAGGTTATTTCATTATACGGATATTGCGATTAATAATTACAATATTGCTTCATATATTGAAACACATATTGCGGTTTATAGTCGTGATATGCATACATATATCACATTATAGAGACACAGTATACATGCGTTTACTGTTTATTCATATATCCTATGACAAAAATGTAATTTTGATGCAGTAAATTGATAATAACTTTTATTTTAATATTATTTAAAAATTAATTTCAATTGATGTTCTAAACAAGAAATTAAGTCATTGAGGAGCTAGCTAATCAAGAAGCCTCAGATCTTTTAATCTCAACTAAGCACAAACAAAAATTTCTTAGTGTTCACTGAGAATAAACTAATGTACTTATAATAATCTATGAAACACAGCTGGCTAACAAATTGAAATGAAGAGTTTAATCTAATTCCTAGTATATCGGCCAAAAAAAATAAAATATAATTCCTAGTGATTGATGTAGCTCGTGCTGATTTTTTATTATTAATTGATCGTCCTCCTAAATAGTTTCTTAAAGTTATAACAATTTTTAAAAATCGACTTTAATTTAAAAGTTTTTATAATCATAATAGAATGTATTTAACCATTTCTATTCTCTAGTGATAAACCTTTTGCCAGTCAAGGATATATGCTATGATATTATGGGTCTATTTGAATGTTTTTTTTTTTTTTTCTATATTTGTATTGAAATGATATGTATAAATATGTTCAATTTACATCTACATTTATTTATATTTTTTTTACGAGAATTGTCATTTTTTTTATTCGTATCTATTTCTTAATAATAATTTGTTAGAAAAAGTTTTAAAAAAAAGTGCTTGTATTTGCTAAAAAAAGTTAGCCAAATAGACCCATATCGGAAATACTTAGATCAAGTCACTCGTTTTTTTATGTAAGATGATTTGTATATAAGTCACTATGTTTCAGATAGTGTATTTTGTTTCAGATGTAGTGTATTTTTATCCCATATATAAAATATACTAGGTATGTGTTAGGTCAGTATATTTTATTCGAGGTGCGACTTCACCTAAGTGCTTCCGGCCCATATGCTTTACTTTCTCCTTTGCGGATACAGTACAGTCATGGATAGATTCGTCCGCGGCCATTGACATGACATGACAAGGAAGGGGTTTCCACTCATGTTTGGCCGCTTAATCAATTATTGAAAACCTCCTTTAGGTGTAGTATCATTAAGGTTTCCCATGTTTTTATCATACCGTGCCATGACAACCATGTCAAATTATTATTTGATAACTATATTTTACATTTGATTATTACTGGAAAAGCCTAGTAGTCATACTCACGAAGTGGTTTCTTCTTCTTGTCATTCCTCTTATGGTCACTTGTTTTAATAATAAAGAATTTCCATAGTTATGCGATTAGTGACTCCACAGCACAAAAAGACCGTGGGACCTTCCATCCCTTGGTCAAATGTTCAAGAAAAGCTTCCTAGTGAGGCTATTGTGTGTTGAAAAGCACTTTATAATTACTAGTTTTTGCAAACAAATATAAAGTAAGCACTCGATACTCGTCACTTGTTTTCAGTCCACTACTGGGAGAGGAAAATTAAATATCTTTTAAAAATATTCTATTAATATAAATTACTATGTATTACAAAGGTATGGGAAATATTGCCAATGTTAGATGAATTTTGACATAATATATGATTACGTATCTGAACTTTAAAATTAATACTCAATTAAAGTTTTTGTTTGCATTAATACTACCTCCGCAACAAAGTTAACTCTCCTTGCTGAACTGGCGCTTCTAGTGAATAACGACGTGGCGCATATCAAGTAATTAACAAAAAATTAGACAGTTAAGTAAGCTATACACATATTGTCAAATTATGTAATTATGTAAACAGATTAACTCTGAGCAACTTTTTAATGTATGTGCTAATTTACATGTTTAATTATCTAATTTTCTATATATATTTTTTAGCGATGTCACTTTCATATTCTTAAGAGTACCTATTTAGCAAATGGAATTAGTTCTATTAGTTAAAAGAGTATTAATGAACACAAAAATTTTGATTAAATATTAAAGTTTAGGTGGCTAATTGGATATTTAGATAACATCAGTGCTAAATGTAAGGATATGCAATCTTATTTTAAAATTTTTCATGATGTATTAACTGTTATAATTATCTTTAACGGTTCGAATCATTAAAGTTTCCATTCTTTGTTTACAATCTACGACCTTTTTATTATTTGAAATTGTAATCCCACACAATTATTTCCTAAGAGTAAATGAATAATCTCATTGCTCGCTTTTTTTTTTTAAGCATATTTCATAAATTACATATAACTTATAAGACCCAGCCTATAGTGAAGTTGTAACTTAAGCAAGATTATATTAGTATTTTTAGATATATTTAATAATATATAATAATGTTGGTAAATACAATTAAATCAAGTAATCACTATTTTTTTTATTGTATTTTTCAGTAATGCAACTCCATTCCTTCTTAACCAATCTGAGCAACCAAGGGGCATTAATGAGTGTAACAACACCCAACACGATAAGTCATGTGAAAAGATATACTGACATGGCAAGTTCAGAGAAAAATAATGCTTGTTTGTTATAATACGTTTTTGATATCTCATGATATAAAAATATAAAGAAATAACTATTTTTATAGTCTCATAAAAGAATTAGAATTTCTCATTTTACAATAATAACAATTTCGTGAAATTATTATTTCATCAATTAAACGCAAAAAAATAATTTGTTGGAAAGGAATAGTATTTGTTTTTGCCTTTATAAAGTTAACAGAGCTTCCATCAAGATATAACTTGTAGATGGTGGACCAACATTGTATATCTAAAAAAAGAGATGATGAGAACCATCTATCAATTAAGATATTTAAACAAATTATAGATGAACACATAATTATTTTTTTCTTGACACCGACGACACATATTATATAAGTTTTATATTTTTCTTCACATAATTATATTATTTGAATATTGGAGAGAGTTGAATGACAGTGGGATCATGAACCGTAGGATGCAGACTAATTTTTTTAAAATAAAAATTTATAATATAAAATAAAATAAAAAATAATAAAACAAAAGTAACATCTAAATTACTAAATCATCATCATCCATTAATCATTATCCATTAGCAAGATTGAATGATTTTTGTTGCTTGAGGATCAATGCATCCAATGCATACTTGTCCTAACTTGCCCTAACTTTTCTAATTCATACGTAATTGCTTTAGAACAATCTTACCTTGTCAATTTATTTAATTATTTATATGATCCTTAATATGAGAACTATGCAAAACTAGTATTAACGAAATAAAAGAAAATAATACCATTATTTTACCGGTTGGCTCAGATTGCACTTGACTGTGTCAAACTTATTGGGCTTGCCTGCACTTTTGAGGCCTTGGATGTTTTTTTGCTGGCTCTCCTCCGATCCTCACATTCTATACCATAGACAATGTATTTATGGATGCAAGCTTCAGTTTAAGGACAGGATAGTTGATTTGGTTTTATTTTCAAATCAAATGGATACCAACAAAAAATTAATAGTTTTATTTATAAACTGATTAAACCAAACCAAAACTGATTTGATATCAATAAGTTACTAATATAGATTCAATACAAATAAAAATCTGATAATCTAATTAGGCCAATAAAACAATTATCAGTGGACGCAAGCGGGTGCTTGACATAGGAGTCTTAAGTGGATAGGGCATGTTACATGATTAAGCTAAAGAAGGCAAAACTGATTTGATATCAATAAGTTACTAATATAGATTCAATACAAATAAAAATCTGATAATCTAATTAGGCCAATAAAACAATTATCAGTGGACGCAAGCGGGTGCTTGACAAAGGAGTCTTAAGTGGATAGGGCATGTTACATGATTAAGCTAAAGAAGGCATTAAAATTTCTCAAATGAAATAGTTACGAAATATAAGATGCCATAAAATAAAAAGGCACTAAAAGCTGAAGATGTGGGTTAATTAAATGAAATAAGATATAGACATATCATATGTTTAATAATTATAAAAATTATATTAGAGGCCAAGACTCTTGTAGTTTTGAATAGTATGAACACTGGTTTTGTTATGAGATTGATGTAAATATGATTCTTCTATTTTCAAAACTCATAGTGGATGATAATTGGGAAAAAGAAAATTAAAAAGGAAAGGCTATATACATACATACATACATACATATATATCATGTATTTAAACGGAAGAAGGACAAGTTACTAAAACAAATTATAGCTTACCTTTTTAACTTTTTTGAATGATATTAACAACTAGTCTATTATAATATATAATTTTGAAAGTTTTCCTAATATTGCATCTCTTTAATCTTATATTTTTAAGTCATTATATGTTATGAAAAGACTCTATCTATATCTTTTTATCAAAATTAAACGCCATGACATTAACATTAAAATTTTTAAAAAAATATAATTATTAATGGTTGAATTTAAACTTAGGGCTTTAAGTTTGGCACGGTTTAATCTGTGTATGGCCAATCCAGTAGTCCACAAGCCAAACCCTGAGCAAACTTCAGTCTCTTACAGCAAAGTCGAGCATGTTGTTCCGATCCTGGGTCCACTTGGAGGCGATATCTTCGCTTGGAACATAGTCAATCAGTTTAAACAAATTCATTTCACCCCGGACAATTTTGCGAAATGACGTACGGCCTATTCATTTGACTGGAGTAGCTGCCTATTCCTATCAACGTAAAATTGTTATTCCAGTTTCACTTAAAAACAATATAATTTTAATAAATTATTATTATGTAAAATAATTTATTTTTTAATTTTATCATAAATAACTTCATTTTAAAAATATCACTTATAAAATTATCATCTTCCTATAATAAATATTTATGAGCAATTGAACTGGCCATATTACACAACTCTTTGCGCCTTCTAACCTTTTTTTTTTTTTTTTTTTTATTTTGCAAGTCCAATCTTTTATAGAACTAGATCCAATCTACTTTACCAACAGAATTAATGCAAAGCAATTATAATTATTTTATAGCCAATAATAACCATACGAATTATAATATATTATACCTTCGTATAACCTTTTTCAGCACCCATACGATCTTTCAAATCTTAGACTCATTAACATACTAACTGTTGTAACTCATAAAAATATATTATAATTATTAATACATATTTTAAATAAAATCTTCTTTTTATGAATTTATTGGGTCTGTTTGGATTGTCTGTTTTTCATCTGAATCTGTATCTTTTTTTAAAATGATATGTGTAAATATATCCGATTTGCATCTAAATTTTATCTATATTTATTCTATTTGATCTTTTGATGAGAACTGTCAATTTTTTTCATCTATATCTATTTCTTGATAAATAATTTATTCGAAAAAAATTTGAAAAAGTATTTGTATCTACCGAAAAAAAGCTAAAACAAACAGACCGTAATCCAATCAAGATATAGAATGTGTGTATATATATATGGGCTCAAATCTGGGACTGTTTCTTACAACCCAAACCCAAGAACAGCCCATTCGACTCATTTAAAGGGTTATAAAAGCTGAAAAAAGCCCTACTTTCTAACCTTTAGGGTTTGTTGAGCTTTGATTAGTTGCTTCTTCATCTCCGTCGCTCCGCGTCTGCTTGCCATGGTACTCTATCTCCCTCTTGTCTTTCTTAACGCCGGTAGTTTCAACACTAACTATTAGCTTATTAGCTGAATGCGAAAAGAATGGTACTGAATTTGTGAAAATGATCAAAAGGATCGAAACTTTAGTGTTTATGACAATTGAAATCGGATAAAGTTGTGAACTTTTCGATCTTTCTTTTTTAATCTTGTGAATTTGAAGTTCTCGTAGATTTTAGTTTTCTGGGTGGTTTACGTGTTTAACGTTGTTTCAGGCCAAGAGAACAAAGAAGGTTGGCATTGTTGGGAAATATGGTATGTTTTGGAAAAATTTCTTAACGAATGTTCTTGTTCCTTTTCCCCCCTTTTGTGGCCTAGTAATTAATGTTCTTGTTGATTAGGTGTAGAAATTACTAAATTACTGGAATGTCAAACTGTAGTGTGGATGGATTTAGTATTAGTAGCAGGATGGCATATTTAGTTTTAGTACTTGTTTTCTACTCTTACGTTTAACTTCTAGTTGCTTTTGCAAGTCTAACATTGTGTATTAGAATCTCTAATATAACTTTTGCTAGTATTATGGCTCTTGGGGTTTATTGTGCATAAAATATCCATTTTTGGGTGGAAGTTATTTTTTTTGGATATTGGGATGAGGGCTTTCCTCTCTTGCGATTCTTTTTAATTAGTCGTTTGATGATTTTCCACCTCGTTTGATACGCAGCTAGTGTAATAGGCTGGGTGGGAGTTTGATTTTAAGATTGATTATACAACATGAGTTATGAACTTGATTATAGGAGTAGATTCCATTGACCATCCCCACCTAAGACTTCTGGGTGACAATATACCCCTCTAGTATGTTTGAGATACATTTTTAAATTTTTTTCTTTTGAACTTGTATAAAAACTTGAATCTTAACTAAAGGAGAAAGTGCTTGTTAAACTTTCTGGGGGGATAGCTATATAGGGACGCAATGTATCACTGAAAAAGTTGGGAGTATAATTTCAGAAGTTTTCGTTGGAGGGTTGTGTAATTTATCTAAATATAAAACATTGTGTTGCTGTGTATATTAATTGCCTATGTAGGAGGTCATTGTGAAGCTATTTTAATTGTTTTCTAAAAAGTATTTTCTGTTGTGTTTCTATAGGAACCCGATATGGTGCCAGTCTGCGAAAGCAGATTAAGAAGATGGAAGTTAGTCAGCACAGCAAATATTTCTGTGAGTTTTGCGGGAAGGTAAGCACTTTCTTTATGTGGCTTTTCTTCTTATCAAGGCAATTTTTGAACCATTTGATCTTGTAAATGCAGTATGCAGTAAAGAGAAAGGCTGTTGGAATTTGGGGCTGCAAGGACTGCGGTAAAGTTAAAGCTGGAGGAGCCTACACCTTGAAGTATGGATAATCCTACATCTACCCTTTTTTTTGCTCTTAAACTTGCACTATACTTGTACCACTGATTAACTGGTTCTTCTTTTCATTTTCACAGCACGGCCAGTGCTGTTACAGTTAGGAGTACCATCAGAAGGCTTCGGGAGCAAACTGAAGGCTAAACCCATTGCTGTAGTCATTTTTACTCAAATTTTGTGAGCTTTATTATAGAGTTGATAAATCAATTTAGAAAGTTGTTAAATTATGTTTGAATTTGTTATCAACTTGCTACTCTTTGCTTAGAACTAGTGAAATTGGCTTTGTCCTGTTACTTGCATTAAGGTAAGCTAAGAAGCTTTTTGTTATTGCTATTTATGCACGTGTGTTCCTTGGCTTCAGATGCTATAAGCATCACTGGTTGGGTGCTTATGAGTGCAATCATTTGTCTTGTTGTTGATAGCCTAGCAAGCAGGTTATGCTGAATTCAGACTGAGAGATTGGGCAGTTGATATATCTACAATTGCTGGCATGTTGATATATCTTGACATGTGGTATTTTAGTTTCAAATCTTAACCATGGTATTGTAGTTTTCCCATTTCAAAATTAGAGAGAGAGAGAGAGAGAGAGAGAGAGAGAACGTGCATGGGTATCGAAGCTGGTACTCTTATTTCAAATAGTCATTTCAACCATGTTGTCCATTGGTTGTGGCAGTTGATTGTGTGTGGTAGTGAAAATCATGTTTTTATACATCTTTATTTTCTCCTCTCCTCTTGGTAAACTCTAATCCAAATGAGCAGGCCTTCGTCTTTATTTTTTTTTGGGTTTCTACATTTGGGTTTGGTTTTGGGTTTTTCTCCTCTCTTTTATGAATTAGACTGCTTGGTTTGAGTTGAATGAGGGTCACGACTCCCTAAAATTTTTATGGGTATGAGATGGACTCTCATGCTTTGGTTTGAGTATGAGGATTGACTGATAATGAAGCACATTGTAGTTGTATTTCCATAATGGTTCGTAGTGAGATGGGACGCTTTAACAAATCAGTTATCTCCGGTTTCTTGGCTGATCAATCCATTGACTGCAACATTCTGGACGTTAGTCAAACTAAGGTCTGATAATTGTCGAAATAATTGACGGTTTTGTCTTGCACTATCTCTTGTAATATCAAGTTTGCTGCTTTCAGTTGTTGTTGCTTGTTGCTCCATTTCCTCTAGTTTACGATGGATTGTTGCTTGACTTGCTATTTATTTACACTAGGAAGTAGGAGATCACTGAGCGTGAATGGTCATTTCAAACACAAACCCTATTTCACTCATCGACACTTCTTACAATTCTCCCTCAACCCCCTAAACCCCCCACCCCCAAAATTAAAAATGAAAAAAAAAAAAAGCCTCTTAACCCAAAAAAAATGTAGCCTCTCTTGTAGTCTCTCGTGTACTCTCAGTATCCAACATCAACATTGATAAACAAAATATCCTTCAAACGCAGACTTCAATGTCTCACTCCATCCAATGCTGACTGTATTGCTTCTCCGATTCTCATGATAGCAATTTTCTTCTCTATTTCTAATGAAGATTAGCTTTATAATTGTAAATGTGGGTTGTAGAGCTGGAGTTGGATTTTTGTACATTGTACAATTGATTATAACGTGTGCTTGTGTTTTCTTGTAACTTGTGTGGTGATTTGAAGAAAATGACTTTTTACTTCTTGTTAGCGGCGTACTTTTCTATTTCAAATGAAGATTGGCTTTATTTTTGTGAATGTGGGTGGTAGTGGTGGGGTTACGATGTTGTGTAGTATACATTTGAATATAAATTGTGCTTTTGTTTTCTGTAAATGTGGGTGGTAGAGCTGGAGTTAGGATGTTACTTCTTCGAGTTTTTGGCTCCTTTGTATTTCGACTTTGCGTGTGATTGGTTGTTTTGTCCGGCTTCTAAAGCGTTGCTCTCTCTTCTCTTGATCTTGAATTTGACATTGGAAAATGTTCCAATTATACCTAACGAGATAAGTAGAAAATAGACCAGTGAGAATGAAATCACCTCATTATTCACGTAATTATGTTAAAAGAAACAACTTGAAAAGACGTGTGGTTGGAAGTAGTAAAAGACAAAGTGTCATGTGTTTGCTGGACTTTTTCAACATGAACCATTGTAAATAGCTTGTATTCACATTTTAGTGTTTAATCCTCATCTTTAATTTAGTCAAGTTTCATCGTGCAACTACATTATAATTATGTGCTGACTGAATGGATTTTTTTGGTGTGGACATGATAGATTTGTGGCTTCCCACTTTCTTCTTATTTCACAAGATGTCCATTAACTAGCAAAAAAATTAGGGTTAGTGTGAAACAAAACCAAACATACCATGTCCTCTACTTTTGGTAATTATTCCTTTTGTTATGTATGAAAGATGATTTTTCAAACGAATCAATACGGATAACATATACTCTTATACTTAACGAACACGAAGGACATGTATATAGGCCACAACATGCAATACATCTAACAAGGCTTGCTTTTGTACCGTAGGCTTTGTAATATGAACAACTATGGTGATTCCGCACTTGTTCGACTTTGTATTTATTATGGTGGAAGGTTTAGTAAAGGTATTGTTTAGCCATATAATGGATCTTTAGTTGAATTAGGGAGGAATGTTGATTCCGATGTAATAGGTTATTTTGAGTTTCAAGATGTTCTTGCTGATATAAACGAGTTGCCAAGCTCATTTGTATATTAAAGTGGTGTTGGGGTAGTTGTTGCGTGGTGAACATAGGCTCCTTCAGTCCTTTGAAATCATATGAATGTTGTGTCAATATTAGAACTACACCATTCAATAGGATTACGAACAGTCATGTTATATGTATATAAGCAACATTTGAGTTGGATGTTAAAAACCTATACCTTAATGCATTACCTATGGATCATTTAGGTTGGGGGCTAGTAGTGAGCCTTGTGATTGGCCTATAATAAAAAATGTTATTGCTAGGATGAGTATAGTTGTCAAAAGAGTGAAGATTGAGGAAAACTACAATTGTGCTTGAGGACTAAGATGAAGACATTACAGCACCGATGGTTAAGAATGAGTTTAGGGAATTGATAACTAGGGGTGATGGATGGGAGAAGGATACCTTTGGTTGATGGCTTGCTTAATCTTGTTTATTTAGAGGATAAGCAAGAAATGGATAGATGCATTGAGTATATTGCAAATGATGCTTAATCTTGTTTATTTAGAGGATAAGCAAGAAATGGATAGATGCATTGAGTATATTGCAAATGATGATAAGAAAACATTTTAGAATTTTTTTATTATAATTTTTAGTAATGAAATTTCCAAATGTGAAGACATTCAAAAAATGCTTATTGCTTATGTAGTTAGGCATGGTGCATTTTATCAATGGCTTAAATAAGAAGTTTAGCGATGAAGAGAAATTTCAAGTGAAGTTATTTTATCTAAGATATACTTTTTCTCAGTGATTCATTGACAAAAGAATTACTTTCATTTTCCTTACATGGAAATACTCGTATGTAATTTGGGACGATAGGCTTAAATAAGAAGTTGGTTCAATCTGGCTATGTTACAAGGGATACTATTGTGGATATTCCCACTCATACTATCTACTGTGCATAGAGAGACAAACAATTTTGGATGGTCATGATTTAAAGCAATATGAGCTAGTTTATAATTATTTAAATATGGTGTTGTCCTAATGTTATAGTCGAGTAAAGATCAAGCGTGACTTATCTATGGAGTTCCTAACCCATATTGAAAAAATTACATATATTTTAATGTGAAGAAAGTTGGTCTTTTTAATGATTTTATTTTATTGTGGGATTTGATAATCGTTGCCTAAATGGCCTTATGGGGCCTTTGCTTATACCTATTGATAGAGATGGAAATAAGAACATATTTTCAATCCATTATAGTTGTTGAGCTAGAGTGTGAGGAGTCATGATATAGATTTTTGCTGATTTTACGGGATAACATTGGGGATTTACGGGTGCTTGGATTGGTGTTTATTATCTACATATAAAAGGTTTGCATATCATGCGTTCATTTTTTTCAATATGCTAGGAATTAGCATCATTTACTAATTAACAAGTAAACTAACCAAATTAAAATCCTAAATCTACTTAATGGAATCGACACGTAATTCATTTCTCTGATAAAAATCTCAACATAATTCCTACATATACATGTTTAATTCAACATGTACTTTCTTGCTATCATCTTCAATTTTTGGATTTATTGTTGCCAAATCATTATTTATTAATTAGGCAGTCTCATTTACATTATCCTTTTCCTTTTTAGGACAAAGTGAAGATATATGCCCTATGCACTAACACTTACAATACAAATCGAGGATACCTTTATATTGAACCCAATAAGATAGTTATCTATAACCAATCAATGGACAAATAATATGTAGATAAAAAATTGTTAGAATACATAAAAAGTAAACATGGCAAAGTGACTACGAAGCTTAGTCATTTACATTTATGAGTCATAGCTCAAAATAATAATGAGAACTGAAGTAATTTATGGGCTTTCTTAATAAGCATATAAAATAGGCTTTTTCACAAGCCTTATTCTTTCGGGTCAATCTTATTGCCTAATTAATTCATTTATAGTAATTCTTATAGCATTTTATAAAAATGATCTTCACTTTTTTATTTTGTTTGATTCGCTTCCTTGTAAAAAGTCCTTTCATTATAGGACGACTGATTTCTGTTTATATCGTGACATTGACAAGATTCATTTCTTCATAATTAGGCATATCATGAAGATCCTACAATGTTTTCTTTTTGACAAATAATATTCATATCTGCAACAAATGTTTCCATTATAAGTCCTTTTCATTTCTCCAATTTGTAATTGCATGCATTATGTTGTACGACTTTTACATAACTTTACTCTTCCTTAGTTTGTGCAAGGTGATAAGATCGGGTTAATTGGTTTTACTCCATACTTTTAATTTTGTGGGATTGTAGGATTTTATACAGGGTCTTTCGAATGACATGAGTTTCAAAAATGACTTATGTTCAAAGACATCTCAAATAAAATTATTTTTGGAGTATTACATGCATGTCTACGCTCTTGGTGATGCTTGTGTGCTCATTGTGCACTCCATGCACACTTGTTGGGAGTGCATGAGACGCTTTACTTACTAAAAATTTGTTTGATGAGTATTAGACGCTTTACTTACTTAGAAGTTGTTTATTCTAAATGAAATATTGATAAATATTTAAGAGTGGAGTAGATCGCTTTCTTTAGATAATTTGAGACCATTTACTAGTAGTAATTTTGAAATTTAGATTATGTCAACAACAGGTCTTGGATAATTTCATGAGAAATATTAAACGTTTTTTCTTTCCCAAAATAAATGTGAAAAATATAAATTACTTGCTTTTCGTCTAAAATATAGAACCTTCGGACACAAGGCTAAATTGACCCTTCTATAAAAAGCAAAAGGAATTGCTTATGGTTTATATGTATGCAACCAAATGTACTTTTATTAAGTAAACTGAACCATTCCGGGTGTTTTAAAAATTTATATATGAAAAAAAAAAAAAACACTGAGTTATGTTTTTCTTTTCCTTTTTCCTTTTATTGCATGGTTATCAATTTATATTGAATAAAGGCATGGCACATTGCCGTTAAGCTCTTGAACGGAAAGATAATTCCTTTTATCAGGTTGATATATAGCAAGTATGTGCAGTTGGATGGTTTAATGGAAAATAAAAATCGATGAAATAATTTTCATCAAAAGTCTTTTTTTCCTCCAACTTTTAATTGACTAGGATAAATAATCATGTTATTTCTATCCAATTTTTATGATATATATGTGGATTTTTTTTCTTGTTTTTGGAGAAAATAATTATACAAAAGATTTATATTATATTATTATTAATTACTAAATTAGTGAAGCAAAATGGTATGTCAGACGAGAGACTTTTACTTACACGTGAAAATTTTTTCTTGGTCACAGTCGAATATAACATTTAATAAGGGTAGTAATATTTGAAAATTGTAGATTATAAGTCATAAAAAATCGCATTTTTCCAATGCAATTTTGCATATGAATAATGGTTGGAAATTGCAGTTTATAAATACAGTCTTTTTAATGTGATTTTGCTATAATAAAAGGGTAATCAATTTTTTATGAACAATATTATGATAATAAAAAAAAAAAAACGGAAAACAAGTATTACACTCTATAATGCATATACATGTTTTTGAAATTTCCAATTCGGCTTAAGATCTGCAATGGCGGCTGAATTTTGAATGACTTCCTATAATTCAGGAGCACACGACACGACATAAGCATATGCGTATTACGGGTCAGGAACGTGGACAAACTCCCAACGATAGGGAAAAATATTGCAAAGATCAAACAAAGCCGAATAAAAGCTTGACGTCACAATACACGAATACGTGTTTCACCCCAAAACCCCACAACACCATAACCACGTTTTGAGTTTTCTAGATTCGATTCCAAGCTTTTTGAGTTTTCTAGATTCGATTCCAAGCTTTTTGAGATGCAAAGTTTTAATCTTTAGCATTTTCTACGTGTTGGGCAAATTGGGTCATTTCAGTTAGAGGATTTTTGGGTTTTCGATTGTTTATAATTATTTTTTATTTGGAGTGGGGAGAAGGGAGAAATATAATGGGAAGTTTTGAAAGGAGGGTTTTTGAGGAGTTTTCACCTGGTTATTATGGACTATGTGCAGCTGGTGGAATGCTTAGTGCTGGAACTACTCATTTGGCTATTACACCCCTTGATGTTCTCAAAGTCAATATGCAGGTTCATTTTTTATGCTAGATTGTACCTGCTGCTATATTATGTTATGTCTTGTCTTGTCTTGTCCTTCTTGCCTTTGATTTTGGTTTGGTTTTGTTGTTGCTGCATTGTTGTTTTTCAGTTGGTATTAGTGATGATGGATACAGTTGAATTTCTAAAATTTCTTGGTAAGTTATAATCCTGCCAATTCAACATATGAAATTGCTAAGCTATTAAATAGCAAGTTTCAGATGGAAAATTTGCTAAATTGTGCAAGGGTATATACTTGCTCCATTATTATTCAACACTTTAAATTGCTTTGATGCTGATCCTTCCTCACATTAAGCAATTAATCACAAACTTACCCTATATCCTACACTCAGATCACATTTTGCGGTTTGTGTGTGATGGTTAAGCTTTGCCATATGATTGTTACATTGTTTCATTTCATTTTTAACAGGTTAATCCAACCAAGTATTATGGCATGGCATCTGGACTGACTTCTCTTTGGAAAGAGCAAGGCCCTTCTTCCCTCTGGAGGGGTTGGTCAGGGAAGTTCATTGGTTATGGAATTCAAGGTGGCTGCAAATTTGGTCTCTATGAGTACTTCAAGAAGCTTTACTCTGATGTCTTGGTAGACTATAATCAGAGTTTGATATATTTTCTCAGCAGTGCTTCTGCCCAAGTGTTTGCCGATGTAGCATTATGTCCCTTTGAAGCTGTCAAGGTTCGTGTCCAAACACAACCCACTTTTGCTAGAGGGTTGGCTGACGGGATCCCTAAGCTGTACAGAACTGAAGGCCTCAATGGGTAAGTTGTCATAAAGAATCTCACAGGTCTTTTGTATGCTTTGCCCTGCTATTCTGATGAATTTGCTCTTCTCCAGCTTTTACAGAGGATTATTTCCACTCTGGGGCCGGAATCTTCCATGTAAGTATGGGTGTTTTATCAAGCTATCCATTATGTGTGATATCCTTGCATTATGTGTTCTGATTTGACAATAGATAATCCCTATGAAAGTTAATTGACAGGCTCGGTTTTTCTATCTTACAGTTTCGATGGTAATGTTCTCAACATTTGAGCATTCATTGGATTTGATATATCAACATCTTATGCAAAGGAAAAAGAAAGATTGCTCAAGAGCACAGCAGCTCGGGGCCACGTGTCTAGCTGGTTATGGAGCTGGTGCTGTTGGCACTATCATTTCCAATCCCGCAGACAACATTGTTGCTACTCTTTACAATAGAAAAGCGGAAAATGTGTTTCAGGTAGAAAGTTTGATGAAGATCCTTTGTTGACTCTTTCATTTTCTTGGATTGTTGAGGGTTTAGTCATACAATTATGTCCATTTTCTGTCAGGCAATGAAGAACATTGGCTTTGTCAATTTGTTCACTAGGAGTCTTCCAGTTCGCGTTGCAATTGTTGGGCCAGTTATTACTCTGCAGTGGTTCTTCTATGACTCCATTAAATTGCTAAGTGGCCTGTAAGTATAATCTTCTCCAACTCTCATAATCTAAGCAAGGGTGTGAAAGACAAAAGATATCATATAATTAAAAAAGCACTTCAGTGCAGTAATCTGAATGCAACACCAAATTTTTTAACCCTTGTGAAAAAATTGTGGCAAATTTGCAGGCCTACTAGTGGAGGTCTTAACAGGCACACCCAAGAAGCTAACTTACCTTCCTAAGATCTCGTTAGGGTCAATACAAGAAATGAGAAAGTAATGGATAATTGTGTACAGCATACCGGTATCGATGATTGTAGAGCAAAAATTCTTGATCTTGACAATGTCCTCGAGCTCTTTCGGTTTCCAAGAATAGCAATAGCTGGGGCAAAGCCTGCTAATTTCACTCCATCTCAAAGACCAAAATCAATTCATTAGTATTCTATGGATAGCAATGCTAGAATACAACGTTGTGTGTATGTTACTGTGTTCAGTGCCAGAGGAGACGTTGAGCTATCTAAATATTTTGAACTCTGTCTCCGGCGTAGCACAAAGTTGAGCATGTCAGGTAGTTTCTTTTATTTTATATTTCGCTCACCACTGCTGATAATTAGACCGAACTTAGTTTATATGATTCTAATTGCTTTATTTTATTGTAATATATATGTGTGTGTTCATCGTCAATTGTTTTTAGTTGGTTTATAATTGCAAAAAATAAACCGTGATAGATCTATTAATCTCCGGTGGATATGTAACGGAAATAATCAAAGCTAAATCACTAACACGAATCTCAATGCTCCAAGAAATGTAATCACACTGGAAAACACTTAGAATCCACAACCTAAAAGCCTTGTTGAAATATAGAATTTGAGAATTTTGTATTACACTCCCTCATATATTTTTTCTCTAAGTGATAATGGGAGAATTGACAAAAAAGGATTTAGGCCGTTTATCAGTTTTCTTATTTATAAAGATGCAGTGCTTTTGGGAAAAGTCCCAACCTTTCCATATATCCCTTTTAAGAAAAGTTGTATCGTTTTATATGGGAGAAATATATCCCTTCACATATATTAAGAAGATATAAGTTCTAATCAATAGTGTTAACTCTAACTATAGTTTATGATGGATGAAAGTGAATTTTTTATTTTTATATCAAGATTATATCTCTCATCTTTGTATCTCACGTGTCATCTTTATCTAAAATGATCAAAAGGTTGTATGAAATATAGGAAGATAAGAAATAATTTGCATTGTACCCACTTACGGTTAAAAGAGATATCAAACCCCTGAATTTGCAGAAGATTAAATTTACAAGCACGAGAAATCAAGTAGGAAAAAACTGGTATTTGCACTTATTTGCTAATAACTAGTCTCTTACAATCTTTTTTTTTTCCAATAATCACTGAAAATTTAATTAATTGTTAATGCATACACTAAATCATGTTTAACTCTATTTGAATGATTAGAACATTTTAGGTGCCTGAATAATGGTTTAAGTCCGGAATGGATTTTATAAACAAATACAACAAGAATGGATCTACTACAGAAAGGGCTGTGGTCAAACAAGGCAATTAACTACCAGGTTAAAATGTATTAAGATATTATTTCTAAAAATTGGGGCATTGTTTGTAGAATTAACAATTTGGTACTAATTTAGTGCATGGATTTTTGATTTTGGCGCATAATCCTAATTATAAGTGATCAAGTTTCATATTCTAACTCATGATTTGTTATGACCCCAACATATTGCTTTTTTCAACTTTTGCGAGGTTCTCTATAAGAGTTAGGGTCCTATTTCATTTATATTGTCGATGGATTTAAAATTTATTTAATTATCATTTAAATGCTTCATACAAAGTTGCTCATCATAAGCCAAATTTAATTTTATAACTTAGCACATATTTGTTACAACAATGATGCCTGAACTTAAGGTAATTTTTCCATTGAGCATCCAATATCTTTTAATGTCAATTTCAGCACCCTAATTGAATTTTGTGTTGCTGGAGTTACTACATCATCCAGCTTTATTAGTTGCCATTATCCTAGATGTAATTATCGACCACTGAAAGCACGATGTGCCATTAAGAATTAAGCAGGGGAAGGGCAAAAGAATAAAAAAGACAAATACTACTAACGCAAGGAAATCCTACTTGGCATTATAACTGCAACTTACAAGATATCATATTTCCATAAAATAATTTAAAAAGTGTTATCAACTTGTTAAACCCATATGGCTGTTGTAGAAGGCTAATTTAATTATATAAAATATATGGGTTTGACTTTTGGACTATGTAACAGGGCTTAAAGAGTAATCTATACTTCGGGATGGCTTATAGGAGATTTAACATGATGAGCTTGGAATAAAGATCGTTGAACCGGCTTACCCACTCTCAACTTTTTTTAGAAAAGCTCATGCATTTAAAAGAGACTTTACATAGAATTAAACTCAAGATAAGCCTATGGAAGAATCCATTAGAAGGAAGATCCATATCAACCGTTGATGCATGCTACGATCTAATGGATGTTGTCAATAGCGAAACACGATAAATATCTGAAATGACCTAAATTCTATATATATATATTAGAAATTGAGTTTAGATAGATTTGAATAAGTTAAATGAATTATAAGATATAATTAGACAAGTTGATATAACTAGATTAATAATTAACTAAGTCGAATTTGAGACTTTAAATCTAAATTCTCTAAACAAGTCATTAAAATGTTTAGAGGATTCCTAAACTCTTGATTCTTAACCTAAACACTAATTCCTAAATCTTTATAAAGTTTGAGTTCATTTGCTTGTATAAAAATATAAGTTTTTAAAGCGGAGCTAAAATTAAATATCATTTTATTTAAAATAAGTTCCTAAATTATGTTCTTATTTTAAGTTCTTAATTTCTAACCTATTAGTTCAGAAATCATCTTCTGAATACTTCTAGAACTATAGATATTGATTTGATAGTTTTAACCCTATACCTAAATTCTAAAATATCCTAAATATTTAATCCTAATCCTTTTAAATTCTTTTTGTTGTTGCCTTTACCTTTTTCTTTCTCATTTCTTTCTTTCGTATCTTTCTTTCTTTCTGTCTTTAGCTTCTTCTTCTTCTTCTTCTTTTCCCTTTCTCTTCTCCAATTCTTAAGTTCAAGAAGATTAAAAGTAGAAAACAAAGTTAGAAAGAACAAATCATAGTAGAGGAAGCCCCACATTAAGAAAGAAGAGGAGTTCATGTTCCGTAAAAGCTAAGTAGATTTGTTATATGTTGTTTTGTTTATGATTTTGAATTTAAATGATATATAGATGTTAGAACTGGGATCAAAGTGCTGTTTACATATGTAATTGTTAGTTAATTTTATGTTGGAGGTTGGACTGTGAAGGAGGAAGAAGATGAATAGTAGTTTGGGATTTGAAGAATTGAGTTGTTTAATGTGATATTAGTGAAGAGTATACATGTTAGATGATATGAAGTTCATATATCAAGTTATAGAGAGCTAAGAAAGTGTTTTGGTTGAAGTTAGAAGTGTTAAAGTTGTAAAAAATTCGTGTTCAAAATATAGGGTGTACAAAAACTGTCAAAAACCCTGTCAAACGGCCTTGGAAACTGCCCCGTTGGGAGGGGTGTTGCGCTGTCGGATCAAAAATCTCATTTTCCCTGAGTTAAAATGGTCTCTCAAACAGCCCTGTTGCTAAGCGTGTTGTGGTTTCTAATTTTTTCCCTACTACAATACTATTTTGTAAATTAGTCATAACTTTTTCATCTGACCTCTGATTGAGGTGATTCAAGTTGCTATGGAAAGATTAAAAAGATATCTACAACTTTTATGTTTTGAGTTTTTACAAATTCGAGAAGTATCAATGCTTAAATTTTACTTCTTTTCAGCCGTTACATTTTTCCAAATAAAGTTTAAAACTTGTTTTTGTTTGTTAAATGTGTGATTACTTAGGAAGTGGATCTTTTTGGACTAAAATAAGATAGATTAATGGTATTTGATGTGTAATTATGATTGATGGATATAATGAAGCATGATTTAAGTATATTTGTAGATTTAACAAATAATTGAATTTCCATGAGTGTTAAACTAAAACTAATTATGTTGTATATATGATTTCCTTTGCTTGTTTTATGATTTTGTGATGACTTAGTGAAATTAAATGATCTTGGTAAGTATATAAATGATGAGTTATGTATTTATATGAATTTTGTTTAAATTTCCCTTGATACTAAGTTTAAGATTTAGTATGTTTTAAGTTCTGTTTTTCTTCAATTGTTTTTCCTTGTTTATTATTTGTTCTTATAATTAGCTATTGAACTTAAATGAACTTGTTAAGCATGTAAATGTTACGGTAAGCTTATGTATGAATTATATTTGAATTTTATGAATGTTGTGCTTAATGTTTAAAGCTAGGTATATGACGCAGCGTAAAGCGTTCAAAGATCAAAATTTGCAATAACAATGCAAACTTTATGAGAGAATTTCTCAATAAGGAACTTCAAATATCAAAAGTTAATAATCATCTGTAAAAAGGGTTACAAAGCCATTTATAAGGCTTGAATACGACCTTTAAGTTTCCTAAAATAAATGAAACGAAAACAGTAAATAAATAAAATAGAAACGTCAAAATAAATGAAACAGAAATGGTAAAATATATACGACCTTTAAGTCCCCTAAAATAAATGAAACGAAAACGGTAAAATAAATTAAATTGGCAAGCCGGTCCATCTCCTACAGCTTGGTCTTCTTCCGTTGCTTCTTCGACAACTCACTTGTTCGCGATCCCGTCTACATCAGTCTCCTCCACTTGAACAAGACTCGTCCTCGAGTCATTGGATAGGTCCAGATAGAGAGCATCTCCAGAATCATGAAACTTTGATAAATCTGCCACATTGAATGTTTTGGAAATATCCCAGCTGTTGAGCAAATCCACTATGTATGCATTATCATTTATGCATTGCAGCACTGTATAAGGACCATACTTCTTTGGTTTAAACTTGCTGTAGGTTCCTATAGGAAATCTCTCCTTGCGTAAGAAAACCATAACCTGATCACCCTCTTGAAATATTTCATGCCTTCGATGTTTATCAACAGCTTGCTTATAGCATTGATTGGCTTCTTCCAACCTTTGCTTTACCTCTTTCTGAACATCTACCACTTGCTCTGCCATATGCTTTGCTGGAATATTTATACTCTCTCCTTTGGGCAATTTAAGTAAATCAAGAGTGTGTTGTGGTACCTTAGTGTAGACAATTGAAAAAGGAGATTTTCATGTAGCACTATGAACAACACTATTATAGGCAAACTCAGCCTGGGGAAGGATGATATCCCATTGCTTTGGTTTATCACCACAAAGACTGCGAATCATATTTCCCAAAGTTCGATTGACCACTTCCGTCTGACCATCAGTTTGTGGATGAGCTGTGCTGCTAAATTGTAAAGATGAATCAAATAGCTTCCACAATGTTCTCCAAAAATGACTCAGAAATTTGCTATCCCGATTTGAAGTGATGGTCTTGGGAACTCCATGTAAACGAATAATTTCCTTAAAGAACAATCTAGCTACACCAACCGCATCAGTAGTTTTTTCTACAAGGAATGAAGTGTGACATTTTAGAAAATCGGTCAACAATTACAAAAACAGAATCGAATCCTCTCTGTGTACGTGGCAATCCCAGCACAAATCCATGGACAAATCCTCCCAAATGTGTTCAGGCACTGGTAAAGGCATGTACAGACTAGTATTTTTAGAACACCCCTTTGATCTCTGACAAACATAACACTTCTCTACAAATATGCTCACATCCCGTCTGAGTTGTAGCCAATAAAATCTCTCCCTCATTGCTGCTAGAGTTTTATCATGCCCTAAATGACCAGACAATCCACCCCCATGAAGATCACTAATCACCTTCTCTCTCAATGAAGTTCTTGGCAAACATAATTGATTCTTATGCATCAAATAACCATCAGATAAATAAAAACCAGAAACAAAATGATTATTTGATACCTGGTGCCAAATTTCAGAAAAACCCTCATCTTGGGCGTATGCATCTTTAAGCTGCTCAAACCCCAAAATATCCTGACTCAAAGTCATCAACAAAGAAGCTCGCTTGCTTAAAGCATCTACAACTTTATTCTGAGCTCCAGATTTGTGTCTTAATCTGAATGGAAACTTTTGTAGAAATTGACACCATCTCGCATGCATGTCAGTACGTATTCTCTTTTGACTATTCAGATATTTTAGAGCCTCATGATCTGAAAATAACACAAATTCCTTTCCAATCAAGTAATGCTCCCAGATTTTAAGAGCACGCACTACAGAATAAAACTCTTCGTCATAAGTGCTCCATTTTCGTTTGGCATCACTAAGTTTCTTACTAAAAAATGCAATTGGCCTCTTCGCTTCAGATAGAACCGCTCCTATGCCCACTCCACTGGCATCACAATCCACTTCAAACAACTTCTCAAAGTCTGGGAGAGCAAGCACTGGTGCTGTACTCAATTTTTCTTTTAAGATTGCAAAACTAGAAGCTGCTTCTTCAGTCCACAAGAACTTCCCTTTCTTCAAACACTCTGTCATAGGTGCAGCAATAGTGCTAAAATTTATAATAAACCTGCGATAGAAAGCTGCTAAGCCATGAAAGCTTCGCAACTCGGAGACATTTTTAGGAGTAGGCCACTCTCTAATTGCCTGCACCTTTGTTTCATCAACCCGGACACCATCAACTGAAACAACAAAACCTAGAAAAAGCAACTTGTTTGTCATGAAACTACACTTCTTAAGATTAATATATAATTTATTCTCGTGCAGGGTTGTCAGTACACTCTTCAAATGCAACAAGTGTTCATCCTAACATTTGCTATAGATCAAAATATCATCAAAATACACCACTACAAATTTACCCATAAAAGGTTTTAATACCTGGTACATTAGCAACATGAATGTGCTGGGAGCATTGGATAACCCGAATGGCATGACTAGCCACTCATATAAACCCTCCTTTGTCTTAAAGGCGGTTTTCCATTCGTTACCAGGCCGGATTCTAATTTGATGGTATCCATTCTTCAGATCTATTTTGGAAAACCATTTAGCCCTATGTAGCTTATCAAGCATGTCATCCAATCATGGTATTGGAAATTTGTATCCCACAGTGATCCTGTTTATAGCCCTGCTATCCACACACATTCTCCAACTCCCATCTTTTTTGGGTGTCAATAAAGCAAGCACTGCACATGGGCTCAAACTCTCTTGGATCAAACCCTTTTTCAATAACTCCTCAACCTTCTCTTTGAGAATCTCACTCTCTTTCGGATTCATCCTGTAATGTGGAAGATTAGGAAGGCTGGCTTTAGGAATAAGGTCTATTTAGTGCTGAATGTCCCTCAATGGTGGCAACCCAGCTGGTATGTCATATGGCATCAATTCCTTAAATTCCTGTAGCAAAAGGTGAACTAATTCAGGCTACTCCTCCACTTGCAACTCAACATCATTCATCAGAACTTGTTTCACAATTAACACATGCACTTGCCTAGTTTCTTTCATCTCAGCCCCAAAATCTTTCACCACAGACAAAAACATACCCTTATCTGGTAAAGGAGTCTTGTCTTTCAGTGGTAGCAAAGTATATTTCACCCATTCCCTTTCTAATTTATACACATTACTCTTTCTTGAATGTTGTGCATCAACATCATATTGTCAAGGCCTACCAAACAGGAGGTGACACACATCCATGTCAACTATATCACAATACACAATATCATTATACTTACCTATGGAGAATGGAACCTTGCAGCGTTCCGTCACTTTAATTTTTCCAACGGCTGACTTAATCCACTCCAAAGTATAAGGATTTGGATGTTTCTCTATAGGCAATCTCAATTTTTGAACTGTCTTCTTTCCTATTATATTTTTACAACCACCGCTATCAACAATCACACCAAACACCTTACCATCAATAGTACCTCTAGTTCTGAACAATTGGTGGCGTTGGGTATGATCTTCAGACTTTGGTGTCAGCATCAACCTTCGAACAACATACACTCCCTCTTCTTCTTCATCATATTCCTCCTCTTCATCTCCATCGGCTTCACAACAGATGCCTTCATCACCTTCTTCTTTTTCTACAATATTAACGGTCTTCCTTTTAGGACATTCATTCGATCTATGCCCGGTTGACCACAACGAAAGCACTTCCCCACCATGGGTCTCGCATAAGGATTATCCATCTTCTTGCCCTCTTTATCCTGTCCCTCATTCATAGGACGTTTTCCTGCAACTTTATCCTCTGGGGATTTGTTCTTTATATTGAATCCACGATTCATTTGGTCCTCTACCTCTTTGCTCTTCTCCTTTGACCAGGTAGTAGATCTATATCCCCCATAATTTCTATTTCCACGCTCTTGCTGCATCAATTCAGCCCTCAATGCCAGATTCTTCGCCTCACTCAAGGTGCGAATTACCTGGACCCCAATTCTATCCCGCAAGGTTGGTTTCAATCCTTCCAAATACCGAGCCACCTGCTGACCTTCAGATTCTATAAGATTATTTCTTTCTGCTAACCTCATAAATTCAGCAGTAAACTCATGGACAGATTTATTTCCTTGTTGACACCTCTGATACTGTTGAAACAAAATTTGCTCATAATCAGGCGGTAGGAATTCTGATTTCATTAAATACTTCATCCGATACCAAGTGCGAACCGGACCCTTTCCTTCTCGTTCTCGCCTATATTGAATCCGCTCCCACCATGCAGAAGCCATTCCCTTTAATCGACATGCCACTAACTTGACTTTTCTTTCGGGAGGAGTCTCCGCATAATCAAAGAACCGATCCACATCAGCAACCCAATCTAAAAACTCTTCAATTCCAAGATTTCCATTAAAATATGGGATGTCAACTTTCAATCGAAAGTCTCCACCATCTCGATCATCATAACCATCTCTTCTATACCCGCCATATCGCTGATTTCGAAAATTTCCAGTATCTCTATCATCATAATCATTCCGTCTTCGACCACCGTATGGTGGATTGCGAGCAAACCGAGGTGGTTCTACATCGCTCTCTTCAGAATTTTCATCATAGATAAGTTGTCTACGGGCAGGATTTGGTCTGTCAATAGGTTCCCCACGAGCTACATCGTCCTGGTCTTCTATTGTCATCCCGTCTCCTGTTTGCATCAATTTCCAAAGCAACCAGACGATCTACAATCTCATCAAGACGTTCCTCGAAACGCTGGAATCTGTGATCCATCCGTTGCTCCAGACGTCGCTCCAATCGTTGCAACGCCTCGTCCTCCTGAGAGGCTCCACCCTCCTGAACACCGTCACGGAGAGCACCGCTATCACTGTAGGTAGCCATCCTCCTCTGATACCACCTGACGCAGCGTAAAGCGTTCAAAGATCAAAATTTGCAATAACAATGCAAACTTTATGAGATAATTTCTCAATAAGGAACTTCAAATATCAAAAGTTAATAATAATCTGTACAAAGGGTTATAATGCCATTTATAAGGCTTGAATACGACCTTTAAGTTCTCTAAAATAAATGAAATGAAAAAGGTAAAATAAATAAAATAGAAACGTCAAAATAAATGAAACAGAAACTGTAAAATAAATATGACCTTTAAGTCCCCTAAAATAAATGAAACGGGAAGGTAAAATAAATTAAATTGGCAAGCCGATCCATCTCCTACAGCTTGGTCTTCCTCCGTTGCTTCTTCGACAACTCACTTGTTCGCGATCCCGTCTACATCAGTATATTATATACATGATTTGAAGTTATAGGTGATGATTTTATAAGTTAATATGATATTATTAGATGAATACCTGTTAAGTTATACCTTTATGTAAGTTATCTTCGAAATCCTTAAATGTTGAGTTTAAAGTTAGTTATTCTTAAGTGTTATTCCAAGTATAAGATGTTGAATTAATTTAAATGTTTTGAAAGTATATGCCTTGTTGATGCATTGTCAATAAAAGATCATAAATAAAGTGAAAAGAAAATACTTTGACAGACAAAGAAGAACGGTCCATATTTTGGCGGGGCGATATTCGTAGCCATAGTAGGGTTCCAAGTTAGTGTCTGATTAAATAGGATTATAATAAAAGTTTGAGATGAGTAAATAATTGATATAAGTTCTTAGATGAGTTTGATATAAGTGGATTTTTATTAGATTTCTTATGGAGTTTAAATTGCTAAACAGATGTTTGAGTTTGGCTTCTAAATCTTCCGAATTATCTTCTACGTGGGTGTCTGAGCCTTTATTTGGAGTTCTTATATAAGGTACGCAGTAACCTGCATGATGATTGTTATGATAGACATCTTAAATGGACCAAGAACTTAAATTTGACCTAATAATTGTTTGAATTGGTTGTCTATTCCGCTGTTTAAATCTGTTTCTGACCTGAGATGACAATTTGGTATTTGGTTCGGGGAACGGCACCTTGCTTAGATTGGGGGTACGGTAGTTTTAGGCACTTAGGCCACCCCTGTCATTACTCATTGAGATATGACTTTCATAAATGGTATGGCGGATAGTCGATGAGGTTAATGGTATCGGCATAATATTTGCTTAAATTTAGAGTGAAATCTCATGGTTTTGTTCAATGTTTATGGGAACGATGACCTATTCTCATATTGTGGACTGAGTTTAAGTAAAATTGGGTAACGACTGAAAACCCTAGATGAGATTATTATTTCTCATTTTCGGATATATCATCTAGGAGATATAAGTATCCGAACTACTTATATCAACCCCTTCAGCGTCGTGATCGTTACTAAGATTCCATCGCGATTTCTGTTGTCCGAAGTTTAAATACTCCTGTGTTGTTTGTTTACTTTAAATAAAAGTTAATAACTTGTTGTATGTTGCATTGCATTTAGCTAAGTTCGTGTACCACATCGCTTGTGAGTGTGTTACTGTGTTCTGAGCTTCAGCTCATTATTGTTATTGTTGTTCTTTTTACAGGTGTTATTGTTGATAAAGATGGCGATGATGAGATGTTGAGGATGATGTTGAGTTGTTATGGTTAATGTTGATGCTGTAGTTGATGATGATGCTTGTTTCGAGTTTTTGGGGCCATCCAGAATACTCATGAGAATGAGTGAAGTGGGCTAGGGCTGTTGAATGTCAGTATTTTCTTTTATTTTTATTTATTTAATGAAGACTGGATTTATTTACAAATTCGTAATTCCTTTAATGGGGCTTGTTAATGCCCATATGTTTTGTAAATAAAGATCTACCCCTAAGAGTAGATTAATAAATGTTTTTATAAAGTTTTGTTTCTTAGAAAGTTGGTTTACTCTTAAGGGATTAGAATTTTATTAAATTGTTTTTATGAAGTTATTTCTCCGCTGCTAAATCTAGTTATTCAAGAATCTAATCAAATGATTTCACAATTCTAGAAATCGAGTGACAATGTCCAACATAGACAAAATCTTTTAAAGAAAGCCTTAACATGTAAGTATTATACGTGGTGGTAGCGTCTTAAGTTATTTAATTAATCGAATTAAATTCTTGGAGCGTTACAATATCCAAAGGGTGTCCTCATTTGGAAGATTTTTTAAATATTCGGAGAAATGCCTGTTGGATTATAATCTTGGAGATCGAACGGGGCTTAGAATGAAGAACGCATCATCTTTTTCGTAAAACTATAGGGTTGACGCTATATAGTTTTTTCACTTGTCATGCATGCATTTGAGCTATCTGAGATTGCTTGCTCTTCCTTCTTGTTAGACGTCTTCCCAGGACGGTTTGGGTCTGAACCATGACCTCACTTGCTAGGTTTGTGTTCTAAAACTTAGGATCCTTAACCAGCCTAGCTTGTTGGTGGGGCAGTTTGGACCTGTGAACCCAATGAGAGGATCTAATCGGTTTGGACATGGTAAATTTTTTTAAAATAAAACAGAAAATAACTAAAACTACACATTTTCAACACCCGTGGCCAAATCATCATCTAACATAAAGTTGCACCTGTGCCAAGTTGTTAGACAAACCATCATCCCACACTAAGTTAAATCGCCGCTTCATCAGAAACTGAAGCCAAACCACTGCAAACACCTCCCTCGAGTTTCTCTTTATTCACAAACTTTGCGAACTTGGAAAACCATTACTAATCATCTGCTGTCCTGTTCTATTTGAAGAATGAAGAAGATGGGCTCTGTACCCAAGTTGTGAAGGCCCAATGAAGAAGTCCATGCATATCAAGAAGACAAGGAGGTGTATTTTTTTTTTTTCATTCATCTTTCCTATAAATTATTATTATTTTTATTGTAATTATTGTTGCCATTATAAGCAAATAGACGATGCCACGAACACATTAGCTTTTGTAGAATATGGCTATAGGTAGGCTTTTTTTATTATTATTGTCTTACAATCCAAGAAGCTGCCACGAACATATTGGCTTTTTACATGCCTATGGCTATGGGTAAACTACTAGGTAGGCTTTTATTATTATTATTGTTTTACAATTCAATGAATGTCCTGTATCCTGTGCATGATGGCTCGTATTTGTTTTTTCTTTTTTGCCATCATGATGGCTTGTTGTTGGGGCCTTTTATCGCCCTTTTATTTTATTTATTTTTAAAATTTGAACGTTGTTGGAATGATTGATTCTACTGGTCTGTTTAGGGTTTAGAGGAATGAGCCTAAGACCTATGAACTTGACGGGTCCTGAATCCAGGATATACCCGTCCTGGTGAGGTGGTTCAATCAAAAGATCTAGTGTGGCTTGTTTGAATCGAATCTCGATTTAAACTCGGTCCGAAAAGATGTCTATTCCTTGCCATCTTATTCTCAGTCATCTTAATTGTTATTGTCAAATCCTTCTTTTGAAACCATATATACTCGAGCCAAACGTGGCACATGCATGATCATCACAATCGGATCCATCTGCCCACATACATTAAATTTATACTTACAAAATCAACACATAAAAATTCTTTATACACTTATTTCATGAAGTAATCTTATTGGAATCAAGCCACCGGTTCACCAACTGAGGAACCTACGAAACAAATTGTTTCCTTTTTCCTTTTCCTCGGTGAAAATGGTTTTTTTTTTTTTCTCTCTCTCTTTTTGAGCTTCGGTGAAAAAATAATAAAAAAAGAAGGTTATGGGCCAGCTCTTCATCTCTATTGCAGTCACGGCACGGCTCGAGGTTTCCACTTGCATCTGCATGGCACTGGTCTTTTTCGGCTTCTGGATGCGTGGAAAAATAATATTGGGCACGAAATCAAAAGTTTCGGATTGACAATATGATTACTTTTTATGGAGTGCCAATGACAAATACATAATAACTTAACAGATCTTATTTATTTAGCTGTAAATTTATAACAAAAAAAATTTAGTGTTATTATTTACATAGAAGAAAAAGTTAAAAGAAAAAAAAAAAAAAAAAAAAAATTGCCGTTCAAGTAATATAAATACAAAAAGTAAAATGTCCTCTATAGAATTTCAATTATGGCATGTTTGATATTTGGTAAAATAAAAACTCGATTTCGGTATAAAGAAAAAATTGACTCTGTCATCTTGAAGGAATCATAATTTCAGTCTGCCTTCAGTTATATCTATTTCAATTACTCCTTATTTTATTTTATTTTTATTACTTATATTGATTATTGAAATATCCTGATGTCTAGGTAAGTAATAATGTGGTATTTAATTAGTGTAAAATTCGGGTAAGTTTGAATATAAAATTAAAACTTAGATTAGAAATTGAATTTAAATAATTCAACTAAATTGTCTAGGTGAAATGCATTGTGTAGTTAAGTGAATTAGCAATTAATTTCAAATAAAAATTAGAGATGAAGTCATGCCAAATACCTTATCCAATGTCCCAAATGACTCAAATCAATTTTAAATATCAACTTAGCTATTTATCTTAATTTCATTTGTCCCATCTACCAATTTTCTTAATTTAGTCAATTTCCTTGGACTCAATATCTAATTTTACCACTCCTCAATTATTTTAGCTCAATGCCTAATTCAACAGCCTAACTAGCAAGATTAATCCCATCAAACTCAAATTAGCTATGTTAGTTTCCTAATCCAATTTAGCTAGCATCTAGACTAATTTCTATCGCGTAATTACATTTTCGAAATTTTTTCTAGAAACCTTACACATAAGCATCACTATTTACTAATATTTTCAGCAGAATTTTTATTGCAATATTATTCACTTTGCCACCTCATATACCTTTAGAAACTTCCCCATGTGACCCACCCATATTCCATCTTATACTTATTTCATTTTTTGCTAATTTTCTTCCAAAAAACCCTTTCTTATGTGCCCAAAAGCCCCCATGTTCTAATAGAAAATCAAAACACTCACACAGCTAAAATAGACTCCAAATTAGCATCAAGACTCATCTTCATTACAATAGCTCATTAGGAATAATGCTCTACATAATACCTATTCAATTATCCATTTACAAGCCCTAATAATCTCTATTTTCTTTTGAAATTTATGTGATAGTCAATAGAGATTAAGGGTAGAGACAAAAAGAACTTTATCAACTTCCTAGGAGCAGAGTAGTGAAGAGTGTTTATTCTATATTGCTATGACAAGTAAATATTTGATTAATTTGTGTGACTAATAAAACGTGCTAGCAAATAATGGAATATGATAGTGAAAATACAAAATATATACTATATGTTTAGGTAAAATATCATGTGTTAATTGGCTTAATTAAAATATGTTGATATTGGCATTGTTTTTGTATGGTTCAATGGGTTTTTGATATGAATGTGTTTAGTATGGATTGACATGATAGATATTCTATTTTGATAAGTTTTGTATGAGTTTTCTCATAATTTTTCATGATAAAATTAAATAAATGTGCTTATGTTTATGCTGAACATAAATTAAACACATGGGAATATATACTTTGTGAGATTAGTTAATGTAATAAACATAGAAGTGATAATTTATATTTTTAGATGCAAATTGGAAAATTTGACAGTTTTTAAACCTAGTTTACTATTTTTAAAAGCCTAATAGGCGCTACTTAAAAAAAAATAAAATAGCAAAGAAATTTACTTTTGCACAAAATTTTTATCAATGGAAGCTTAATGTGTAAGGTAGGAAAATGAAATTTTTTGTGATTTTTGAAAATCATTTAATATTTTTAGAATTAATTTAGTTTTGTTTGACATTATATGGTAATTTGAGTTGTTAAATATAAATAAAATATCAAATGAATTTATTCTTGAACTAAATTTTGGGAAATGATATTGTAATATGTCTGTTTTCAAACTAGAAATTTTTATAGTTTTTAAAATTCATTTACTATTTTTTAAAAAATAATTTAAAATTCTTTTGATAATTTTACAAATCTGCTTTAAATGAAAAAAAAAAAATGCTTTACTCCAGCTTGTTTGATATTTTTACACATTAGTATTTTTTGAATTAAAACTTGATTTTGGCATTAATATGAGTATGTGGACTAAATTACCAATTTAGGTTTAAAAATTAATAAAATTAGAACCATTAATATGTCTTGGGCTTAAAATTAATTTAAATGAATCATTATGGGCTTTGATATATAAAATATGCCTATTTAGCGATTTAGGACTTAAATTGGTTAAATGGACTAAACACATGCTTAAATAACTAAATTGGACTATTATGGGCTTTTCACTATCAAATTTGCTAAGTTAACAAATTAGGGCCAAACATAACTTAGAAGAACTAAAATGAGTTTAGTTAATAAATTAGACAACTAGGGTTATTAAAATTATAAAATGAGTTTAGAACTAATTAGGTACAACTTGCATAAATAAATTAAAATAGGTTAGAAATTAACCAATATGAGCTTATCTAATTCTTTAGGATCTAATAAATTGATTTAGCTATTTTTGGACTATTTCAACATTAATGGGCCACAAATTACTAAAATTGATTTTCCTTAGAGCCTTAAGGCCTCAAACCACAATAATTACCAAATTATGCTTTATGAGCTTAAATTCTAAATATGAGTCCAATAACTCATATATACTCGAATTAGGCCTAATTCAAATATTTAAGTCCATTATAAATTTTTAGGTATTGAAATACCTAATGGATTCATGTAACACCTCTTGGGCCCAAAAGCCTTAAATATAGTTCGTGGGCCTAAATAGGAATTTAGGAAATATAATAGTTTAATTAGAGTCTAAACTTATTTCCTTTGCACTTGAACTCAATTATTGGGTCCAATAACCAATATTACTCTAATTAAACCTAATTTCAAAATAAATCCCAAATCCACTTGACTTAATTCCTACATTCTTTAATAAGCTCAATTACTAAAACCTAAAGCCCATTACTTTAAGCGAAATATTTAGATAATATCTTATTAAGCTTAATCCAGGATTTCTAAAGGCATAATATATTTAATAATAAATTAAATTTCTAAATTTAATGGGTCTAGTCCAAATCACCTAAACTTAAATACCTCAAATTGACTCAATTCAAATATAATTTAAGGCCTTCTATTATATAAGTCCTTACATTAATTAGCTAATTAACATGACTTAAATCATTAGTTTGCATGCTCAATTCTCATAAAGATTAATATTCCTTGAACAGATATTTAATCAATCCATTTTCTATTGTGTAGTCTATTACTAACTACCAATATGATACTAGGTACATAGTGACACATTGATGGGAATCGGGCTTTGAAAGCTCAAGAAGATGTAATAGGCAAGTGTAATTGGTGAAGGAAGTTAGGTGATCTTGCATTGGAGAAGAACACTAGCTTAATGTCACCGGTGTATAGGTCTACACTGTTGGCCTATTAGTTTACGCCGTCGGCCTTTAGCCGGCCTTCAATGTGCATAGATCGTCACCAAATTTTGTGATGTACACCGCCGGTGTAGGAAAGAAGGCCATTGGCCTTTAGCCAACCTTCAGCATGTCCAGATTCAAAATTTTAAGAGTCGCTTGCAAAGCAACCAGCCTTTATCTTTTAAACAGCCAGCCTTGATTGAATGCCAACTTTAGTTTCTTTTGTCTTTTAGGTTTCCTTTGTAGTAATATATATTATATATATATATATATAAAAGTTAGTTCTTGTTTTGAGACTTTTTTTTTTTTAGATATTGACATTTCATCTTTTGAGAGTTCTCTCAAATTTACTCTTATTAATCAAATTGTGATTGTACCGAGTTTCCGTTTTTATCAATTATTTAGATTGTGGCGAACAAACCACTTCATCTTGTTTGTGTGTAATATCAAACAAGAGAGTGTGTAGTTTAGGTTGATTTCAACGCATAATATCCGTTGTCAATGCTGCTCATATTCTTCTTTCTTTTTGTTGCATCCAAATATAAAGATTAAAAATATCATCTTTGGTAACCAATCCTGTTAGGTACATCATCTTTGGTATCCGATCCTTTTAGGTACATCATCTTTTGGTATTAGAGCTCAGTTGTGACAATGGGATATTTGGTAAGCATAAGATTTGATCTTTTTGTGTTATTGTGCATAGTACAAAGATTTGAATTAGGGGTTACATTGTGATTGAGATATCTGTGATTTGGAGGAATTAAGGTTTATATTGTGGTTGTATCATTTATGAATTTGGAAGAATTTGGAGATTATGAATCATGTCGAATGATAGTGTGAATGCAAATGCTGGGAATGGTGGTAATAGCTAGGTTGGAGGAAGTCAGGGTCATGCTGCTACAGGTGGTAGAAGAATAGTTACAACACTGGACCACCATTGTCACCAATATGGCGACACAGATGGATCGGATGGCTTTAGGTCACAAGCAATTAATCAACCAACAAGCACCACTGCCAGTGATTAACCAACAAGCGACATCTCCGAGTGTAGTTAATGATGCCGGAAAGGAAGGAGTAGGAGGAGGAAATAAAGGAAGGTAGTATGGGGGTAATGCTTATGCCTATTGCGAAAGAAGATGGGATAACTTTGAAGATGAGTATGATTATAACCGTGAATTTTGACCACCTAATAGACTAGAAAATGTGAAGCTGCAAATGCCTTCATTTGTTAGAGGGGGATTTGTAGATGGTTATCTTGATTGGGTGGACAAAGAAAATAGATTTTCTTGGCAGATGCTATTAAGGTACTCAAGATAATCACAACCCCTTTTAATACTTCCTCTAATCAAAACTATTTTCTATTATCACATCGACGAAATATCAATTATCTAATTATTAAAATAAATTTAATAATTATAATATTAATTATTTTAATAATTTAATTATAATTAAATATGATATAAATAATTGAATAGTTATAAAACAGATTCTGTGAAACCATCGTATCATTTCAACTCAGTCTCACTATTTGGAAATTGTCAACATCAACCCTGTCGACTATTCTAAGAAATATAAACCTGTTGGTCGAATATTTTGGAAAGTTCGTTGAACAAATCTACTAATCTTTCGCTACAAAATCTCTACATAATACCCACGAAAGTACAACAACGTAAATTAAGAATAAGTAAATGAATAAAAAGTGACGTCACGAATATATATAAAACAGAAACAATGACGACTAGCGTTTGACGTGGAGGCATGATGCCACATAAGGTTGGACCGTCGCTGGTAAGCAAACCTACTAACGTAGTCAACTTGTTAATCTTAAAAAACAACTGGGGCTGAGATTTCTCAAGCGCGAATTTGTAAATACTAATAAAATATTAATATTTGGTAATATTTATATAATAAAATTAATTTATTCTAAATTATACATTTTTATTTTTATTATCTTTATGTTTATAATATCATATTTTTATTTATATCATATCTGTACTAATTTACATTTGTATTATATTTGTTTTATATCTCTATCACATATATTTTATCAGTATTTATTTCTCGATAAATACTTATTTATAAACCATAAAAAAGATAATGTCATAGTATGTAAATTATATTCAATATGTATGCCCCAACCCAACTTGGAATGCACAAATAAATTCTGGGTCCATCATTTAATTGCTCAGTAACAATATCTAGCATGAACATGGAAAAAAAAAAGGTTGAAGTGGACCAAACTTTTGAGAGTGGATGTCAATTTTGTCTGGCCGATTGTACATTGCATAAATGCTCGATAAAATACATATAAGTACTACAGGGTCAAATATAAAACCCCCGTCGACATATAATACATTAATACTTAGTACATTAAGAAATTTGGACCCCGCAAACATTAATTTAGCAATTTTAAACATTTGGCCATTTTTCATTTGAGCCCTATACTTTATTTTATTTTATTCTATTTCTATTTCAGTTGCTTACGAAAGTTATCAAAAGAGGATTTATTTTGACGGCGCTACTTTTTTTTTCTAGTTTTTGACATTTGGCATAATTTGATTGGTATGAAATTAAATAAATTTTGAAAAAGTAAAAAGAAATTGTGCAGAAAATTAAAGAAATCTCTGGACGACATTATCAAAACTCTCAAACCCTCGATCTAAAGCCATGTTTTCTCCAGATTTAACCACAATTCATGGATTTAAAATTGGTTTTTTATCAACTAGACCAGCCTTCCAAGATCAAATCTATTTCACACCTTGGAAGAATGGTGGATTTATCCAAGAAGAAAAAACGAAGGATGTTTAAACCATACTCTTACATGCCATATGTAATATATACATAATAAGTAAATATTAATAATTTTTAATACGTATGATAAGTATATACATTAAAAGGTATTAATATTTCAGGATAAATTTATTTAAAATATCAATTTTTCAAGTAGTTAAAAAAAGCAATCAGTATTTTGTAAATGGAGTGAAAAAAAGACCATCGATGAAAATTAAGAAAATTTAATTGAAATCTAATCCAGATATAACTTTGGTAAATGTTAATACCTCGTTTAATTCATTTTGTGAAACGTTAATTTTTTTTTAATCATTTGAAACTTTAATACTTTAAATGCACTTAAAGTTAAATGCTAATGTTTTTATGAAATTTACCGATATATTAAATAAAATTAGTAATTACATCATATAAATATACACATACGTGATGTGTATGATATATTTAATAATTTCTTAAAAAAATAAAAACCCTTTTACGTGGCCTCTATCTCCAATGGAAATTTTGAATTTTTTTTTAATGCTATTCTCTCGGATGCGAATGCTCATGGGCTTTCCGGGAAAAATCTAGACTTTCGGGTCATAATTTTTGTTCCGAAGCAATCCACTGCGGTCCAAGTCTTTCCTCATCCTATGTAAGAGTGTTCAAAAAGACCGATGAAACTAAAAAATCGAACCAAAACCGTCAAATTAATTCAAAAAATATAGTTAACTGGTCTATTGATTTCGATTTAGGATTATGATTTTTTTTTTCGATTTTTAATTTCAGTTTCGGTTTATAACCATAAAAAACCAATGATTAACAGCTAACCATTTCGATATTTATAAATATATCATATATATATAATTTACATATATATAATTATTTTTTAAAAAATATATAAATACACATATGATTTACATATACATATAATTCACCTATGTTGATATTCAATTAAAATACTATTGTCCTATGTTTGATGGAGTTAATATGGTAATTGATTTGGTTTGATTTTATTGATAGTGATACACTCAAAGGTTTGTTTTTCCCCTTTTTCCTTAATTTTTTTTAGCTCTTATAATATATATAATAATTTAAAAAAAAACTCTATGATAAAGGCTAAAAAATAAGATTTGTTGAAATTATCAATTTGATTTATTGAAACCATTACATTAAATGATTAAAAACCGCAAACCGAATAAATTAACAAAAAAAAATGGTTAACCATTATGACGGTTAACTGTTTATAATGAACCGGTTAATGATTGAGATATTATGAAACCGATTACTATGGTTAGGTTCAAAAAATAGAACCACGGATCGATTAACCCATCCATGAACACCCCTAAACCTATTCCGTACCTTCTCAGCCACCCTCCTAGTCCAAGGGATTCTTAAACCTCTACTCTACGCCTGAACCTAGGGATGTGACTAGGTTGACTATTAATGGGTTTCCGATCCGTCCAACCTTATAAAAACCCTATAGGGTTCGAATTTAGACATAGATAAAACCCTTGTAGGGTATTAGGATCGGATTTGGATACTACTAAAACTTAATGGATATCCGACTTGTATCACCCAACTCGTTAATCCTAGTGAAAAAAACAATTGTAATATAAATATATTTACTAAATGTAAACATTGTAAGAGGCTAAATTTAAAAACCAGTTGGCAAAGAGAAGATGAATTGCTATATTATTAAACTAATATTTTATTAACTTAAGTCTGCTAAATCTATTGAAAAAAAAAAAGATAAGCGGATAGAGTTTAGGTTGATAACTGGACGGGTGGTCATGCGGGTAATCGAGTTGGTAGTTAGGTGGATAACCAGATGAGTGGCGGGTATTAGAGTAAATTTTGTAGGGTGGGTTTGGATATAGAAGGAAAACCATACAGGGCTATAAGGTCGGGTTTTGTATGTCCTATAGTGTAGCGGATTTAGGTTTGGATTCATGTAACCCGCTCGAAACGTGACCCGATTGCCTCCCTGCTTGACCCTAGTTTTCATCAAATAAATTTGTTCACTTTTTAAAACAAACGAGAAATAAGTAAGTTATTTAAAAATTAAAAAAAAATAGCACCATGTCTTTTTGATTGATGTTGTTCAAGGTCCACTTAGATGTTTGAGAAACTCCTTAATGAAAAAATCAATGAAAGTATCATCTTTTAGGTAAACAACTCGAGCTCTCTCATATGACTGAAAAATGTCCTTTAATCCTTAACACTTTATTTGTTATAATAAACTCAATTTACCTTCAGTAAAATTTATTTCTTATATAAGTAATACATCTCTATAAAAATTTAACATCAATCAATAATATACGAAACTCTCTTTCTTCAGCTATCTTAAAAACTAAACAAATCGACTTTATTGTAATTAATTTTTTTTAATAATTATAACGAGAAGGAGATCTGAATCTGATAGCTCTCACTCGAGAGACTATGATGATGCTATTTTATATACGATTATTAGTCCAAACATATCTACTTTAATCAATAAAAAATAAAACCTGAAAGTAGCGACTGATACTCATCGGGTAATCAATTAATGCGTATGCATGTGCGACCTACGATTACCTTCAACAATTCTGAGATGTTGTCAGTCCAAAGACCAGCCAGCATGAATCCGGACTGGAGGATGCACCTTCAGCTTCCATGGTATATTCCGATAGCGTCGACAATGATGGTTCACATGATAGTGCTTCTAACCATCCTCTCATTACTATTATGATCTTGTTTGTTTCGAAGACAATTTTTTGTCCAGTAGAACTACTTTTCGTTGAAAATATTTCTTGAAAATGCTATGTTTGATTATGATTTTGTAAAAATATGAAAAGACTTTTCGATGTTTGATATCAATTTTAGGTATAGTAAAGTATAGTATAGTCTGCAAATAAAGTATTATTTATTTAGAAAATAGTTCGAGAAACAACTTCATTTTTTAAAATACCTAGGTCATTTTCTGAAAAATGTTAAGATTTTCTCCGATAAGAAAAAATGCTTTTACTTGAATAGTGTTTTTAGTTTAACAACAAATGAATAAAAAAGAATGTTTACTCCAAAACAAAGGAGGCCTAAGATAGTATTTGGTTATCAATACGATACAAAAATATGAGAAGAATAAGGCAGTACAATTTCTTTTTCATGTTTGCTATGTGAAGTGCAACACGAGATTTTCTTTTCTTTTGTTTTTTTTTTTCTGAAGTTGTATATATTGGTTTTGCATAGTTGTTTACAATTATGTTTCATTTGATTTACTGGAATGTAATTAGTATTTTACCTTTATGATTGTAGAATAGTTATTCCTTCATTTGGTTTAAAAGGAATCTATATTTTAAGTAATGTGGAATAAATAAAGAATCTCTATTATTATTTTTTTTATTAATGGAACTGTTATTCTTTAAAGAATGGATTTTTTTCCAAAAATACCTATAATCATAAAATCAAGGGAATTATTATTCTCTTCCATCCTCATTTTATTCCAGTAAAAAAATGTGATATAATGATGATGATGACAATGGTAACTTGTTACTAGTATTTTAATACGGTGGTAATAATAGTGGTGGTAGTAAGGTTATAGTGGTAAAAATAGTAGTTGTGTTGTGTTGATTTGGTCATTTTGTAAGAGATTTTACATTGTCATATACATTTTTTGTTTTTCAAAACAAACAGGCTACAATAAGTCTTGTTAATCCAAGCAATAAAAATTGCAAAACCAAATGCTATTAGTGTAAAAAAGATATCAGTTTCATTACTCTATTATTTCTTTTTCTTTCTCTATTTTTATATTATTTTATTATGTATATTTAATGGTGTTATTCTCTCAAATTAAACTTTTTTTTTATTTTAGAAAACTTAAAAAATTACAAATTATTAACCTTAAAAAATTTAAATCTCAAAAATTATAAAAATTATTAATTCCATATCTAAAAATTAAAACTTATGATTTCCAACCTATTGTCCAAATAATCCTCCCAATTAGGGCTGCAAATAAGCTACATTGAATGAGCTTTTCAAAGCTTGAACTCAACTCATTAAAAATTATCAAGCTTGAGTTGAATTTTCTAAAAACTTAAAATTCAGGCTTAAATTTATCTCATTTAGATAAAATAACTTTTTAAGAACTTGAATTCAATTGTTTACAAATTGAATTTGGCGAGCTGAACTTTTTATTAAGCTTAGAATTCAAGTTTGAGTTCAACTTATTTAGATGAATGAGTTTTATTTCATGTTTAAGCTTAACTCATTTTTTATATAAATTTTTCATATATAATTGGTTTCAAACATGATAATGACAAATAACAATGGTAAAATATATTTATACATATATATTAGATAGAAATTATTTTTTTATTGTTTTAATTATACATTTATATATAAATATTATAAATATAACAGTACGAGCTTATTAATGAACTGATTCATGAACCTAAGCCTAAGGGACCTAAATTGAAGATTAAATTGAACTTGTTTAAATAAATAAATCTAAATTGGAGTTGAATTAACTCAAAGATGAATCGGCCGATTTAGGGTCCTGTTTCCAAACACCTAAACTCTTGAAAATTGGACCAATTCACGCTGTCCACGTTCACCATTTTGCTTGTGTAGAGACAACTCATGAAAATAAAAAAATCCCCAGAAATAGCAAATTGGATAGGATGATAATGAACTTTAAATCTTCATCCATAGCCGTAGGATCCTGCCTTGATTTTAGGCTTTTGGATATATGTCACGTTTGTCCTAAACAGGTTGGATGATCTGACGTGTCAACGTTACATGCAAGTTGATCAATCGTAATTGCATATTCCGAGAGTCTACCTCACGCGCCATTCCATTCCTTCCGTGCGAAAGATAGATCCCTGATGGCCCAAAAAAAGCAAAAAAAAAAAAACGAAATGAAGCCGGATCTACCATTCCGCACGGCTCCAACGCAAAGTCAATAAAGCTCTATAGAATCTCCGACATTTTGTTTTTTCCCTTCTTGATTTTCTGTCTTAAACTTATCCTTCTTTATTTTTATCTTTCAGAAAAAGAAAAAAAGGAAAAAAAATGAAAAAAAAGAAAATCTACATTTTAGATTATAACTTTATTTTATAAAGTTCTTCTTTTCTATAACATTTGGTAACTCAGGCTAACACAAAGTTAAACTACTCGCATTATATATAAACTTACTAGTTTAAAGGCCAATTTGTTTAAACTTAATTGTGAACTAATTCAACGTTAATTTTATTAGACTTGTAAATCTTTAGTTTAAACTTGGACTTGTACTAACTCTTTAACACTCTAAGTAGTCTTGCTTTTTAAAATATATATTAAAAATAAAAAATAATTTATATGTATAAAGATAATATATATATATATATATGCAATTGAATATTTTTTTCTTTATCCATTTATACTATTACTATATATATTTATTCATTTTATATTTAACTGGTTAAATTGAGCTTTTCCTCATAATTTAGTGTTGTAAACCCATAAAATTACTTATAAACTATTAGAATTCTTTTGTTTCTAGCTTGGTTTAAATTTGAAATAAAATTTATTTATTTAAAATAAACATCTTAAACTTATATTTTAAAATTTAATAAAACTTCTACAGGTTACACCTTGATAACTTTTTAGATAAGAGGGGTGAAATTTCAATAAATCCACTTAACTTATCTATAACTCTAATTTTTACCTATTTTTGGGGTCAAAAACTAAACCATCAATGCCATTCAAATTAGTTATGAAATAATTAAATTAATTCCTATTACTATGTAACAACCAATAATAAATCATTATCTAATATTTTCTAGAAGGTAGTAAATTAAACCATTTACTCATTCATTCATTCAACGATTAGGCTAGTTGATTACTTGGCTTGTAGGGATTTACACGATCGAAATTTCCCTTATGTACTGTTGAGCTCAATGCACCTGAAGCTTGACTTTCATAATTATTTACTCAAGTTTCAAAAATACTGATAAAGTATGACGTATAAAAATTGTGCAAAATAAACCCTTTAGACCAACTATAACTTTTGTCCTTTTCTTTTAATCTTTTTTTGTATAAAGACCCTTTTAAACTGATACAATTAAAAAGCTTGATCCCGTCTTAGCTAGAAACAGTTAACTCATCTGATTAATGGAATCTAATAAAATATGAATCAATTGGAAATTTTGAGGTTTAATATAAAGAAATAATAGCTATTATCTTATTTCATTGCACTTAACAAAATATTGTTGATAAATTAAAAGTATATATACAAAAAATCAGTTTTAACTAGATTTGATTGAATTTTTTAAGGTATTGAAAGTGACAAATTCATTATATTTTGATTTACAAAACAAGATCGATAGTATATAAAACGATCTTATGGATGTAATATAAATTATTAAAAAAAAGAATTAAGAAATATATCATTCCTTTATTTTGAAATGGGATGTAAATTTATGATATAGTAGCTATAGACAAAAATAATTAGAGTAGTCCTTAATAAAAAAAATATTGCCAAAATTACTTTTTCACTATTGGAATAAATAGATTGATTATTTTCTTTTTCTATCTCAAATCAAATTGAAAAAATATATATTTATATATAAATATTAAGAATGGGTGGGAAGAGATCTATATACCAAAAGTTTTGCTATATTATCATAACATGTATACTAATAAATCAAATTCTCAAACTTCATGATGTATTAAATTTTATTAAGGTTTAGAAAGAAAGGAAAACAAAATTTTTTGATTAAAAAACTTTTTGTTAAGGTTTAAACTAATTTGTTTGTATCCAATAAAATTGGGTAAATATATATATTTTTTGCTATTAGGACAAGAGGGATTCAAATATGATATTTCTTACTTAGAGATAGAGCGATGCCACTAGCTACAGACCATGGCAATTAGCTTACTTTCTAAAAGAGTGTAACACATGTGAATTAATCATATAATTATCTAAATAATAAATCATATAATTTAATTTTTAAAAATCAACATAAATCGCATATATGATTTTGGTTTTAACAAAACATGCAAATTAGTAACTTTAGTACATTACAAAATTGCAAGTGATTGTTATAAATGGAAAATTTCACCATTTTCCGAAAAAATCACACGTAAGATATGCGACATCATGAAAAAAAAAAGGGTAAAATCACATATTAACATACGATTTTATATGGTATCTTGATAATTATTTTATGTAATTAGTGTTTTGAAAATGATTTTTTATGGATTGATAATTTGACAATTGTCTTTAAAAAGAAATGCATTATTTTCTTAATATGCTTTATATGTTATTCATTAGTTGTGTGCAACACTAAAGTTTATAATGAAGATCCTTGTATTTTTTGAGCTAGACTTCGTAATAACCCAAGTTAAATTAAAGGGAATTACAAATTACCCTTTGAATGTTTATCATAGTGCGGATTCTCTCCTCAACTTTCAAATAAGTTTTTTAACCCTTTACACTTTTAAAAATTGGTATAGTTAAGAACAATACTTTTTGTAATGAATTTGGGGTATATTTACATATAGATGAAATTTAGGTGATGAAACCACATAGAGGTAAAAGTTTGATAGGTTATTTTGTAACTTTACTCATTTTATTTTAACAAAAAATATTATGTGCTATTAATTATGCTAATTTTTTTTAAATTCAAAGGGGTTAAAATGCTTACTTTGAAAGTTAAGGGAGTGAATTTGAATTTATATAAAAGTTTAGGACTTATTTTATAATTTTTGCTTGACTTAATGTGTAAGAGACATGGATTTGTATCTTTAATAAATTCCTTCGCTTTCAAATTCATCAATTGCCCTACAACAATCACAATAATAGGCGGATTATATATATAGTGCATAGGGATGCAACCAGGAGAGGGTTTGGAATGGGTCCTATAAAACCTGACTCAACCCGCTTTCTTATGGGTATCTCATACTCGACCCGAATCTTATAGGGTTTTCTTATTGTCATACCAAAGCCCACCCTTTAAGGTTTAGGGTTCACTTGACTCGCTCCTATAGGTTCTCTTTATTTTTCTAAAAAAAAAATTAAAGTTATTTTGTTTGCTTTTATTTTTTAAATGATTTATGTTAAGGTGACAAATCTTCGGATGAACTTGTTTCATCTCTTATTTATTTCAACAGCATCACAATAATAGGCGAATTATAATATATAGTGCATAGAGATGCAACCTTGGGAGGGTTTGGAATGGGTCCTATAAAACCTGACTCAACCCACTTTCTTATGGTATCTCATACTCGACCCGAAATCCTATATTTTTTTTTATGTCATACCAAAGCCCACCCTTATAAGGTTTAGGGTTCACCTGACTCGCTCCTATAGGTTTTCTTTATTTTTCTAAAAAAAAAAAATTTAAGTTATTTTTGTTTGTTTTTATTTTTAAATGATTTATTTAAGTGACAAAATCTTAGGATGAACTGTTTTTATCTCATTTATTTCAATTGGGAAAAAGGAGAAAAATTCAACTAGATAATTTTAAGTGTATTACAAATTTAAAACTAATGTGTTCATGGTAAAAAAAAGGTGACGTGAAATTTAAGAAATATGCATATATGGATTGTTCAAGCATATAATTAAATTATAAAATTATCATATCGATAAAAATTCATACAATCACCTTTTGCTAAAATTATCTCCATAAATTTGCTTTTTAGCATTTCTTTGTTGAGTTTAAATTTTATAATTTTAAATTTTATCAAACTATCAGCTCGCATCTTTTATCGGATCACAATGAAGGGCGATCCAACCCTAAACCTATTTGATTATAAAATTTTTTTTCAAAAAAACTGTCCCAAAACGTATAAGTTGATAGCATATTAACAATTTTAGAAAGCAATTTTTATGAACGTTCTTAGCACACTTTTTGAAGTATTTTATCACAGAGAATCTCGGATTATCGAAAAAGCTAGTCCCGAGATGGTATCTTTTGCAGATTGGTAAAGGGTTCGAACTTTTTTGTTTCTTTTTTTGGCAGTTTTTATTTCTGTTTCAAATATTTACACAATGCAATTTCATTTGGTAAATATTGTTTTCAATATATTTAGAGTGTTTGAATTGTTTATTTTTTATCTGTATTTATATAAATAATTTTATGTATAATATATTTGATTTATATTTTATTATCTGTATTTGATCTATTTGATATTTTCATAATAACTATCATATGTTTTTCATCTATATATATTTATCGATAGATAATTTATTTAAAAAAGTTTGAAAAAAATATATCATCTGCTAGGTGCTGGATCCCGAACCTATCCTTAGGTCGCAGCCTGCAGCGTATTAATGGTGAAGAGATAAATATTTAAAAAATCCAACATGTTAATGAAAAAAAAAGAGAGAATTACAAAAGAAAAGTATATGATACAATGCTGGTAATGGGTGGTTAGATTGAGAGTTTTTTAAATAAATGAAAAATTAAAAGAAAAAAAGGATACTAAAGACGCCGAAAACCGAGATGTCTTTCTTTAATATACGATAATATTCACCATAGCAAAAGTGAGTGATAATTCATAAGCTTCCTTGGACACCTACTATAATAATGAGATAAAAGCAAATCAAGTATTTGGTAATTAAGTATCTTATTTTAGATTTAATAAATTAATGTTTGTATTTTCAAAATGCATAATTTTACATATTTGTTAAATAATAAAAGAACATTTATATTGAAATATGATATTGATAGACACTTAACAAAAGAATTATCAAAATCTAAAATACGGTACTAACTAAAAAATCTATACAATAATGATTTTGGCTAGCTAGCATCACTTATTATGGGAGATTGCACGTGTATACAAGTTGTACTAAACAAATATATCCCCCAACTAACAAAATACTTTGAGAGTAATATTTTCTACTATATCTAAATGTTAATATCAGATAAGAATTTCTAGACAAAACATGTTAAAGGGAAATGAAAATACGAATATCTGTGTAATAATTCGATCTTATATTTTTATATTCTTTATTTTTTGTTCCTTTTCGCATTGTTTTATTATATATGCGAATAACGAACTATGTACAAAAGTTGGAATATGAACCAAAACATAGAGAATAAGAATAAGATTATATATCGACGGGAAGCTGTGTATTTTTTTTTCTCTTTTCTTTTTTTTTTTTGGGATCAACTACTATTGAATATAGTATATAAAAAATTATAAATTCAAGAGAAAGTAAACTGAATTTTTTTTTTTCGGTGATAATTGTTCATAGTACTGGATTATTATAACGTAGCAACTTATATGTAACGTTTACTAATTCAAACCACAAAAATCAAATGCAAGTGTTGGAATCAGATTGCATTATTTAAAAACAAAATAGAGAAAACATGCTAAAATGTACATGTGATTGCCTCTGGTCCAGGGAAGGTACATGAAGGTTTCTTTGTTGCAAAGGAAACAACTCTGGATAATCCATTTTAAAGAGGAAAAAAAAAAAAAAAAGACTAATAGAGTAAGTAAAGCACCGAATAGGAATAAGACAAAATACAACAGCATACAACTTCTGAGGAGAGGGGGGTGAGCTGGTCAGCACTCTTCTTTGGATGTTTGCGAGCAACACCCACGGCACACCCACTCACCCACTTCCTATCTTACCGTCTAAACTGAACGTTCAGATTTAAATTCCCACAGTTTAAAGGAAACTAAGAAAGTTAACTCAAATAAAAACAAAAATCTTCATACCTTAAAGAATAAGTTATTCTTGAACCACTTGTTGACAATATCCTCTATTGAATATAGGTCATCCTTAAAAAATTCTACGGTTCTATCTTATTTTCACATTTGTTTTATATGTCATTAAACATTTTAGATTTATATAATTATTATTGAACTATTAAAAAAATTTATTATATTTATTTTTAATAGTTGGGTGATAAACTAAATACGTTTAATAAAAGTTTACTTAATGTAAAATACCGCATGAGAATGTATTTGTTTTATTAAAAAATAATTTTTGAAGTATATTAATCTTTATTATTAGGAGCGAGTGGGTAATCCTGTTGCATAAGGTATTCACCCGAATCCTGCTTGACGGGATAGGATTTGAGTGGATATTAAGGGTTACAGCCTAGGTATGTGTATCAATTTTTTGGAATTTACTCTCATATGATAGGGTACCGGTATGAGTTCTTTAGATCCTATACCCACCTTAAAACCTGTATTATACTGCAGAAGATACAAATTCTAAGGTATTATGTATCCATCTTGTTATATATTGTATGATAATATTAATTTATATTAAATAAATAATAATATTCCATATTTTATTTTGCAACCACTTATATTTAAGATTATTATTTGTAAACTATATTTCATAAAGTATATTATAGAAGGATTTGTACTATTCTATTATAGAATGACTTTTTATTTTTATTTTAAAAGAACTATGACTCTCAAATTATATAGAGACGTTGTTTATATTATAATACTAATTAATATATAGAAGTATTTCCAAAGTTTTTTATTTTAGAATTTTGTGAAAGTTTTATGATTTTGTTTAATATCACATAAATAAGTTCCACAAGTATTTGTTGTAGGTTTCAATTTTCATACATAAATAAATTTTACATATTATAGAATTTGTGACATTTACAATTACTTTTTAAATTTTTTTCTCATCTTGTTTATATTGAATGTATGAAAATCAGATTGTGTTATATATTGCTAAAATCATATCAAAAGCTACATACTTGATATTTTAAAAATAACAAAAAATATAGAGATTTCGTAAAAAAAAAAAACAAATAAATAAATAAACTACAGGTTCCTTAGGGTACCTGGTATCCTGTAAATTTTATAAGATATATGGTGAATATAAGGAGCATAGGCTAGGTTCTGTATATGAAATTTAATACCCTGTCCCTGTATCGTACAAGGTAGGATACAGTTAATGCTTCATATCTTATTCACCATATATCCACTTGTTCCTATTTATTATAATAGCAATTTCATAATTATTAAATAACATGAAATAGTTTTAAAAGTTGCAAATAATAATATTTTATAACCTTAAGCGACAATAAATGACCATAAAATGGATGTCAAATAATGATAAAGCTTAAAAATAAGAAGAGGTTACGAAATCGAGGGTTTTCGAGAATATATATGGCTTTTCAATTTTCATTTAATATTATCGGATGTCGGCTACGATTTTTTTCTTATTTTGCTCATGTCATTAGCTTTTTTTTTTTTAATTTTTTTTGGCCATTAAATATTGCCATTAGCTTTAATAAATGCGAATTGTAAAGCAATCTCTTGATTTGTACAGCTATCTAAGTTCCTACTTTATATCCAAGCCTATTATGCTTTTTTAGAGATGTGTCTTTTTAACAACCAGACCTACTTCTGCTTATCTTTTAGAATATTTATAGAGATATGTATATTTAGTATAAAATACTAATAGAGTTTTGATAATTTATAATATTCGTAACTTATAAATGGATTTAGGAAAAAAAAAAATTTTTTCTAAAAATATTTCACAAATCTTATTTTTAAAAATGAGATTAGTGTAAATATATTAAATTCATCTCTTAAAAAGAAAATGAGAGAATCAACCATGTTTCTTCAAGAGATGAGTTGGTTTTATAACACTAAAGGTCAATCACTCATGAGTCCGTCTCTTTAACAAACGAGTTCAACTTGCCTGAAACTGATATTATTTTCATTTCAGTAGTATTTATAATTTTTTAAAATATCAATATTAATTTTCTTTTCCTAATTATACATAATAATTATTTTTATGTATATTATATCTAATAATTGCTGAATTTTTTTATATTTAAAAACTTATATATTTTTATTAGTGGGACCATGTAACCTAAGTCATAATTATGATAACTATACGAATTAATATAATAAATCTTTTAATGATCGAACCGCAATGAGTTCTGGAATAGCTCTTAAGAAGATGGTTAAGATAAATATTAAATACATGCAATTTTCTCATTTTTAGTGTATGATTCCGCCGTGCAAAAAGAAGAGTATTATGTCCGCCACTGGGCAGGTTTAAAATAAATAAATAAATAAATCACCGAAAAAGAGAAAATAATTTAAAAAGAAATAGTAAGAGAAAAGTTGTACTAGCTTTTATATAAAAGGTCAATTATCAACAACTGTTTCTTCTTTTCTCCTTCTTTTTTCTCCTCTTCTCTATCTTCATTATTTGACCACACACACAAGCAAATTCAACCCTTTTCTCTCCTCAATCAACTGCACCTTGGTACTACATCTTCTCTTTCTTTCTTTCTCTCTCTTCTGCTTCTTTTTTCTTTTTAATTTATTTTTTGTTTACCCATGTGTTTCATGTTCTTATTCATATATGTACTTCTTGATGTTAATATTTGAACTTCTTACTGTTGAGTTAAGATGCTGAGATCTTGTTAAAACAGTTGTGTAGTGAAAGAATTAGTCTTTCAGTGGTTAGTTCATTTTAATTGTTGTATATTATGTGAAATATGTGAAGTAGTATGTAAAGTTTGAATCTTTATCTATAATTTAGCAGTTTGGATGTGAGATTTTGCTGTTTAAGAGTGGAATCTATTTCATTTTCAGGTTATTTGAATTGGGTTTTAGCTCAAGTTTTGTTCTATGTTTTGTTTGTTTGTTTGTTTTTCAATCTTTGCAGTATCTATAGTATAGTTGTTGATCATTGATGACACATTTTTGGATGAGGGAAAGGTGTTGAGGAGTTTTGATCCTTGTTATGGGCAATACATGCCGGGGAACTTCCAAAGAAAGATATTTTCAGGGCTCCAATCAGCCCCAGGAAAGTCCCATCGTTTCCAAAAGAACTACTCCCTCTAACCGATCGAGTTCGGATTATTCCTCTACCACTTTGAACTCCCAGCAGCTTATAGCTCAAGAATTTGACAAGGAAAACCCTAAAAAGGACGCTACTAAGGACGAAAACACCACGGAGAGTAACAGCAATTTGCCAGCTGTTTGTCCTAATAAGAAAGATACCATCATGAAGAGGGCCATTGAGAGCCAGTCTTACTTGTGTTAGGCCACAGGACAGCTAATATCCGTGATCTCTACATGCTGGGACGCAAACTAGGACAGGGTCAATTTGGAACCACCTATTTGTGCACGGAAATTGCCACTGGGATTGATTACGCGTGTAAGTCAATCTCAAAGAGGAAGTTGATATCGAAGGAGGATGTGGAGGATGTTAGGCGAGAAATACAGATTATGCATCATTTGGCAGGTCACAATAATATCGTCACCATTAAGGGTGCTTACGAAGATTCCTTGTATGTTCACATTGTGATGGAGCTTTGTTCGGGTGGTGAGCTGTTCGATCGGATTATTCAGAGGACATTACAGTGAAAGGAAGGCAGCAGAATTGACGAAAATTATTGTTGGGGTTGTTGAGGCTTGTCATTCTCTTGGTGTTATGCATAGAGACTTGAAGCCGGAGAACTTCCTGCTGGTTAACAGGGATGATGACTTTTCACTTAAAGCCATTGACTTTGGGCTTTCTGTATTTTTCAAACCAGGTAACGACGCACATCTGGCCGCCATCAAGCTTTTTTTCAGTAACCAATTACATTTTCTTGAGTTAATTTGAACTTGATGGAAATCCGGGTGCTTTCTTTGCCTGGTTTAAGCTTTTCCTCTTACACTTCGTTTGCGCTCGGAAGTTGTTTGCTCGTGTATCGTATTTTTCCATAGATGCTCATTGTCGTGAATCCATTAGTCATTACATGGTTTTCAGTAAGTTCAGCTATGTTCTAGATTTCTTTGCCAATTTTGTTCTAAAAACCTCATAAATAGATCTCTATCAAAAAAAAAAAAAAAAAGACAAAATCACTGGTAGATGACAAATTTATTATGTTCACTCAGAACTACTAGGATGTAGCATCATGATAATTTATTTTTACAAATACTTTAATTTATATATGTGATTTCTGCTTCAGGCCAAATATTTACTGATGTGGTTGGGAGCCCATATTATGTTGCCCCTGAGGTCTTAAACAAGAATTATGGGCCAGAAGCTGATGTATGGACGGCAGGAGTAATCTTGTATATATTATTAAGTGGTGTACCACCCTTTTGGGCAGGTACTCTGATTTGTTAAAACAAATTTATTCTTTATTATATTCAGTAGAAAAATTACTAACTCTGGCCTGTATGGATTTCAGAAACACAGCAAGGAATATTTGATGCAGTGTTAAAAGGGTACATAGACTTTGATTCAGATCCATGGCCTGTAATCTCGGACAGCGCAAAGGACCTAATCAGGGGGATGCTTTGCTCTAATCCTTCAGAACGCCTGACTGCTCATCATGTATTAAGTATGTTCTTTTCTTTTTATTTTATATCTTATCTCAATGTGTAAAATGGAACACGTAAAAGGGATATATTCTGAAGGTTGAAACTGAATTCGTTATACTCTTTCTTAACATTCCAGGATAAAGTCAATGTATTGCTCTAGTTACACGAAGTGTAAGGCTGACTGGCACTAAAGTACATTGTTTCCTTTTATTCCATAGACCTGATTTGAGCAAAAGAGATGTATGCATTATCACTTTTTAAATTGAGACAATTATTGATGTGAGAAAAATTTCTCAAATTGGGTTCAACTGCATAATTTGATGAAAGGTTTGTTTAATATGTTTCTCATAGAACTTAAGAAGGATTGATAAAATAAAGAATTATTTCAAGAAGTCGTGTTTTTTTGCTGCTTAAGTTTTAGTGTTAAGCTGCCAAAAGATAAGATATATACAAGGAAAATGTTGGTTGGGCTGAAAAGAATAGTAGTTGATGATAAAAGTGAATCAAGCAGGAATTATTTTGATGGTGTGTAAGCTTTCATGGGAAGATAGGATAATGAATAGACATCTTGCATTGTGTGCACAGGCATGTGATGGGAATTTTGGAACTTCTTTTGATGGGGGCCCGGTCCCTAATTTAGCCTGTTGCTTGTGCTGTCACAGTTAGAATTATAATTTTGTGAAGAAGCCATGGCTGTATCACTCAGAAAATATGGTATATGGTGTAGTAGACTCATAGACCCACTTAAGATAGATTCTTATATTTGAAACATGGTCCTCTTCATGCTTCAGTTTAAGGATTTGACATTGTGGAATTTGTCATATTTTAGTGACGTTGAGCCTATACTATATGGGGAGGATTATCGTTTTTATTCTTTATTATTATTATGCCAAAGGTGATTAACATTCTTTAGAAAAGACACTGTAGAGTGTCTGAAAGAGGGCTTACTATAAGTGGATCATACTCATGATATGATAATTATTGAGGCCCGAAATGACTACTTCCATTCTTTATTAGAAAAACTGATTAACTTTATGGATTAGGCTTTTTTTTTATTTAATTAATTATATATATTTATTTTTTAAAGATAGATTTAATATGCGCTGTTACGATAAGGAAGTACTATAATGGCAAGTTCGATTTTCATGATGAGATATTGACAATGCGTGGAAAAAATTATTATGAAATGGATTTCTTAAATCACAAAAACCATAGAACCAAATATATCTTATCTTTCATATTACATGAACTTCTTAGATTTAGATGCTAACTTAGCCGATCCAATTTTACAATTCTCTATTTGATAAATTTTTGACAGAACTCGTCATTAGTTCATTACAATATACTTCTGATTTGTTTTTACTGAATTTCATTTGATAAATTTATTTCTACTCCTTTTCAGGCCATCCATGGATTTGTGAAAATGGAGTTGCTCCTGATAGAGCATTGGATCCAGCAGTGCTTTCACGGATCAAGCAGTTCTCTGCAATGAATAAGCTAAAGAAAATGGCTTTAAGGGTATATCAGCTTCTCACATATAAACGGATCCTCTAGTAGTATTCCAGTTCTGATTCAGCAATGCTTAATTCAAAAAACCATTTATAATTACTGAGATTATCATATTTGCTTCTTGCCTTATCAGGTTATAGCTGAAAGCCTTTCCGAAGAGGAGATTGCGGGATTAAGGGAAATGTTCAAGTCGATGGATACTGATAACAGTGGTGCTATCACCTTTGATGAACTTAAAGCCGGTCTGAGAAGATATGGATCAACATTGAAAGATACTGAAATACGTGATCTCATGCTTGCAGTAAGTGGGAAGTTGTTGGATCTATAAGTTCAATATTGCTTCTTTGAGGGTTGATGCTCTTTTCGATCTTTTCCATTACCTTAATGCTCTTTTTATTCTTTTCCATTACCCTAAACAATTATTTCCCTTCGGTGTCATCGATTTATGGTGTCAGTTTGATTTCCTGCATCCCTTTTTTTATATGCTTTCTGCAAATTATGCCGGTTTGTAAAGATGTTACATGCATTAAGATGATGAAGGTTAGATTATCCTTAAGGATATGGGCACGATTCATAGTATCAGCAGCTGCAGTAATTGCAAGTATCACTACATTGCTTGTGGCTTTTGAAATTTGTTTAGATCGTACTGCTAAAATATGAGCGACACCCTTCTGATTATTGTGCATAGAAGTATCCTGTTCTGCAGCATAGATTCTATACCTACCTCATTAGAGGTTCTGCTGCTCATTTTCAGTTGAGATGTAAATATACAGCTTGTCTTTTCATAGTTGGTCAATCTTCTTTAAGTATGTTGTCTATTTCCTTTACTTTATTTATCTCATTATACTAATGTTTTCTGCGATCCATGTGTTCATTTTGGTTGCTGTTTTGCTCGCTCATTATGGGTATTTCATGCACGAAACACCTTTAAGTAGAAATTAATAATTTTTTGTTCTTTTTTTTCGTCTAGGCTGATGTGGACAATAGTGGGACTATAGATTATGGTGAATTCATAGCTGCAACAATTCACCTGAACAAACTAGAACGTGAGGAACATCTTGTTGCAGCATTTCGATACTTTGACAAGGATGGTAGTGGCTATATCACAGTTGACGAGCTTCAGCAAGCTTGTACAGAGCATAACATGACAGATGTTTTACTTGAAGATATCATTAGAGAAGCAGACCAAAATAATGTAAGTAATTGGATATTGAGGAGCATGACATTCTCGTGTTGATTTAGATGGTTGGTCTGTTTTTAGCATTGCATTGTGAAGTATGATGTCTAAAATTTTCAAGTCTAGCAATGCACTTTGATCACTGGACCTTGAAGGAACAAACATCTATTAACTCAACAAATTATTTGGAAGGTTTAGCTTAGTCCTTATCTTGTCAACATATTCACAAGCGGTTATTATGTATTTTCTTGTTAAATAGGTTTTTGATAGAAACTCCGAGAACTGAAGAACAGATTCTATTATAGAAAAGTGATTAACAACTCTAACTTGATGGAATTAGGACCAGCGCATAGCAAAATTGCTCCTTAACCACAGTGCTTACAGCCCCTAGAGGAAATAACGCCCTTTCCACCCACCCACTCAGCTTTTATTGCTACTAACTCCTTTTGCCCTGTGGCCTAACTTATTTGGATTACTAATTAAAGTAATAACTAATTTCCTTTAATATCAAATAGTTTTATTGAGCTAGTTCCAATGACATAGACGTTTGGTGCCAGTTCCTTGGTAAATATCTTAGAAAATTTCCTATTCATCTCCTGCTATAGCTGAAATTGTTGAGATTTGTTCTTGTATTATACTCCTAAGTAACATATTCTGTTTTGCATTATAATTCTCGTCAGCATGAGTGTCCGTTATTTAGGGGGTCATTCTTCAATCTTTGGATAATATGTGGTAGCAGGAAAACAATGTGGTGAAAGAAGTGATGAGATGATAATTCTATACAAACTCCTTCCAAAAGAATTTCTTCTTTGTCTTACAATTTCATATTTTGCTCAGGATGGGAGAATCGATTATGGTGAGTTTGTTGCCATGATGCAAAAAGGAAATGCAGGAATTGGAAGACGAACCATGAGAAACAGTCTGAACATTAGCATGAGAGATGCACCGGGTGCTCTTTAGGTCCCGCTTAAAAACATCCTGTGAAGGTATTTACTCTCTTGCTCTATTCAGTCCTGACAATATTATCATGCTTACCCTCCAAATGCTAGATTAGCAGGAGATTACATTTTGTCCTGAAAATGAAAGATGGCAGCCTTTTTTTCCCCTGAATATATGAACATGTCATGACCAGTTTAGACATGATGCTAAATCAAAGAGATTGATATAGTCTTGCCATATTGAAAGATTGTTCTTCGGTACAAATGAATATTATGAGCTTCGAGTGATTCATTTATTTTTTCTGTAAGTTGGGTATGAAGTCCTTCCATAAGTTGCATAAGATGATTAGAAAAAAAGTGGGAGCGGTCAAAAGGAATGACCACTAAACAAATGTGCATTGTAGTGTGTCGCGTTTCTGATGTTTCTTACCAGTCGATTCTGTAACCGGATAAGCAGCAGAATGCAACCATCTTGATGTTGGATGCTTTGCTGAACTGTTGCCAATTTTGAAATTATTACAATGTCTCATCACTGCCCAAGCCACGAGCAAAGTTTCAATTTCTCATAATTGGAGCATCTTGTGGAATTGTATGTCCATTAAAATTCGCTAATATATCTAATCAGTAAGCATAAATGGAACTGATAATTGCTTTTTTTGGACACTTTTGATCCTTACATCCTTTTCAAAAGGTCTCTCTGGAGATATTCAATTACCAACCACTTTGCCTACATGTAGTTGTAACTCTTGGATTACATTTGTACAGGTTGTACGGCTGTATCTGTCTCTCAGTTCTCTCCAAAACCTTGGATGGCAGTAAAGATTTACTTGTGAAGCATGTGAAACTTGGGTGTTTTTGAATATTTTTCCATGCTGCTGTATAATTCCAAAGAATGCTGCAAGCGCTGTTAATCTTTATATATGTCGGTTGATAAATTATTCTGTAACTGCTGGGTTTCTATTGTATTGAAGGACCTGGCTGTGATCTCCTGGTCTTGAGCCTGATACATTTTAGGACTAATACATTTTTAGACCAATTGTCTCTGCATCAGTGTGGACTCAGTAAACTATTCTTGGATCCAGCTTTCTGTTTAATGTTTGAAGGAACGGTGTTGGGGCCAAGCTGTTCTCCCTAATATTTTCTTAATTGCTTTAGGTGAGTATTCATGCTATCTATTGGTTGTTGGGTTTTGATTTCTGCCAATTATTAGTATATCATATGGTATTAATTGTAAAAGATAATTAGCTTAATTATAAACCATATCGATTTGGGTCAGATTCTTGGCTTCGAGTATTTGCCAGTTTCGTTGTCCCCTTTTCATAGTGTTTCACATGGATTTATGGTTTAAGTTGTGTTGCTGCTTCACTGTAGGAACTACCATCATCTACCTACATAGGACATAAAATCGTCCCGGGTAGCTTTTTACCCTGATATTGATTTATTGTGCCTCTGAAAACTGGTTCTGTACATGTGCCTTAGGATCCTAACACTTTGGTTGGCAATTTTAAAGATAGGAGAAATGGATAGAAATGAAAAGAAAGGGAAACAGTTGGAAGGAAATATTGTGTTTATTTTTTGTTTGGATTTATAAGACGAAAATGGGGTGAAATTTTTGTTTTAGACGTTGTTTCGTTAGAATGATAAAGGAAATGAAATATTTAATGGATTAAAACACCTCTTACTTTATCGTTCTTTAATTTGCTTTAAGGGTATTTTTATCACTTTAATTAACTTCTCTTGGTTTCCACTGCTTTCATTCCAAAACAGGACGGAAAAGAAATGAGCTCCATCTTCTTCCCACTTCCGTTGAAATCATTCTATTTTTACTCTTTGACTAAAATAACTTAGCACAAAGAATTCATTTCATTTCACTTCTTTTGATTTCATCCGATTCTAAGCACATTGTAAGCTGCATCCCAACATTGGAAGTGATAAATGGGCCGGTAGGTGCAAGCCGCACCAGTCAAGTTAATATCACGTTCTGTTCAGAGTAATTGTGGAATTCTTTGGTTCCCAGAGATGGGCAAGATGAGTAGAAGATATTGATATGTGAAACTCAGGTGCAAATAAATGACTTCTACTTACGACTACCTTTTCAATTTTTAATGTTCCAAACATTTCTAACCTTGTCTTGAGCATGTCTCTATCAATTGCATATATACTCTTGTCTCATAAAACATATTAGCATAATTATATATTAATTGCTTGTCCAGATGTGTATATCCAATTGGTGGAAAGACATTCACTATAGAAAATTAGGGGTCCTCATGGCATATAAACATTAATAATATTAGAATATGTTATAGTAATAATGTTTAAACAAGCTCTTAGTTTCAAACCAATTTAGTTAAAATATACCCCCCTTTCTCTCAACACAAGAATCATAATATAGGTGAGTGGCTGCATTAGCCGTGGTCATCCCTCCTTTTTAATTGTTTTTGTGTTCTTTATCTCCATAAATCTATATATCCATTGTTGTTGTCGATATATTAATACTTGTAAATCTATACTTTTTTTTTTATTTTAAATTTGTTATCCTTTTCCATCACTTCCACCATTATTGAGTAGCGATATCACAATTCCATCGCTACAATCTACAAGTCTACTATCAGCAAATTCAGTTAGATTGAAGATTATGACAATTAATATGTAGGATTTTGCTTTCTCTTATGTAGGATTTATTTTACTTGCCAATACGATTAGTTTTCTTCTTGGAGAAATTGTATCCCTGATAAGGGATATTTTAATATCTAAAGAGATGTACTCGATTACCAGATGTGTTTTTATATCCCTAACTCTTCGTTACTCAATCTTATGATGTCGGTTGATATGATTGATGTAATTCTACATGATTGAATAGAACTCACCAATTTTGGGAAAAAAAAAGTGATTAGTTTGTTTAAAAATAAATTGATTTTTTCTCTATATTTAAAATATTTATTAATACTTAAGCACTACTTATCTTAGTACAAAAGAATATATTTATTCCCCATAAACCTTCCTTGATTCGGGCTTCCCACATATATTTTGCCCATTTACTGGCTTTAAAATACGTCAAAAGAAAGATATGTAAACATCCATCCAAAGCGCCAATTAAGGGGGGAAAAAGCCCAAGTTAACTTGACAATATTCATTCAGTAATGTCAAAGTTTGAATACTAACACTGATAAATAAAAATTCGTCTGAGAATGGTATTTAACAATGTCGCAACTTACGCCATATAAACATATATACCCATTTCTATGAGTCCAAAAAGTGGTCATCATATTATCCCAAAAGTGCCATAAATTTTTCACTTTTAAGTGGACATTGGTTGTCAACGCCTTGCGTAGGTCGGTAGGTGAGCAAGCAAATGAGAGCACAAACTAAATCCAAAATAGGAAAAGGAAAGGTTTTAGAAAACTCATACTACCTCATTGTCCCTTAGGATATCAAATACATCCAAACTCATTGTCCACTGATAGGTGAAAAACTAGGAGTAATGTTACGGATGATACTAAATTTTAATAAAATATGTAATTAAGAATGTAAACTTTAAAATTGATCAATTTAATATATGAAAGAATATTTTATATATGTTTACAGCACCTTTTTGATTTTGATTAGTTTACATGAAAAGTAATTTCAAATATTAACTTGATCAATTTTAAAATTCAGGTATACTTAATTGCATGCATATTTACCAAGATTCAAGTACCATTACCCCAAAAACTAATTCAACATAACAACCAACAAACATTGGACCAAACATACAGCAGAAAGAAGTCAAAAATCAAGCAGAACGTGACTTCCCATCTCGTTCAATCCATAAACACGTGCAACCATCCAACCAGAGAGCCTGATAACCATGACAGCAGGAGTCTGCTTGCTTCTATGTAGAGCTCACAGGCAGGATTATTTAATTCTAAAAGAAGATTGAGCGCGGGGTCAGCACCCGGGCCCGCTGGAGTAGCCATATTTAAGCTCTCCAGGTGGCGAGCTACGCTTGAATCAAAACTCAAAAACTTTTTTTGCCTTTCGATAATCCGCGGCCAAACGATAATAAAACACCTTGATTTGTTTGAAATGTCCATGTTACCTGTGTTAAGAATAACATGAACTGATTTATGCGTGGTGAATTATAGTCACTACCGAGAAAATCCCATATTGATCCTTCTTTGTACATGATCAGACACTATCTTGTCTGTACTTCCTTTCAGAAAAAGACTATAACATTTTATATACTAAAAAAAATGGGCAGTCTTGCTCTCTAGTATACAATTGAAATGCCTATTGCTTTTCTACATCCTCTGAAATTGCAGTCTCGTTTGCATAAAAGATCTCCTGAAAAACAAAAAAGATCATGGGCAATGTCAGCTATATGCTCCACAGAAAAATAAGAAGCCGCTACAGGTCCTCAGGCCAATTTCAGGGCTATGGTGGGGTATGATAGTTCAAATCATAATCAATGAACTGAATGAATATTCAACTTCTCTCTTTTGGTTCCAAACAACGAAAAGTGAATAAAATGCATTACAACAGGTTAAGTAAATAAAAGAGGTGAATTTGCAGGCTTTGATTGTTTTCTCACTCAGAAAAATGAGAAAAAGAAACAACTGCAGTACAAAATTCACATCTACATCCCTTGATACAAGGTTGTGCATATTTACCTTCAGTTTTGCATGATGTGAAAAGATACACCTTGATGTTACAGCTCGCCCATGATCAAACAACCATCCTACCTCACAGCAAGTTTCATCGTCTATTTTCTGCAATGAACACCATAGCTGCTTTGGAAGCAACACCAGGTCGGTCCCATCTCTTACTGATCTCTGCACCCCTACTTCTTTAAGTTCTTGAAGAACTTTCTGGATATGAGAAATTCAAAGAATATCTTAACAAATTCTATGCCATTTGACCAAAAAGTGGAAAAACAGTATCAAGAAGAAGCTCCTGCCATATATGGATAGGTGAATCTGCAAGGCTAGATTACCTAAGTTGTCATCTCTGGATGTCCCTGCTGTCATACACTGGGGGTCATTGAGGTTGGATGAAAATCCAAATCTATCAGTCGTCTTTTATTTAGGTCACAATTACCATTGACATTCTGGCGATAAGACAGTCTTACCAGTCTCTACCAGTTTGGGCCAAAAAGCTTATAATGAGTTTTCAACCTGGATTTCAGCCAGTGTTTTAAGGACCTCAGTCAATTTTTAGCAAACCTTACTGAGTCCAGATGCACTTCAGCCCTCCAACTTTGGTCAAAATTGAAGGAAATTTGTGATATTGTCACATATCCTAAACATCAATCTATTGATTACCAAAGTGAAAGATAAGTGGTAGATTTGGCTTCTTTGGCAAACTTTATTGACCTTGGTGAATATTAACCTATCACCGACTTATAAATATGAACTAATCTCTAAAAATAATGTTAGAATTTAATAGTACAATCTAGGTGAGTGATGCTAAATTATGCAGGAAACCGTTAGCTGAACTTCCCACAGACCCAGGATTTGTTTCAATAATAAATAAAAGCTTGTGCGGCATTTATTGAACTCCTCAAGTAAACAAGCACAAAGCACCTCAAATCATGATATGCCGAGATGTAATCTAACAATCCTGGAGAATGACAAGCTGGCAGTGTTTACCACAAAGTTCTTCACCATAAAACATCAAATGTAAAGAAATAACAATGCCTTCTTATAACCATGGATGCCAAGTATCAAGAATGAAATAGTTAGGACAGACAGAAGGAGCAGATACTCACAGTCCCAGGATTGTCACATTTGGCCACAGAAATTGGGCCTTGCCATAAACCAACAACATCTGATGCTTTCGTGGCTGGTGTGGATGCAAAAGCTGAGTCTAGAATTGCACACCCACCTAACTGCTCACCATTCCTGAATTCTCCATACCATTGCTCGCAGAAAACTTTAATATTTTCTAGCACCATCTTTTCATCATCTACTCGAATAACCTGAGTTAACCTCACACGGGATTCCCTATCTAGGGGATCAATCAAACAGAACTCCAATTCAAAACTTTTATCCTGTGTAGGCCAAAGAGCCACAAAACTCCCACTAGAATGATAGGCAAAGGCAGAAGCATCGCTGCTGACATCTCCAATGCTTCTTTCGCCAATGCTATAACGTGTGGCAGCATCTGCTTCACACCCAACAGTCGGAAGAAGCTTGATCGTCTTGTAAACAAGAACTTGTTCCTCTGGCTTTGCAAGAGTAGGGCACTGAGTCTGCCAATCATACACCTTTACTTCCCATTCCCTGAAAGCTTCAGGCACAACATTCTCAGGAAGTTCAACTGGCTTCCCTTCTCTTGAGAAGTCTGCACCAAACCCATCCCACTCGCCAGATACGTGTTTAGCAAATTCTGCCCACACTTTACAACAGAAGCAATGATCCAAATCAGCAAAAAGAAATGAAATCTTCACCTTTTCATCATTCCCACTTTCACTATATAGCCAACAAGGACACATAACAAAACCTAACAATCATATTGCTGCAAATGGCAATCAACTTACTGAATCTAAATGGCATTAAAAGCCTCATCCTATGTTGGGAGAGCTAAAATTTCTACACTCAATGCAAGTCAACAAGAGAAATGAAGTATGTCTGGCAAATGCAGAGTCATGTCACCAATTTTCCGTATTTTACTTATATGGTTGTATAGACTAATATTTTTTATATAAAAATTACAGACATAGATATATAAATAGATTTTCAAAATGCATCAATAATCATACAACTAGTGCCAAAAATTTACCTTATAAATTTTCATTGATTACAATTCTAATATATATCTTTTTTCAATTGTTCAATTCCAATGATAAATTTATTTAGGGTCTTCATATAAATTGTTGCAGCATATTAGGCATCCAATATTACATAATAGTGTATATGAGTACAATTGTTTATTTTTCTTTTGTATTTGTATTTAATCAGCTTCTATGTCTGATCTGTATGATATATATATGAATCTCCATTTTTTTTCCCAATCCTTGTTTTGGAAAACACCAGGCACTAAAGAGATGGAAAGTTGACGAACCAAACAGAGACATTGGTATAATTTCAAACGTTTTCAGGATATTCGATATGATCTATCGGTTCTAATTTTATTACCATTGTAATAAAAATCCAAAACAACATCAGCAATCATATAAACTCTCACTTAAACAGCAGAACATCTGGATCAGAACTTGCTGTTTTTGACATTTGACTAGTAATTTGGGATGAAATTGGAATCATTCCTAGACTTTCTCCAAAACCCATTAAAAGTAACAGGCTTTTTTTTGCATATACCGCACATTCATACAATCAATAAAGCGAAAAAATGAAAACAGTTAAAGACCCATGCCCATTTCCTCATATTTAAAACATTAACACAAAAAAAGAAAAGGAAAAAAGAAGCTTAAAAGAATGGAACTTTAACCATCAGTAACAGTCACAGGGGCATGAACATCAGCGGTGGCAGAGTTGGGCAATGAATAAATACGAGGAAACTTGAAATGGGTATGTTGGGATGAGGGGAGAGATTTAGTAGTAGATGGAACAAGTGTTAAAGGGCGGAGCTTTTTGGGATAGGAGAAAGTGAAGAGAGACTTTGTGTCGGAAACTAGAATGTTGCTGCTGTTGCTACTGCTGTTTCTTCTTCTAGTGGTGGTGGTACTAGATGGAAAAGGAGAAGCCAATGCCATTCTTATCTTATCAAGGGCGCAGACAGAATAAAAATCTGTATAAAAAGATGTTCATACAAATAGAAAAGTGGCAGATGAATGAATAAGAAAAGATCTGTTCACCGTCAAGTACATATAATCAGTGAGGGCCATAACGCTTTTCGCTTAACTTTTAGTGGGTGATGAAAAAAAATATATATTTTAACAAAAAAAAAAAAGAATTATAAAAATATTAATATAATTTATTAAAACAATGAGTTTAGCTTGCTATGAATTTCTCACTCTTTTGGAATTAACTCATGTTTTGAAGAGGAGAATTTACTTTGCTAGTTATAGTAGATTTGGATGGTTTGTTTTTTATTTATATTTGTATTTTTTTTTAAAATGATATATGTAAATATATTTGATTTGTATATATATATTATCTATATTTGATCTATTTAATCTTTTGATGAGAATTGTTAATCTTTTTTTGTCTATATGTATTTTTTGATAAATATTTATTAAAAAATAATTTGAAAAAAGTGTGAAAAAAACTAAACAAACAGACCCATAATATGAACAGAATTTATTTCTTTTTCTTGAATTGAGGTGAATTAGTTTTTGGTCGTATGACCAATAGAATAAATAGTATACTTTTTAATAGCGATTTAAACGGGTGCAACCTTTTGATTTGGGAGAAGTTGCCATATCTATTATAGTATTTGGAGAACTGATTTCCGAGCCTAAAATGACCAGCCTGGGGTTCTCTGGTTAAGGTCATTTCGACTCAAAAAATATTTTTTAAGGGACTATCTTATGATTTTAGAGTTTATAATATTAGACTTTATTATATTTTTGTTTCTTAAATTAGTGTGGAAGCATGAAGATTCATTAATAGTTATTAGAGAGCATGGTTCTCGTATTCAAAAGGCAAGTTGGACCTTTAATAAGTGAGTTTAACTTACTATGGATATTAATTTCAAGTCGGTGACATTTTTATAATTTTTATTAAAATATTACTTTTCCTTTTCCCTAACTTGCAAACAAAAAATTTTGCTATATTGACAAATTAAATCCCAAAAATTAATCCATAAAAAAGTATCCTTTAAACTTATTAATATATGTTTCAACAATCTTATAAACTTCTATTTTAGATTTTTTTTATTAAATTTAAAATTGAAGTATTCCCATCTTACAAATTTATTGTAACTTAAAAAATTATTTATACTATTTAAAAGTTCAGATACGGCACGCATAAAATTTATTGAAGTGCCGATTTTAATATAGATATATATATATGTATTATTTAGCATCGATGGCTTGTGAATTACTCACTCAAACACGGGCACGTGTAATGTGGCGTGAAAAAAGGACAGGAATATTCGTGGGATCGACGGTGGGCGTGCGGTGTGCGCCGGAGGGAAGGAGGGGAAGTAGAATCTGGAACCGGAGTTGGGCTGTGTCTTGTCTTCCGAAACAACATGAAGATAAACGATTAAGGAGAAAAATGCTAAATTATTTTTAAATTTTTGTATGAATTTTCCTTAAAAAAATTATAAAAATACGTTATTTAGATCCATCTCTTACAGAGGTAAAATTGTAAAAGATGAGGCCATTGTAAAATATAACAGCCTCATTTTTTTGAAAAGATGTTGACAGAATAAATCTCGTCTTTTAAAGAGAAGAGACGAGGTTAATAATTCATGATTTCATCTTTTCAAACGACAAATTTAACTTATTTAATTTTAAAATTATTTTCATCTTAGTATTTTTATAATTTTTTAAAATATATTAATTTCCTTCTTTTTTAAAGGTGAACGTCGTATTCTACGGTCAACGATAATCCGATATCGTGAGCATTGCTCCTGATTGGGTCTTTTTCCATTTTGTATATCTTTAGAATTTCATTTTTCAATGTATAAAATAGCGTGGCAAAAAAAAAAAATGTATAAAATATGTTTTTAATTTTTTTTAAGGTTACGTGTAATTTCATTTTTCAACTATCATACTTAAATCAACGCTTTCTTCATAATTATATAGCAGAAATAAAGAAGGCGCATTAACCATCGGTCAAAGATAAGAATCCTTTTACTAACATCCATTTATTAGAGAGAGAGAGTTTCTTAATCATCTAAAACACTTTATAACTTTTCCATTTTATGAATGAATCTTTAATCTTTCGCTTTCTTTAGGGATCTCTTCTGACCATAACTGTAACCAGTCTCCAAACTATTGCTTTGCAACAGAGTGGAGTTACAATGCTTGAAAGCAAATAACATTTGTAAAGCATTAAGAATTTGACTTGTTATATAATATTAATTATATAAGTTGTTATTTTAACTTGATCTCTATATAAATCAACTTATATTAGAAGTAAACACGTGGCTATCGAGTTTTTTATCTGTTTAGATCCCTAGTTAAATTAATTGTTTAAATAAAGTTTCCTTAAAAAAATTAAATTGTTATGGTGAAAAACAATATAGAAAATATGATTTGACGCTTGTACTAAAATCGCAGATTAAATTTGATGAATGCAAGATGATTTTGTAATCACCCAAATTTATACAACAAATATAATAATCATTAAATAAATAATATAAAGTTTTTAAAAATGTTTCAAGAAAAGTCACAAGAATCACTCCTAATTTTTCGTGGTATAAGAATATTAAAATACGAACAATTTAATTGTTGTTTAAAAGTTTAATTATTATAAACAAAATTTCAAAATAAAACTTTTCCATAACTTCTTGATAATACCCCACAAATATAAAAAGGAGAAAATTCGACACACACACAGAGCGAATCATGAAAGAATTAAAAATGGGATATATTAATTACAACTTTAACTAGATGGTGGTATTAATAAAAGTTATAAACTGCAACATTCCTGATGATTAAAAAAATAAATAATTATAAAAGAATGATACTAAACCTAAATAACTTAAATCTCAAGATATTTTATGAAAACAAAAGTAATAAGAAACATCAAACCAATACAATAAAAGAACAAAACAATGTAATCATATAATACATGCAACAAACAAACTTGAAACATGAAAACAATTATAAAATAATATGAAATTTTGATATGCTTTATAATAACGAAAAATATCAAGTAGACATGACAATCAACACACACACACACACACACACACATACACACACACACACGTATATGCAATAGGTAAACTCATTAAATAATAGATCATCAAATAATTCAAAGTCACAATGGAAGGGAAACATAATACCAAAATTTAATCTAAAATAATCAGAGTAGCACAATGAAAGCATAAGTGAAAGAATAAATCATAAAATGATTGAAAGCTTATGAATTATAAAATTTAAAGTTAATATAAAATGTTAACTACCAATAGATGATTAAAACATTTGTTTATATAAGTTAGAAATAGCTTAATTAACTAGTATAATAGATGATTAATTTTGTGAAACGCACTAGAAAATACTGTTGAATTGAGTATTTGCCCTAAAATGTACAACAATTAATTTTTATGCAATCAAATCAAATTAAACTTCAAAAGTAGTGGATATAGTAATAATAGATTATAAAGAGAAATATAAAAGAAATAGAGATAGAAAATTCGAGCCTGGATTTAACATAGAGTTCGAATTACTCCCTACTCTTCACGATCCACAAATGCCTACAGCTGGGGACTTCACAACCACTTTATTGATTCACAACACATAAGCTCAAGCTGATCAATATGTCGCTTTACAACACACAAGAAATTAAATATTTCCTTCACTCACAATATGCTCAAGAATAGAGCACTTAAATGTTTTTATCTCTTTTTGCAGATTTTGCAAATTAATGAACAAGAGTACAAAGATAATAAAATAATTCTCTTATTTGTATGTTTGCAAATAAAAGCTCTTGAAAAGATTCGTCACTTCACAGTTCTTTTCTTTTTCACAACTATCCTTTTTGGATCTAAAGTAATATGTATTTTATAATTTTAAAAATTCAAATATCCTGTAGAGACTACGTCTTTAAGTCACCAATTATTAAATATGCGTAATAGCTCTTTTATGCCACATCAACTCCGTGTTTAAACTACTGTGCCTCAAATTCATCGTACCTTAATCTTGACCCTCGACCAAGTCTATGGTTTTTGGAGCCTTGGATTCAAACTGTCGAGCCTTAATACTTGTCACATCTTAAACTTGTCGTGCCTTAGATTTAACCATCGATTGAGACTGTGCTTCTTTGATCTTGTCGAGTCTTACACTTTGAGCTTGCCATGCCCTGTTTTATTAACACATCAAGCTTGCAATGTGACTTGTGACCAAAGTTGTGCATGTTGATCTCTTTGAGCCTAAGACTTTAAGCCTACTGTGCCCTAGTGAATGAACTTGTCAAGCCCTCGACTTTACTTGTGATCAAAACTGTGCTTAATAATTTTTGCTGCTAAATCCTCCACAATCTCAAAGAACAATATATATATATATATATATATATATAAACAGATTGTTTGATTGTTAAGTGTAGTTTAACACAATTAAATAGTTAATTATGTAATCAATTGTCTCATTAAAATCCACATTAAACGCACAGGTTCAATAATCTCTCACTTTTTGATGAGGAGGATCTTGCATAGTTAACTCATTTTTAATTGAGCATACTCCCCCTTAAATAAGCATTTGGATTTCAAAAGAATTTTTTTTTTTAAACTTGATTTCAAGGACTTGATGCTTAATTTTGGGGAAATACAAGCTACACTTAATTCATCATTTTCCTCCCTCTTTTGGGTAAAAACAAACATAGCATACAAACACAACAGTTCTTCTCCTTCTTTGAACTTATCAAAAACATACTAAAACACACTTCATGCATGTTAATTGTGCATACAATTGATCTTTCCCCCTTTGAACTCATCAAAAAATCAACAACACAAGTTCTGTGCATTCAATATATCTCTCCTATATATACTCATAAAAAATAAGATGAGGGATTCACAAGCAACATACAAATTCAAAAATTTGTGCAAGTTTCTATAAAAAAAATGCAAAATATGTTAAAAAATATCATAAATTTTTGCAAACAAAACAGATTACAAACATCACAGAAACATATATGAACATCTAATAGCTTCTTTAGTCCTTAAATCAAGTTCTAGATCATCTTGTCTCCATGATATTTACGTCCATCTTGTTTTATCATACCCAATTCTTTATGCAAAGTATAAAAACAATCTTCATTCAAGAGTTTTGTAAAAATATCAGCAATTTAATTGTTTGTATTAACAAATTCCAAGCTGATATCTCTACTTAGAACATGATCTCTAATGAAAATGATATCTAATTTCAATATGTTTGGTCTTTGAGTGTTGAATTAGATTTTTTGCAAATTTATAGCACTTATGTTATCACACCAAATTGGAACATTTTCATATTATAAACCATAATCCAGTAAGGTTAGTTTCATCCATAAAACTTGTGCACAATAGCTATTAATAGCTATATATTCAGCTTCGACAGTTGAAAGTACAATTGAGTTTTGCTTCTTTGAGTGCCAAGATATTAGAGAGTTTCCAAGAAAGTGGCATATACCACTCATGCTTTTTTCGATCTACTTTGTATCTAGCAAGTCTACATCGAAGTATCTAACTAGATCAAAAGAGGTAAACTTTGGATACAACAAGCTAATTTTAATCGTACCTACAAGATACTTGAATATGCGTTTTACTGTATTCAAATGTGATTCTTTTGGGCAAGATTGAAATCATGTACATATACACACTGGGAACACGATATCAAGCCTAAAAGTTATTAAATACAATAAACTACCTATCATGTCTCTATAAAGCTTATCACGAACGTTTTTTCCATTTTCATCTTTGTCAAGTTTTACATTGTACTCATAGATGTAAGTCTTGTTTTACAATTATCCATTTTGAATCTTTTCAACAGATCTTTGGCATATTTTGATTGATTTATGAATGTTCTATTTTTAGATTGCTTTATTTGAAGATTTTGAAAATAATTGAGTTCTCTCATCATGCTCATTTTAAATTTGTTCCTCATGGATTCCCAAATTCATTTATGAGACTCATGTTAGTAGCTCCAAAAATAATATCACATAGATTTGCACAATCAATGTGTCCAACTTGTGATTTTTGATAAACAGAATTGTATCAATTTTTCCATTAGAAAATCCTTTGTTCAAAAGGAAGTTATTGAGTCTTTCATACCAAACTCTATGAGCTTACTTTAGATCATGAAGAGCTTTATTTAATTTGAAGACATGATCGGAGAATGCAATATTCTCAAAACTCGGTGATTGGTCAACATAGACTTCTTTTTTTATAAAACTATTTAAGAAAGCACTTTTGACATCCATTGAAAAAAGAGTGAAATTTTTTAATACAACAAATGTTAAAAGCATTCTATTAGCTTTTAGTCTAGCAACTGGGGCAATGATCTCATCAAATTCTATGCCTTCTTCTTGATTACATCCTTTAGCAACTAATCTAACTTTATTTTTTGTTATTATTCCAGATTTATTAAGCTTGTTTCTATGAACCCATATGATTCCGATAACTAGTCTACTATTAGGTCTAGGAACAAGCTCTAAACTTCATTTCTTGTGAATTGATTTAATTCTTCTTGCATAGCTTGCATTAAAAACTCATCTTTTAAAGTTTCTTTAGTATTTTTAGGCTCAGTCTGTGATAAAAAAAAAAAAAAAACTAAACTACTCATATTTCTTAAAGAGGATCTTGTTTGTACCTATTAGAAGATTTACCTATTATTAGATCTTTTGCATGTGATCTCATATATTTTCATTCCTTAGGATGATCATTGTTAATAGGTTCATGCATAGCATCCTTATTATGCTAATTTACTTCTTTATTTTTATTTTTAAGAGAAACTTATTCAAATCAGCACAAACAACATCACATTCATTTGAACATAATAAGGTAAAGAATCATAAAAACAACACGGATAGATTCTTTTACAACTAATGTTATCTTATTAAACGCTCTATATGCTTTACTATTAAGGAATAACCGAGAAAAATACCTTCATCACTTTTAGAATTAAACTTAGCTAATTGTTCTTTTCCATTGTTTAAGATGTAACATTTAGTACCAAATGGATAAAAATATGAAATGTTAAGTCTTTTTTCTTTCCAAAGCTCATAGGGGTTTTTTTTAAGAATCAGTCTTATGAAAACTTTATTTGATATATAACATGAAGTGTTAGTAGCTTTAGCCAAAAATATTTTGGTAGATTGTCTTCACACATTCTAGCCATTTCAATTAAAGTTTTGTTTTTCCTCTCAACCACACCATTTTTTTTGTGAAGTTATAGGTGCTGAAAAAGCATGTTCAATGCCATATTTACTATAAAAATCAACCATTTCATAGTTTTCAAATTCTCTCCCATGATCACTTCGAATAGATACAATGTTGAGACCTTTTGCATTTTGAACTTTCTTACAATATTTGTGAATGGGCTTTAAAATCATATAAATATTATTATTTATTTGGGTTTGACTCATGGTATGAATGACATGACCCAATGATTTAGTTCATTTATTGGGATGATCAAGAGAGATTTGGTACAGTAGGCTTGGAGTAGGGCCCGTTGGATCGGCCTATCCATCTTCCAACCTTTTTTAGTCTAGCCCATACACTAAAAGGGGACTCGTCTTGGCCATCAACTATTAATGTGATCTAACGGATGACGTTGATGGTCAAACTCTATCAATACTCCAAATCCATCCTTATTCAAAAGGAAAAAATCAGATAAAAGCATCGAAGTATTGCTGAATTTCTATCTCAAGAGATCAAAACACTTTTTCATAATTACTTATGGGGTTTGATGTTCGATAGCTTCTCCACCTATCATAAGTGTGTTTGAGATGATTGAGATTGCCCATTCCTCTCCTTCTTCCACTTCCCTCTTGATCATCTTTGATGTGTCATTACGTGTTACTCCTCGTAGGCCACGTGTAGAGTGATACTCATGCAGCACGCATGTGACTACTTCCTTCAAATCCATACATTTATATTTTGATGACTCCACTGGGGACTGAGGATTTTGACATGGTTGTCATGGCACCCCCAAGAAGAAAGCAAACTAACACCGATGACAATGTGAATCAAGATGTTGGCAACCCTAGCCTTAACTTGATTGATCCAAACATGCCAGTGTTGGAAGACATCAACCCTAACATCAACATTAATCCTGTTGCCGATTCATAAAGCGTCGCTTGTGACAATGCAGAAATAATGCATGCCATACAAGAAAGCAATGAGCAGATGACTCGAACCATACAAGAAAACACTCGAGTCCTAAACCAATTCTTAACTGCTTTCGCTCGTCTCAAACCAGTGACAGCTGCCAATGCTGTTGTGCTCTAAGGTGGAGGCTTACCCAGCCCCACCCCAGCTACGTAGCATGGCACCTCTCTTTATCTCAATCCGATATTGCTCTTGCTATTCAGGTAAATACACCTCAAGGGATGAATGTGCAAACCCCATCACCGCAGGTTGCAATTGAGCAAAACTTAGCATCCGAAGTAGATAACGCAAGATCCCAACTTGGCGGGCCATCATCTTCACATGTGTACTCTCATATCAACCTGAGTCACACCGTCCTTCACCTATTGCATTAGTTGCACCAGCTACATCAACTCTACCTGTTGCACCTGCTATACTAACTACCCCAACTGCACCAGCTGTTACCATCAATGTCTATGCTAAAGGAATCTTTTGTAATAAGGACGACTTTGACATTCACTTGAAGGAGATTCAGGCTAAGTCTTCTACGGGAGTCTTAGGCTTGAAGCTTCCCTGCCACCATTGCATCACCACGAAACCTTACCCCAAGGACTATGTTAGTCTTAAATTCATGTTGTTAGATGGCAAGAAAGGTAGTGTTAAAGAACTCCTGCTCAAATTCATTGAAACATTGGAAGTCTAAAGGTTTGATGATGATTTGAAGCTGAAAGAATTCTCTAAGTCTCTGACTAAGAAGGCATACACCTGGTATGTCAACTCCTCCCAAGGTTATTTGACTCATAAAGAACCATGTACAAGTTGTTCCTAGAAAAGTTCTTCTCCAAGAGTAGGTCACCATCACTGATATGGGAAGAACGAGACAAAAGTCGAAGGAGGACCTTATGGATTACATCGAGCATTTTAGAGAATGCTCTTTGGATATTCAAGAAGACTATGATGAGAAGGAGTTGGTTAAGATCTACATCCAAGGGATGTTCACTGAATATGCCGTCCACCTAGAAAATCTTAATCTGTATTCCTTTACTGCTCTCATTGAGAATGTGTGAAGGACCAACAACTTCGTATCCAAACAACGTGGAGAAGGTGGAAAATTAGAAAGAGAGCTATAAATATTAGCTTAGTCTAGGGAGAAGGCTCCAGAGATAGCAAAAAGCCAAGGAATGATAAGCCAAGTAGCACTTTACCCGCACTCTCATTTCCTTGCCTCATTAGGAAGGTTTATGCAATACTTGAACAATGGTTGAGAGATGGAAACATCCAGCTTCCAAGGGTTGAGTGCCTTTCTAATGCGATTGAGAAGAATGATTCTAAGTTCTATAGATTTCACAGGACCATGGGTCATCTTACTAAAGAGTGTTGGATACTAAGATATTCAATGAGCGAGTCAACAATAAAGAACTCATCATTGAAGGTAACGATGTACGGAACAATCCACTTCTCGCACACAATGTTCAGCAAGGTATGATAAATGTTCTCAATCACGATCTGAGGACTGAACAGGAAGAAGTGCCACAGACTGAGGCACAAGAAGAAAAAGAAATGCTAGTAGATGATGATCAAGACATAGGTTTTATAGTGGTTATTGCCTTTATAAAAACCGCCAATTCAGGAAGTTCTTTGACTTGTTGGGATTTAATGAAGAGGCATGGCTTGCAGTAGCAACCATACTCACCCAAATCTCTCAAAGACTGGCGTTTTTGAGAATGGCGCATACACATGAGAAAGCAATACTGTTTTCTAAAGCAAACGTATGTGTGAAAAATCCCAACGACATCCATTTGTTATACGTTGAAAGCACACTCAACAAGCACCACATCATGAAGATATTTGTAGACAACGATGCCTCTATAAACATCATGCCAATGTCTACATTCAATGCTATGAAGACATGAGACAGCTTGTGAAGCAACCTATTCTTGATAATAGGTTCATTGGTTCAACTACACATACGCTAGGGTATGTTAATGTTGACTTCAAGGTTGGGCCAATTCAGGGTTCTACACGATTCCATGTGATTGATGCACCCGTATCCTACCACTTGCTTGTTGGAAGGAAGTGGCTGCATGATCACAACCTTATACCTTCAGTACTACATCAATGTATGAAGTGTTAGTGGAAAGGGAAAGATATATTCATTCCCACTGCAAAGAACCCTTTGAATACAATGAGTCGTACCTTGTTGAAGTTAGCTTCTTTGATTAGCATGCTGAGAAAGGAGAAACAACTATAGCAAAACCCTCTAGAATACCACTAACTACCTAGGATGAGACTCAGTAGAAACCAAACAAAAAGAGGAGATGTAGCTCTCGTGGAGGTAGGAAAAAGCAGAAGCAAGTTAATGAGGTTGAAAGTTTTGTTAGACCTAATGGGAAAAGGGTATATTACTAATGACGATTTACAGGATTTGAAGAAGATTTCATGTCATCTTCAATCCCATGATGATACAAGAAACCCAACCCACCACCCCATAATTGCAAGATCAGATGAAACCTCAAGCAGGGGCGGTTGAAGAGTTGGACCTAGTAGGACTAGGATAAGCCTCACGACCTATCTTCATTAGCAAGAGCCTCTTATCGGAGATTAAGGTCAATTTAGTAGAATTATTAAACAGTTATAGAGATGTGTTCGCCTAGATATATGATGAAATGCCTGGACCAGGCCCCACACTAGTGGTGCACAAATTGAACATCACTCCTAGGGTTAAGCTTGTCAAGTAAACACAACGTACCTTTCGTCTGGAGGTTGAACTCTAAATAAAGGAAGAAATTGAATAGCTACTTCATGTTGACTTTGTTAAGCCAATCGAATACCCTACATGGCTAGCTAATATCGTATTAGTAAGGAAGAAAAATGGATAGATACATGTTTGTGTTGACTTTCGTGATCTCAACAAGGCATGCCCAATGAATGATTTCCCACTTCCTAACATAGATACGCTCATAGATGCCATAGTAGGACACGAGCTATTTTCATTTATGGATGGTTTTAGTGGGTACAACCAAATCAAGATAGCTACTAGAGACACCGAATGCACCACTTTCAGAACTCTAGTGGGAAACTTCTATTACACTGTCATGCTTTTTAGGCTTAAGAATGCGGGCACCACTTATCAAAAGGCAATGACCGCACTCTTTCACGACATGATGCACAATTTCATGGAAGATTATGTTGATGACATTGTCATCAAGTCCAGGAAGGCACTTGATCACTTGTTCCACCTACAAAAGGTATTCGAAAGATGCCAACTTTATAAGTTGCATATGAACCCACTAAAGTGCATGTTTGGAGTATCATCAGGAAATTCCTTGGATTTGTTGTTCATAAACAAGGGATTGATGTCTATCCATCTAAGGTACATGCTATACGATCCATGACTTCGCCAACCAATCCAAAGGAATTGAAGACATTCTTGGGGAAGGTCTCCTATATTAGGTGATTTATACCTGCATTGGTAGAAATTTCATGCCCCTTGTAACACCTCATGAAGAAGGGAACTTCATTTTATTGGGAGCAGCCTTAGGAGGAGGCAATGCAAAAGGTTAAAAGGATATTTACCTCCCCACAAACTATGGCTATGCTAGTCAAGGGGTTGCTAATGATTCTTTACCTAACATCTATAGACAAATCCATTGGCGCCTTACTGGCTCAAGAACTTGATGGTATAGAGCGTATGGTATACTACCTAAGTCGTTCCCTTCAAGGAAGTGAGATTAATTACCGAGCATGCGAGAAGCACTGCCTCGTACTGGTCTTACAACACAGAAGCTTTGATGCTACTTCTTAGTACACAAAGTCAATCTTATCACTAACTCTGATCCTATTAAATGCTTGCTGTTGTGACTGGCCCTATCTTAAAGGATTGCCAAATGGCTACATATGCTATCAAAATTCAACATCACAGTCATGATACCAAAGGCCATCAGGTTTCAAGCCTTAATTGATCTCATAGCGCAATTTCCTACTACAGATGGAACTCATGCCACGAGTCAGATCCCAATAGAATTTCATGAAGACTTAATGATGGTATAAGTGGGCAAAGAGTGGCAAGTACAATTTGATGGCTCCTCTAGCAGTACTAGATGAGGAGTTGGAGTACATCTCCAACTGGTCAGGAGATACCTCTGGCATTCAAGTTAGACTTTCACTGCACCAACAATGAGGCTGAATATGAGGCACTCTTTAGACTCATTTCTGCTTAGAATGCTGGAGCATCATACCTATGCATTCATGGTGACTTAAATCTAATAATCAAGTAAGCAAATGGTGAATTTTCCCTCAAAGAGCCAACACTTGTGCCTTACAGGGTTATAGAGCAAGCTTTTGTTGGGAAATTCAATGTGATAAGATATGAGCACACTAAGCGATCGAGTAATCGCTATGCAGAGGCATTAGTAACACCAGCTTCTAAGGTTCCCATGCAAACTAAAGAAGACAGCTTGAATTTTCAAGTGGTTAAGAAATCCATTCCCTGTATAGGTTTACACTCAGTGGATGAAGAAAAGGAAGCACAAGACGATTGGCATGCACCCATTAAGATACAACTAGCACAGCCAAATGTAGCTTCTGTGTCAACTTTGAAGAATTTTACTTGCATCAATGATGTCCTCTGCTTCAAAGGTTCAGAAAGCATCCTAGCACGATGCATCTGTGCAAAGCAAGTTCGTCTTAAGTTAGAGAATTACCACAAAATTTGGTGTAGAAAGAAAAGGCCACCTTTGTGTCATTGCATTCAACGCGCAGGGTAATATTGACCAACCATGTCTAAAGATGCTTCTCAACTGAAAATGAGTTGCCTAAAATGTTCTACGCTACGGGACTAGGGTGAATGTAGCCTTGTGGCAAGTGCCGGTGACTGGTGACAATCATATATCGACTATCTAAAGAATAACACTTTACCCATAAATAGCACAAATGCTTGGCTAGTCAAGCATGAAGCAAGGAAGTATATTATGTATGAAGATAAGCTGTATAGGGTATCGTTCATGGGGAAAACCTCTTAGGTGCATCACCTCTCTTGAAACAAACACTGTTAGCTGAAGCTCACTCTAGAGATGCTGGCGAGCATTAGGGAGGAAGGAAGATATACCATCACTTATTGGATCTGGGATATTACTAGCCTACCATGGAGAACGATGCTTTTGATTTCGTGAAGAAGTGCATTCCCTATCAGAAACATGGCCATGTAATCCATGTTCTCGTTGTCGCACTGTATGGCTTAACTACTCCGTAACCATTCCACACTTAGGCATTCGATTTGATTGGTCTGATCCATCCACCATCGAAGTGGTGTATTTGGATTTTAGTAGGGATAGAGTGTTTCACCAAGTGGGTGGAGGCAATCCCATTGAAGAAAGCTATCGAACCAACAGTAGTGTGTTTCATGAAAGAGCATGTCATCTATCATGTTGGAATCCCAAAGCGTGTTCTCTTGGATAATGAGATACCCTTTGTTAACTCACATGTTCGATAACTATTGACTTCCTATAATATTGATCATGTGAATTCTACACCCTACTATCTCAAGAGAAATGGACATGTAGAAGCCACCGACATTATGCTCCTAAAAGTACTTAGTCATATGGTGCACGACAATCATAAGGAATGGCATGACAAGCTCCCACTAGCACTATGGGCCTACAGGACATCTAAGCACAGTCCAACGCAAGCAACACCATTCTCCCTCGTATATGGGTCGGAGGTAGTGATGTCCATAGAGATCTTAGTTCTCTGTGCACGATTAGCTATCAATGCAAATCTAGAACTGCATACTCTACGTATGTTGGACTTAGAGGCATTAAAAGAAAGGTGAGACATTGTTAAGTGCAACCTCGCCAATTATCAATAATGACTCAGTACTGTGTATTACTCTATTAATTTCTTTTGTTGCTGTGAAGTTAGAGATGTATTTCCTTAATGCACAAAGATAGTTAACATGATAAAAAAGCAAAAGTATTAATTATATATGTTGCCATTGCTTAGCAAGAGCATAGTCTCCTAGGTGTGCGACGATATAAATATGGCATGATAACTAGCAGAAGCATTGTCTCCTAGGTGCATGATAATACAATATCACACCTAACATGGTGCAAATAAATGGTTTTAAAAAATGGTTAAGTATTGGAAAATACCCTCTTAACCAACTAAATTTGATGACTAAGGCAATAAACCTACAATGCACATGATACTATTGCCGCTCGAAGCGCGATTAATCAATTACTTTAAGTCAAAATTACATTGTTGCTAGCAAGTGAGAGCATTGCTTCGATGCACGCCACAATATCCATAATAATGCCCATTACTCCATGACTTACTATTGCTAAGTGAAAACATTGTTTCTTAAGTGCAAGCGCATATTGCTAGTACCTTTAGTGGCACCTTGATATTCAATAATGAGCAAAAAAAAAAAAAAAAAAAACCAAGTAATAATAGCATAGAATCAAGGCAAATGGTCTATTAATTCAAAAAGCATGTTATTAACAAGTTGTTCTTGAAATAGAAGCTAATTTACACTACGTCTGATGATCTAGGCATACTTTGGACTCTAAGTTCCTATCCTCTAGTACGGTCTCCATTTCAGCCTTTGCTACCCTCGCCTCTTTGTGAAGTTCCTATATCTTTACCATTATCCTGTCATGGTGGGTCCTAACTTTATGGTAACTTAGCCATCTCTTGGCCTTAGCAGTAACATGCCACAAACTATTAACCTTGAATTGTAGCAAACAAGCCCCCTTAACTTATTGAATGAGTTGCTCTAATTCACTCTTTGATAAAGAGTTCCAAGACCTATCTATCAATAGCATCGCCTCACTAAGCATCTTCATAATTGCATTGGCCAAGTTTATCCCTAACAAATAGCTCACCTAAAATTCCCTATATATAGTAGCAAGACTCTATAAGGGCTTCACTAAATGAGATGGCACAGCATAACCATGAAATGAAGCCATATCATTTAAACATGTCATAGTTGCAACTTTCCCTTCTTTGCTCCGACTCTTGAATAATCGAGAGAGGTAATGCATTGGAAATTTTAGCAGCATTACCGTCAGGTATGATGTCGTCAGACTGAGGGTCTTTCAATGATGTGTTGCAAGCCCAGTCATAACTCTCTTTTACATTTCTAAGCTCTCCACCATCTTTGGCAACCATCTTCTCAAAATCATCTTTAGCAATGTCATGTCCTTGAGGGCGGAAGCCTTCTTCATTAACAAGAGGAATCTCGTAAGCCGTTATATCATCATTTACATAATCTACTAAAGGAATACCTTGAATATCAACATCATGAACAGGGGATGGTTCATAATCAACGTCCTCACTATCATCTTCCTCCTCAGTTGTATCTGTAGTAGTCACTATATAATCCTTAGTTTGAAACACTTTTCCTTGACTGTAGGGGCTAGGAAAAGGACGAGTAATAGCGGGGGTAGACCTTACTGTGGAATTATCCCTGGATACAACAACAACAACATTTTTGATACCGTGCTTGTTCTCTAATGATTGCTCAGCTGGAGTTGAAGATGTACTCCTCCTACTTGCATCCTACAAATAGAGAATATTAAGTGAATAATATAACTGACTTCACAACAAAAAACAAAAGGGGGAAGAAACAACATAAAAGGAAAGTCTATTACCTTAAAAATGCGCAAACACTTGATCTGCCTAACTACAAATGCATGAGGCATAGTTCGTCCAACCATTGCTTTGGTTGGACCATTCTGCTTATCGTCTTTAGGAAGTTAAAAGTGGAATTCATACTTACAGATGGTGGATTTTGGCAAGCTATCGTCTACTACTAAGGAGGTGTATTTCTTGAATGTCTTAAGGCACCTTGACTAATATGTTAACCATCTGCTTGAGGCAACACCAGAGCGATTGATTGGTGGAAAGAACATCTGCCTAATAGTAAAGTAAAATTCACGACGTTTTTCAAGACTAAGTACCTCACAACATCAGTTAAAATCTGTGTTGATGGCCACTATAGAAGGGATGTCTTGATCAAATCCAAACTATCGAGCAACCCGATGGGGTGAGTACAACATCACCTTACGCTCTAGAAACTCTGTAGAGAAATCACACCAATCATGAAGCACAGGTAAGCCTTGACGTGTACACCAAAGAATATATCCTACTTCAGCAATAGAAAGCTCCTTGCCATGCTTTATAAGATTCAGTAAGTTTCAAGAATCTAAAGAATAATATTCTGTGCATTACCCATATTATTCTAATTCCTTTCTATAGAGGTGAAAGCCAACCGCACGAGCATCATATATAATGTCAAGTAATGAGCTTAAAGGCTTTCTATCAACTTAAACCTAAGCTCAAGGTTCAGTAGGATCAAGCTTTGTAATAGGTACACTTGGATACCTTTTGTAGTGCTTATTGAAAAACAAGTGCAAGAACCCCAAATCCACATTTGATATGATGGTGTACCGCGCCCTTTTGATCGGATGAAGTCTTACTATAAAGATCTAATCTCCGATATAAAGACCCCAAATAAAAAGGCGCTAGGGCAAATCATTCTCTACGTGCAAGACGAATTGCCAAGTAAAAAAATCGAGGACTGACACCTTTCTCTAGCCTACCAGGGAACACATATATAGATAACCAACAAGCAAGGAAATCTTCCAACTCATGCCAGAAGTGAATTGCAAGTTATAAGTCAAATTGCAGCAGTGACAATCAAGCATAAATAGACAAAATAAAGAATGTACACTTACTCACATCCATACTGAGGTCCTTCAGCTCGAGTTCTCTCGTGCTTTCACCCATGTACAAAATGATGATTGCCTACGACTGTCTTTCGCTTCCTATCTATTAGCCTCTAATATTTCCATCAACTCCTTATCATCTTCTAAGATCTTAGCTGTAGCAATATCAGTCAGCCCAGAACTAGAGAAACTCAGTAGTGTGCATACATCTTCTAAAGTTGGAGTAATATCACCCCATGATGTCACAAAAGTATGGGTACAGGTACTCCAACATACCAATATAGCTCGCTATACTTTAGTACTTCGAGAACGAATTATCGTTCTAGGGGAGATCCATATGGCATAATTAATCCCTACACTTTCTAAGAGAGACCTATAATGGGAATTGTTTCACATTGCAATATACCATGATTGCCACCCTTGCAACATCTATTTTAGGTAGCTAAACACAGTCTTTGAAAGGGGAAGCTCCTTTCTTTCATTTCTAAAATGCAGTATGGAATTTTCATCTATATTTCTCCTATCATTTACTCATGGCTCTAGTTGTATGAAACGCAACCCACTATCTACAGGTAGATGCACACATAAGTCTCGTCTCTTAACATCCCTCTAGAAAAAGTTGTTCTGAATTGTAGATCAAGCAATTTACTACGTGGCAACAACACCTTTCGGCACATGACCTGAGTTCGCCAATATTTCATTACTCTTATCTATATGGTTGTTATTGAGGGATTGACTCTTTTTGGTTTCTTTTGCCATCTTTAAGATATCTATCAAAAGTGGTAGTAATCACTATGTATGATTTCTACCACTTTGGGGAAGGAGAGATACAGTCACATTAAAAAAAATGAAAATGAAATGTATACAAAATGGAAGGGGAGTCAGTTATATATATACATATACATAACGAAAGAGGTGTCACATGCACATATACAATGAAAATGGAGGCTACTTGTGAATTTAAATCAATAGCACGAGGGAGACAAAACAAGTGCATCAACATATGAATTAGAAATATCAACACTTGGACATTCAAAGCAATGACATGTAAAAATTAAAAAGAAAGCAAAAAGTACCTATGCATGACCAGGGGGACAATAAGCAATGAGGTGTGTCTCTTCTTGCGATAACAGAGTCTCACGGTCATTCACTAAATGATCAGGTTCACAAGATGAGAAAGAGTCCCCTCTTATAGTGATGCGGTCCAAGATCGTTGCATGGGCAAGTGAGACATAAACAACTGTGGAGAGCCTCTCGTAGCAGTGTGGTGCCAAGGTCATCACATGAGAAATGGAACATGGACGTAATGTACAATTCCAAGATAATCACGTGAGGTTTGGGACACGGACGACCAAGAATGTCATCACATAGTATGCGGTCCCAAGATTATCATCTATGCGGTCGGAACACAAACAATAAAGAGACTCCTCTTAAGATCATGAGGCACTAGGTCATTAAGTGAATGAGTGGAGTACAAGGCAACTAAGAGTGTCCACTCTTACACCACAATAATGATTGATTTTATTAATGTTTAATTATTATCATACACATATTCAAGCCAGGTGATATCAGCAATAAACAGGTATCAAAATTATCAAGTACATGATCAAGACTATCAAGAGCAGCAATGCCATCGAGATTATCCACATTATCAAGATTACTAATGGTATCAAGATTACCAAAATCATAGAGGGTACCAAGTACAAGATTGTCAAGACTACACATGAAATGAAGACTTCAAACATAGATGACTCAATATATGAAGGAAATAATTCAAGATTATAAAAGGAACTCAAGTACATCTAAAAAAGGATGCGGCATGGGATATCATTGTATTAAAGGGCAATGATGAAGTCGGATAAATAGAATATTGTGTACACGTATACACACGCGTATGTAGTGATCGTTTGGCAAAGAGATAAAGAGTTATGGAGATAAGCAGCCTAAAAAAATATTCATAAAATTCATGAAAAGCTACAGAAGTTGTGACATCAATAAAGAACACGAGAAGTACAATACGCAAATAGGAACATGCATTTTTGGCAATAGTTTGGTATTACGTACCGTGATGTCTCCAATAGTTTGATGCCCCGCGTTTATGGTGATGGTAGAATTAGAAAGCTCAAGTATGGATGAATGGCTGTTTTTTGCATGAAAATACTGTAATAAGCACAAATAGACCAACAACGTTCATATATATATATATATACACGCTACGCATGGAGAAGCACGGGGAATAACAATCGGTGAAGAGTTAAATTCAAGACTTACTTACGGAGATTCAATCAGAGACATGGGCATAGAAGGCTCAACAAGCATCGGCTAACGGGAATTCAAACTTGAATGTACTGTTGACGGTTTCCACGATTGCGGGTCGATCAGTCTTTGATAGATTTGTTGTCTTAAGGGTATCAATGGATGTCTTCTTGAAAAGGCAAGAACGATAACACTAATAATAAAAGTGTGAGGATCAGTGTGGCAGGTTTTAATAATGATAATAATATTAAAAAAAAAAAAAAAGAAGAAGAAAAGCCATAACCTGTGACGGGAATGGCCAAGCGATGCTTAGCTTACAAGTGAACTAGAAGCGATAGTCTGTACACGAAGAAGTAAACCATTGAAGCACCAGCAGACAGACAACTGCTTGTGGATTAATGAAAGTATATATATATGATTCTGAGAGCATGCCAGGACTTTAGAACTGTGCTTTGCGTCCATTCTTGCAACCAAACAATGAAACTATTACCTCATGATCAAAGTTTGCCATTGTCCAATGATCGCTAGTAATGATACCTGCAATTTGATGATTGGAGAAAGAGTAAATAAATAAAAGAAAAGAGAAAGATAACATCTTGGGATTTATTAAAAAAAAAAATAGACGAAAGAAAAGCATCGAAGAAGGAAAAAAAGTCACCTCATTGGAATTTGTGGCTGTATCGATACTGAGCATTGGAATGCTATGTTTTCTTTAGATCTCCATGATTATTGATGCAAGGGTAATGCCGTGGCATGAAGTTCAAGGAATAATTAAAGGGATGTATGATGTTTTTTTTTTAAACATGAATGTATGATATATATATATATATTTACATAAAGGAGAAGATGAGGATTGAAAAGCTAGGCACAAGATTTGGCAGGATTTGAAATATTTCAATAATGTATGGTGGAGATATAGATGAGTTAGGAAATCAATATTTGGAGGTATAAGATTTTAATGGGATCAGAGCTTGACATTGGATAAAGTTAGATAACACTAATTTTATTTGATGGAATATATGGGGCAGTCTGCATAGAGTTGAAAAGATGTATATATATATATATATATCTACACACCTGAAAAAGAGGGATCGATATCCGTTGTTATCCGTTGTATATCACATATTGTATTGTGATATTATGTGATATAACACATGGAGTATGGCGTTAGGAATTATCCTCAAATCATATATTACTCATGCGGATATATTCTTGTAAATATACGAAGGCCGTAAATGGCTTATGCCAAGGATACGACGACAAAGAAATTTATCTCCAATGCATGGGATCTATTCATGGATATATATATCTTAATGATATATGACAGAGTTGTGAGATGATTTGGGATCATAGCCTAAGATTTGAAAAAAAAAAAAAAAAAAAGGTGGCGATGATGACAGTGAAGGGTGGAGTATCTTCAGGTAGTCTCTAACATGGCTACTCACGATCAGGGTCAATATTTTTTTTCCCAAAGCATTGTGTGTGGTGTATGTATATACGTCCAATGATGATCCGAGGAAATATATGAAAGCCTAAATGGTCATAATTTTTCCACTCATGTGGAATTATGTGACCCCATATTTTGAAAAAAATGATGATACACTAGTTTCAAGTTTACTTCGACATAGATTAACCAGTTATGTGTTTGCCAAATTTTTATGGGTCCAAAATGATTATTATATATAGAGTATCGGGTTAATAACATATATTTACTATAGGAAAAATTATATTGCAAGTTCTTGCCCAATCTCAACTATCCTACCATTATAATGAGGCCTACTGAGTATGTAAGGAGTCGTATATTCACAATATGGATATCAAATGGTTTCATGGGAGCAAGGTCATTCAAAAAATAAAAAATAAAACATAATGCAACGCGTGTGACTAGAGTGGTGTTGCAAGTTTGCACACTACAATAAAATTATATGCAATAAAGTGAGTTACAGTGTTGGTGTTTGACTTTTACTCAATGATTGATCCACGGCAAGTGGAGTTTGCAACTCTATAAAGGTATTTGTTAGCATCATGTGACGAAAATTAATCAAAATATGTATGAATGTAATTATTGCCCAAAATACTGGAACTCCCTCAAAGAATTTTGGTCGGTGGACAAAATGTGAATGAGCTTTAAAATCATATAAATATTATTATTTATCTAAGTTTGATTCATGGGCTGAGTGGCAGGATCTAGTGAGTCAGTTCATTTATTAGGATGATCAAGAGAGATTTCATATGGTAGGCTTGGAGTAGGGCCCACTAGACCGGCCCGTTCGTCTTCTAATCTATCTCAGTCTGGCTCATACACTAAAAAGGGACTAATCTTGGTCGTCAACTGGTAATGTGATCTAACAGATGACATTGATGGACAAACTCTATAAATACCCTAAGTCCATCCTCATTCAAAAGGGAAAAATCATATAAAAGCACCAAAGTGCTGCTGAATTTATTCCTTAAGAGATCAAACACTTGTTCATAATTACTTGTGGAGTTCGATGCTCGATAGCTTCTCTCCCTATCACAAGTGTGTTTGAGATGATTGAGATTGCCTACTCCTCCTCCCTATTCCACTTTCATCTTGATCATCCTTGATGTGTCATTACGTGTCACTTCTCACATGCAACATGCAGCGATACTCATGCAGCACACACATGACTACTTCCCTCGATTCAATACATCTACAATATCTAAAAAAAACATGGTTTTGTCTTTAGATGTAAGGATGAAAGTCCATGTATATCTAGTGAAGTCATCAACAATAACCAATGCGTACTTTTTGCCTCCCAAACACAAAGTTTGAGTAGGATCAAATAAGTCTATATGTAATAACTTTAATAGCCTAGAAGTGGAAATAACATTTTAGATTTAAAAGAAGTCTTAGTTTACTTTCCTATTTGACATGCTTGGCAAACCTTGTCCTTTTGAAAATTTATTTTTGGTAAACATTTGATAAGACTCTTTTTCAAGTTTTGAAATTACATCCATGCTAGCATGCCCCAATTTTCTATGTCATAGCTAACTATTGTCATTTTGGAAGTATAGATAAGTTTCATTTAATGATTTAAAATCATCTAGATTAATTTTGTGAATATTTCTTTATCTATACCTTCAAAACAATCTTGATTATTGTCAATTCTTTCAATAGAACATTTATTGGCAAGAAATATTACTCTAAAACCATTATCACATAATTGACTTATACTGAGCAAATTATGTTTTAATCCATCAACTAATGGTACATTTTTTGTAATTAAATCATTATTTACAAGAATGTTACCTTCACCTAGAACAGTTAATTTTTATTATCTCCAAAGGTAACTTTCTCTTGATTTTTCAAGTTTAAAGATATGAACTTAGATGCGTCCCTAGTTATGGATATAGAGCAACCGCTGTCCAAGTACCATTTGTTATTCCCACTTGAAGATCCCTACAAAACAGATTATTACTTCTTTGGTACCCATTTAGTTTATATCCTTTTTTGTTAAGTGTAACAGAGATTTTTCTTTTCGGAACCTAAATCAGCTTGCTTTTATGATTTAAATGCATGGTTCTTCTTATTGTACAATTGTGTGCAATATGACCAAATTTGCCACAGTAGTTGCATGTTCTGTTAATGGCTTTTACAAAATAAGTTTTGTAGGACTTGTAGCTACTTTCTTTAGTATATCCAATTCCATATTCATGGTTGTCAAAATAGCAATTTTACTATTTACTAGAATGCATAGAATCGATAAAATCATATAAAATAGTGCAAAACCAATAAATCATAAACATATAGAATCGTATACTTAAATTCATAATTTGACCTAAAGTCTATACCCAATCATTTTTTCATCTATTTTAATCAAGGAAAAATATAGAAAATTATAAACTCATAGAAATATATATTTGACTCATGATATTAACAACTATATCCATATTTATTTGAATCACACCTTTGATTTTTAAGAAGTGTATTCAAATTCTTTTTCCTATCGGTGAACTAGGCTATAGTTGCTTTTGAATCATCCAAGCTAGCTTTCAAAAGAATATTTTCATTTCTTAATTCTTCTAGCTCTTTTAAGATTTCATCACTACTATTAGTAGCACATGCAACACTATTATTCATAGTTTTAATTTTAAAATTAAGCAAGTCATTTTCAATTGTTAATTTTTCGTTGATCTTACTTAACTCATCATTTCTGCTCTTTAACTTCTTACACTTATTATTCATCTTTTCATTTTTTAATTTCAAAATAATTATTTTTTTATGTAACTTTTCATTTTCTATTTTTATCTTCTTATGCTCAATTCTAAATTTATTCAATTCTTCTCCAACTTCCATCATTAATGTTTTAAGCATGTTGTTCTTTTTCTTTATTTTGACTAACTTACTACATACTTTATCATACATATCACATCTCATCAAAAGAAAGAGTAGATGAAGAATTTACCTCATCACTCAGCCATGAAGCTCATATTCTCATATGAGTCACTTGAGTCATCATCACTCTAGTTGGTTATGAAAGCTTCTTTTTGGATCCTTTGGATGCTTTTTTGAGTAGTGGACAATATTGATGAATGTGCCTTGGTTTGTGACATTTGAAGCAGGTTATCACATCATTCTTTTTGTATTTTGATGAGCTACTGTCATCGTGCACTCTCTTCTTATTGCTGGACCTCATGACCTTCTTAAACTTTGGCCATCAAGACAAGCTCTGCATTATCATCATCATCATCTTCTTCACCAAAATCATGACTTATGGCTTTCAAAGCAATGGCTTTCTTGTTTGATTCCTCTCCTTAATTTTTAATGAGTTAATGTGTTTTAAGTGCTCTAAGGAGTTCCTCTTTGCTTATAGCACTTAAATCTCGTGCTTCTTTAATGGTTGTTCTCTTTGCTTCCTAATCCTTAGGTAGTAACTTGAGTAATTTTGAATTTATTTCCAAGTTAGTAAAATTCTTTCCAAGTACACTCAAAGGATTTATAATGTTGATGAATCTATTTTGCATCTTATCTATAGATTCATTTGGAAGCATTTTGAAATTTTCAAACTGACCACATGAAAGACTTATTTTTGTATCTCTTACTCTTGAAGTTCCTTCATAAGTCTTTTCTAATTCAACCCATATATCTTTAGCTTATGTAAAGACCCGCTTACTTAATCCCCTTATGATTAAGCATGCTAAGTCCCCAACCACATATAATACCTAAATATTAGAAAACACCAAAGCATTATATGTAAAATTATCTTTAAAAGATAAGTTTGTATCGACTGTTTGTTTAAACCTATTACAATACTTACAAAACTTTCAATTGATACTACTCTTACACATGAGTAGATCAACATAGATACATACATATATATATACACACATAACATTACATTAGTGTCAGGCCATGACACTTAAAAGCCTCACAAACTCACTTGGAAATAAAGTTTACAAGAAACAACTTAAACTTATATTTCAAACCATGGCTTAACCAACAAGCCTATAAACTACTCAAAAATTACATCACAAAAGTCTTTTAGACAACTGAAAGGTAACAAACATTCTTGATCATTAAAGGGATTTCCTATTCGTCTCACTCATCCATGAAGGCTTCCCAATCAGACCCATAACCCATATCATCATAGCACTCATCATCGACATTACTTACAAAGCAGCAACGTAAGCTAAGGGCCCAGTACGCAATAACATAAGCAAATGCGAATGGCAAGCACAGTTAAACTAAATGCAAATGTAACAATCATCAATTTAATTATCTTTGATCATGGGAATAAAACAACACTGGAGTATTCAAACCCCGATTCAAACTTAGGAATATAGCGGTCCTAAGTAACAGCAACTACCCAAGGAATTGATATAGATAGCATGGATACCTATATCTCCTAAATCTAACCGAAAAGATTAGTAATCACATTTAGGATTAATATTTGTTAGTCAATTTTGCTTAACTTAATCCATAATATCATCTAGTTCAATCGGTCTCATAAACGTGAACTAAATCATATTATTTCCTCTTAAAAATAAGCAAATGTTACCTTGATACTATCCACCTTATCAATTACCCGCCTAGCCATTAAAAAAAAGTCACCACTGCATCATGGTGTACCATTTCATCATGGTATGAAGTCATTGCATCATGACAAAAGTGGCTTAAGCACCTAACTACTGTGTCATTGCATCATAGCAGGGTTGCTGCTCCCCGGACTAGATTTAACGACTCAAGCACAACCAATTTCAAACAATCTTTAATTCATCTTTAGTTAAGTTTATTAGAATATTCCTAACTTAACAATCACAAGAAAGTTATTACATACCTTGATAATTAGGTTTATCAGGCAAAAGATCGATATTTGAACTTAATTGAGTACGGAAATCTATCAAAGAAACTATTTCATATAAATCATCGTTAATTCAAAATTATACGCTTATTCATATTCACACATACAAATATATATATATATATATATAATTAAATAATCATCTATCTATTTTCATTTTAGCCTAAAAGGATTCATTTTCTAACAAACACACATTTAACAAACAAAAACAAGTTTAAACTTTGTTTGAAAAAATGTAACAGCTAGAAAGAAGTAAAATTTAAGCATTTATACCTTTTGAATTTTTAAAAACTCAAAACATGAAAGTTGTAGATTTCTTTTTAAGCTTTCTATAGAAACTTGAATCACCTCAACCCAATGTCGTATGAAAAATATATGGTCAAATTACAAAAACATGTTAAGCTGTAGGGGACCGATCACTCCTGTGATCTCGCCCATGATCTGGGAAAAATACATGATCAGAGTGTATCACGCCTCTTATCATGCCCGTGATGTTTGAAAAATGCATGATTAAAGTGTTTCACTCCCTTTATCACACCCATGATTGCTCCTCTGTCACTTTTTATGAATTTCCTTTGTTTTGAAAACATATTTTTACACATTCTCATCAATTTATACACCTCCTACATCAATTCTAACATCAAATAAACACTTATAACAACTTCAAACTTCATCCAGCCACATGAAAACCATCAATTCTCCCATCAAAACCCCATATTCACTATTCATCATCTTGCTTACACACCTATCTCCTATCAAACAATAAACTAACAACTTCAGCATACTCCAAAACTTATTCAACTCTATTAATTAACATGAATCATGAAAATCTTATTCAAACCATTATGAAACTACTAAGGCAAGGAATCATTCTTATGCGTAAACAAAGAAGATAACAACCATGAAAGCATGCAAACTAACCTTGAGAAGCTTTAACTTGATAATCGAGTCTTGGGGAAAGAAGTTCTCGACAAATTAAGCAAGGTAAACGAGAAGAAGGTAAAGGAAGGAAGAGGAACAAAGGTATTGTAGGTTGTGGTCTATTTTGGATCATTTACTTTGCTAAATAGAACTTATAATTTTCCTTTTTAATGTTGACTTTTGGGCAGCTCTAAGGGAAGAAAAAAAAATGTAGGGGTTTGGGGCTTTTAATTGATGTATTAGGCTTGGTTTAAGGCTAAAAAAAAATATGCTATATCATTTTAGGGTTTGGTTTTGGTTTTTGCTTTAATGTAATAAACAACTATGGCTCAATTATTACCAACACGCAACACATTAAAATTTCCAAAATTATGCTAACTCGTTGAACTTTATTTTTAACATGCATACTTTATCAACTAATTATATTCACAAAATTTTCATATTCCAAATAAATAAAACATATACATGCTATACACTACTATTATTAAATCATACTATCATACCCTATTTTATTAACTAATTATTCACCATAATTTCTATATTTTGAGCAAACATATCATATTAGTATCAACTAAACACTTATAAAAAATTCATAATTTAATTAAATCAACTTATACGTATATCAAATTTAATTATGTATAAAAGTTAATCTATTTCAGCTTACTTGCATGTACATATTCTATTGAAATCACTTTCATTTAGCTACAATGCAGTATGTTCATAGCTATATCATTTAGATCTAATTTTTTCCAATCTTCTTCATTATAATATTTTTCTTCTTTTCCTTCAATAATCAAAGGCGCATTTTCTATTACATTCCATAATAATCTATTTTGAGCGCTTAAAAAGATTTTCATTATACACTTCCAATATGGGTAATTACCCTTACTTAAAAGCGGTAGTCTATTGATAGCTTGCCTCTTTAGAAACCCTAGTGTGTTTGATGCCATGATCTTTAGTTTATATGTGATTAAGCACAAAAAATAAAGATGAGGCTCTGATAACAAATGAAAACGCACTAGAACATACTTAAGAGGGAAGATGAATTGAGTATTTTCCCTAACTTGCACAAACAATTAATTTTTATGCAATCAAATCGGATTAAACTTCAAAAGCAATAGATAGAGTAATAACGGATTATAAAGAAAAATGCAAAAAGAGATATGGATAGAAAATTTGACCCCATATTTAACATGGAGTTCAGTCTAGTCCCTACTCTCCACAATCCACAAATACCTCCAATTGAGGACTTCACAACTACTTTATTGATTCGCAACACACAAGCTCAAGCTGATAAATATGCTACTTTACAACACATAGGAAATACAATATTTCCTTCACTCACAAGATGCTAAAAAACAGAGCACTTAAATGTTTTTCTCTTTCTTTGTAGATTTTGCAAATTAATGAATAAGAGTACAAAGATAATGAGAGAATTCTCTGATTTGCATGTTTGTAAATATAAAAAGATTTGTCACTTCATAATTCTTTTCTTTTTCATAACTTTTCTCCCTTGCATCTCCAAAGGTATTTATAATCTTTAAAAGTTCAAATGTCCATTAGAGAAAATGTTTTAAAGTCGCCAAGCATTAAATACGCTTAACAACTCTTTTATGCCACATCGGCTCTATATTTAAACTATTGCGCCTCAAATTCATTGCACCTTAATCTTGACCCCGACCAAGTTTGTGATTTTTCGAGCCTTGGATTCAAACTTTCATACCTTAATACTTGTTGTGCCTTGGAATTAACGCTTGATTGAGACTGTACTTCTTTGATCTTGTCAAGCCTTAGATTTTGAGCCTGTCATATCCTGACTAATTGACATGTCGAGCCCTCGATGTGACCGTGACCAAAGTTATGCATCTTGATCTCTTCGAGCTTGAGACTTTGAGTTTACCATGCCCTAGTGAATGAACTTGTCGAGCCCTCGACTTTATCAGTGACAAAGTTGTGCTCAATAATTTTTTCTACTAAATCCTGCACAATCTCCAAAGAACAATATATATATATATATATATATAACGCCATATTTTTTTTTATTATTAAGTATAGTTTAACATAATTGAATAGTTAATTGTGCAACCAATTATCTCTTCAAAATCCATATTAAATTATATGTTATAAATAGATAGATTAACATAATCCAAATTAATAAATGAATTTAATAGAAATTGAGATTTTAAATATTCCTTTCCAATTATTTATTTACTTCAACCATCAATTTCATGAATCAAATTTCCTAATTCTTTTCAACCATCAAAATTGGATTCTATTCTTTTCAAATTTGTCCATTTGCTTTAATAATCTTTTTCAACAAATCAAAATTATCATTTTTGTAATTCTCAAACTAAACTTTTCTTTCAAATTCAAATATCTAAACCTTTGAATATTTAAATTTAAATGTTTAATAATTTTGTAAACCTTAAGCCTTAGTTTATTTCATGAATTAAATTATTAAATTCTTTGCAATTATCAATTTGAAACCCTTTTTCTTTCAATTTAAAAATGACCTAAATTTCTCAAGTTTAATTACTTAAATTTATAAATGCTCTAAATTAGTCATTTTAACCTAAATCCTATTTCCTTAATCTTTCATAAATTGAGTCCATCTACTTGCTTAAAATATCATTTTTAAGTCCAAACTTGAACTAAATATCAATTCGTATAAATTAAACTCCTAAACTAGATCCCTAAACCAAGTTATTAATTTATATTAGATAGATTTCTAAATTTATTTCATACTATTTTCAATGTTTAAAATATTGATCTGAAAGGTCCTAAACTACATCCCATAACCATAAATATCTTAAATATCTATAAATACCTATCCTTTTTCCTTTGTTTTTCCGCTTTCTTTCTTTTCCTTTTCTTCTTCTCTTTCCCTTCTCTTTTCTTTCCTTTCTTTTACGTTTATTTTTTCTTTTCTTTCTCTCTGAAAAATCAAACTTAAATCTTAAATTCAACAAGATCATAAAGAGAAATAGAATATGAAATCAAGAAGGAAGATAAGAAACATGCATGAAATAGCTATAAGAATTAGAGAGAAGTAGTAGTAGGAAGAACAAGTGTCTTGTGTACATCAAACAAGTAAGTTATTGTTTTTCTTTGTTTTGATTGTTATTTAAGCATGGGTAGGATAGATTAGAATTAGATATGAGTTGGTTATATGATAATTTAGTAAACAAGGGGTGTATGAACTTGTATGATTAAAACCTAGGCATATGCTTATATATGTATAGGTTATATAAATGATGACATGAATTAGAGATATAAGATGTAATAACATGTATATAAATGTTGTAAGTTATGGTTTTGAACTTGCCTGCTGATGTGGAGATGATGTAGGTTGAGTTTTGAGAATAAAATAAATAGACAAGTAGTTAAAATTGTATAAAAGAAATAAGGGAAAGCATCAAACAAGGGAATTACAAGAATTACAGGCGTGATTATACCCTTAGTAGGCTCGGGTTATAAAATTTTGGTTGATCACGAACGTGATTCAACCTGTGATTGTCTTTGCTTTGAAAATTTTTGTAAAATCATGGGCATGATCTAGCCCTTAGTTGCCTTGAGTTGTTTTAAAACTTCGAAACCTAAGAATCATGGGTGTGATTCTCCCTTAGTAGCCTCGGGTTGAAATTTTTAGACCAATCATCGATTTGACTATGCCCATGATGATCAGCATGGCCTTGAGCACAGCCATGCAACTTGACCGTGCAGCCTTGTTTCTCTCTATTTAAAAAATAATATAATAATAAATAAAATAAATAATGGATTATGGATATGATGTATTAGTATTTGTATAATTAGAAATGAGTTGAATGAATTAATAGGTTTAGTAATTGATTTGAGTTAACGTAATTTCCAAGTATAAAATGAACTTAATTATTAATCTTAAAATCAACATGGACTAATAAACCTTAATGAGTTAAAATGAATGAGATCTATTAAGTTTAACCAACTTAGTTAAGTTAAGATATGTTTATACTAATTTAACTTGAAATGTGGAGTAATTAATAGACTTAGCAACTCATTAGATTTAACATAAGTTCTTAAATATGAAATTCTAGTTAAATAAGATGTAATGACATGTGTTATGTTAATTAAATGTAATTGTTATATCTTGGATGTGGTTTTTTAAATATGTTTATGTACATGTATATGTATGTATAAGAATTAAGTATAGAAGTGTGTATAAGTTTTGTAAACTTAAGTTGATGAATGGTAAATAAGACTAAATTAATAAAATAGACTTAATGGTTATAAATGACTTGAACTAAATGATTAATCTTAAAAGGAACTTGATTTAAAAAGATATGAAATAGACATAGTTGGATCAGATGAAGATCTTATTGAAATATCCTAACCTTCCATGCATGCTTTAAATTTCATTTGTTTATATAGATTTATCTATTGAGTGATTAAGTCATATCTAAAATTGTGTTAATGAAATAACCTATAATATAAGATAATTAAATTTTCATTTTAATATATATCGATTTACTAATATGTGAAATAATTGTGAATGTGATTAGGTAATAAATGTATGTGTTAGCATGATTTAATATTAGTAGTATATTGTATTGTTTGTTTGTGTGCAAGTTAAGTTCATAATTTTTATCAAAACAAATTAAACTTAAGCTTTGATCTAAGCCAAGCAGATTTTATAGTTTTTAGACCCAAACCCAAATACAAAGCCCATGATTTTCATTAAACTAGGCCCAAGCCCATAAATTTAAAGTCTTTTCTTTCTCTTTTGCTGCCTCAAAGGCAGTGTATGGGATAATATCAAGTGTAAAACTTTACAAAAACACACTCTAAACAGACCCTACCTGATAGTTCCCGAAACACAAAGCAAACCACAACAAAATTTTCACCAAATCTCTGCAAACAATTTACTTAAAGCTTTCATTAAGACTTAATCCTTAGCATAAGGATAAACAAGGTAAATTTTTCATGCTTTTATGATTATATATTCCTTTGTTTTCTTCATAAGGGTGATTCCTTATTTTAATGAGTTTTTATAAGAGTTGAACGTGATATGGATGAGCTAAGTAGATCCTTAGGACTTGGATGAGTTTTTAGAGCTTGTGTTATATGAGTTGTTGTAGGTGTTTGATAGGTAAGTAGGTTGGTGAAGTTGTGTGGTAGGTCAAGGTTGAAGTAGAAGTTGATGATGAGGGGAATTATGTAGTTTATGTGTGTTTGGTGTTATGAAGTGTATGTTTTGATTATATGTAGGATGATAGAAGGAAGAATTTGATGTTTAAGTTTCAATATATACATGCCATGTTTTTCGAAGAGGAATTTGAGGAATATATGGGTAAGTTTTAGTCGTATATCTCATTGAGCCCTCCAAAAAATACTATTCGAGGAGAAACACAGAGGAAACACGACCACAAGTATCAAACCATGCTTCTCATTATGTGTTGAACGAAGAAGAAAGTTGAGACAGCACGGGTGGAACACGACTACGTACACTTAGTCGTGCTTCTCTCTGAGTTCTTGAGAATTTGGCTTACATGAGATATACGACCGGAACACAACCCTATATCAAACTATGTTTCCTTGTAGTTGTTTTCGTGCTTTGAATAATATAGAAACATGGGCAAAACAGGGCATGTCCTATCTACCCATGTTTCTCTCTAAGCAAATTTCGCAACCAAAACATAAGATTTGGATTTCATTGTGTTTTTAGCTTAAAGGGAACATGGGGACATGCATGACCATGTACCTGCCCGTGCACCCTAAAAAAAATAAATTTTTATTTTCTAATTTTAAAATAAAGAAATGTAATATATAGATATGTGTATAAATGTTAAATTATAAATTAATATGATTTTTTATTTAGGTCTTGTATTGGATGAAGAACTTAGAAATTTTCTGTGATTAATATTCAATTTTATATATGAATTGAATTCTTCTCTTACAGATTCTTCTTGGTTAAATGTATCTACTGGTCTTTTATCATATCTTTCAACTATGTAGTAACTTGCTTGTTAGTTGATAGGTTAGGCATACTTGCATCAACTAATAGCAAAGATGACTTAAATATGTTTGAATTTATCTGTGCGTATATCATTTAATCTGGTCCAGGAAGTGGCAACCTTGTTGGCAATGTTAACATGGTAGTTAGGCTCTTAGGCCATCTCTTGTCATGATGCAATGACTCTTTATAAGTGACAATGGGTAGTCGATGGGAATAATGGTATTGGTGTAACATTTACTTATTCTTAAAGGGAAGTAATATGATTTAATTTACGTTTATGGAACCTATTGAACTAAGTAATGTTATGGATTAAGTTAAGTAAAGATAAGAAATGACTATGAACCCTAGAGGATGCTACTATTCTTTTTCAATTAGATATGAGAAATATAGGTATTTAGGCTGTCTATATTAACCCCTTAAGTGGCTATTATGATTTAGGACCCCCGTGTTCCCAATGGTTTGTTTCCGAAATTTGAACACTCCTATGTTAATTTGATGAACTTAATTAACAATTCACAATTCAATGATTGTTACCTTTGCATTAAATTAAGATTGTAGGCCATGATGTATTTGATCGTATTACTTGTGTACTGGGCCTTTAGCTTATGTTTTCCCCTTACAAGTGTTGATGAGGATGAGTTTTATAATCAGCTGGGTTATGGGATAAATTTTGAGGATTTTCTACATGGATGGGATGACCAGGAATCCCAACCATGATGACTTATGTTTTTGTAATAGATTAGGAAAATGTTTTTATAGATAATATAATAGTTATTAAAGGCTTTTCTAGCTTGTATATATTTTTGTTATAAGCTTGATCTTAAGTCCTTTATCATGTTGATAAAAGGATAACAAAGTTTTGCAATAGTAAGTATGGTACTTCTCCTAATGAGAAGCTTTTGAAATGGATCTTACAACATGTTTAGACAAACAATCAATACAAACTCTTTTTTTACAAACATCTTTACATGTAATTCTTTGAGATTAAATGTGGCTGGAGACTAGATACATATGGTTTTAAATATGGGTCGTGTCGGTCTTTACACTTATAGAATATATACAATGTTTTGACAAAACAAATGAATATAACTTAATAACAAAATTAGATTTAGCGTGGATTTTGAGTATGATTTAATAATTGGATAAAATGGTTGAATCTAATCAACTTGATTAGGATAAGCTAAAATAAACTTAACTTATAAATAACTTAGATATAATTGTAATATGTTAGCCTTTAGATAATAAACGGAATATGTTGTTTCAAATGTGTATTTGCTAAAATAAATTTTTAATATAAGACTATACTTCAATCAAGTGTAGAATAATGAATTAAAAATTGGTTCAAATACTAAAATTTGATAGAATATATAATAAAAAAAGTAATGAGTGTTTATTATTTCCTTTTCATATAAGGAACGAAATAATCTTTAAAATTTCTCAAAAGGTTTCTATGACTGGGCTAGAATGATAGGTAAGTAACATTGACCTTGTCAGCTTGCTTGTAGTTGTAATACATTTGCACATGTATTAATATAAATACAACTAGTTGTGCATGGAGATCAGGTACTCGTGTGCTATTTGGTGATTGTTTTGATTGATAATTGATTAATTTAAAAGAGATTACATATTGCTTGTAATCATTGAGTTGTGACTATTGATGAATGCCTGTTAATTGATTGGTCACTTTAATAAATGTGTTTAATACTATGTAATTATTTAATAAAAACAATCATGCATTGCATGACATCATTTACATTGGCATGGTATTCATGTCACATATTAGCATCTCAATTCTATGGTGATCTTAAGCTATGTCAATGAATCTGTTTCTTCAATTTGATATCACTGGGCCGTGAGCCCTCCAGGATCTAAATAGGCACCAAAGGACATTTTCTGTATAAGAGTTTGCCTTGGAGGTGCTAGTACTTAGGAAGTTTCCAAGGTTCTAAGGTGAAGTTGAGGTTATGGTAATGATATATATATATATATATATATATATATGAATAACAAATAAGTTTAAAAACAAATCGTCCTTTCGTAGTTCTTTCTAGGTGAAGTTGAGATTATGTTATTAACATGTATATATAAATAACAATGAGTTTAGAAAGAAATCCTTTTTCATTAGTTCGCAGTTTCTCCTAGGTGTAAATGACTTGAGCTAGTCCTTCAAACCCATAAGAGGGCGTAAATCTTCATTAATTTAGGCTCTGGTCATCCAAATTATACATATCATATGATTAAATGTTGCATTGCATATAGTTGTTAATAATATTTGTTTGATAATTGTTTGATATGTGATCTGGTCTTGTTATTCATTGAATTGCACATTAGCCCACACCCTTATAGTTCTCGTGTAGGAAAAACTCATATGGGGAAGTGGGCTAGGATTGTTTGGAAAGAGAGTTCATCTTTAGTGGATCTCTTGTAGATAGGAATATGAACTTAGAACGTAAATCATATGCATAGTATATAAGTTTGAGATTTTATAATGTATAAGATAAACTTAGATCTAGATTAGTTTTATGTTTTTTGTAACTTTATAATATGTAAGCTATCTATCAGATTTTGCTATTTGGTGAGGAATACCGATTCTTTGCAGTTCTTGTGAACTATGTGAATTCGTATTTTCTTAATTATCAAAATGTTTTTATACAATTAAAAGTTATCTAGCAAATATTAATAGAGTTTTATTATCTCTGACTTGTGAAACGATTCTCATATTACAATGCACACGTTGTATGATAACTTTAATTTAATCCTATTAGGCCTCATTTAGGATCGCATAGATTTTGCAATGCATTTTGATAATTAATTTTATACTTCTATATTATATATATATATATATATATATATTTTTTTTTTTTGGGGGGGGAGAGGGGTGGGGGTGGGGTCCGCGCTGGAAGGGTGGGACACAAAATAGAGATGTGCAACATCCTGTAGCTGTCGATCCCATACAAAGATGCACAAATCTAATAAATGGAAAGGGTTGAGGTGCACTCTTTCTAGCTCTATAATAAATGGAAAGGCTTGAAGTGCACTCTTTCTACCTCTAAACTGCTACATAACCAAATACAATTGACACATATCCAAAGTATGATTTGACACTTAAATTCAAATATCAAAATTAATTCTATTTCGGGAAAATTGCACGATGAAACTCGCATAACAAGCTTTCCGTGGAAAGTATAAGTTCCCTAACAAAAGCGAATTTATCAACGCCTTTGCTTCACCATCTACCATAATTCCCAAAATTTAAAATTGTTATATTTCATATTTAATCGGATATTTACTTATGAAAATCTACTCTACCTCTAATTGTTTATACATACAATATATTTCGAATGAATATTTGCCTATAAGTAAAAACATCACAAGATACTTGATTCCAGAGCCAGAGGAAGGGTCAAGAGATACCCTAGCACAAATCTTACCCAGCTCGGCAACGCATGCCCTCCCAAGCCCATCCAACGCTTATGTCAAATTCCTACGAATATCAGACAGTTCTTTTGTTCAAAAATTGGCTACATAAGAGTACCCAAACTCCTAACAAACTAATGCAGACACACAATCTCGTAATCGCAGCCTGCAGCAGCTCTGATCCCAATGTACCGACTCCAATGAAAGTCTCACAGATACTAAGGATCTATTTGGATGGTCTATTTTTTATCTTTATTTATATTTGTATTAAAACAAAATATGTAAAGATATTTTATTTGTATTTATATTTTATTTATATTTGATCTTTTCATAAAAACTGTCAATTTTTTTTCATTAATATCTATTTATTAATAAACAATTTGCTAGAAAAAAATTAAAAATAATATATTTGTATCTGTTTGAAAAAGCTAAACAAACAAACCCTAAAACCATGAGGTTTGATGCTAAAGTTCTGTTTTTAGGGAGACTCAAAATTTAGCCTGCTTGTTGCTAAAACATACCATCCTATCAACAGGACCATGGTTTGTGGTGAAAGAACTTTAGGAACAATCATTTGCCAAGAACAGAATGTTTCTCAAAATGAGAAACTGAGCCATTTAATTATACAATGTAACTTAACCATTAGAAACCAAGACAAGCAATGGAAACTCAAAAGACAGAAATTTTCTACGCTTAACTTAGTACTTCAATACAAATTTATTAAATGTAGAAGAATTGAGTTTACGTATTTGAGATTCTTAAGATGGAACTGTAGGGAAGATCAACATAGATATGGTAGTAGGTTTAACCAAATAATTTAACATGCTTCTCCTCATACAAAAATGTTCTCTCCTTTATAGTATTTCAACTTTTTTCCCCTTCTTTTTTTCCCCTTTGCCAAATTAAATAATAGGTGAAGTTGAGAATAACTATTCAGAAAATGTGTACCCAGAATCCTGATACAGTCTATGCCAACTTCTAAGACATAAGCCACATAAAATACAGTTAAAGAGTGTTTTGCCATTAACTTGACATATCTGTGTACTTGAAGACACAATCATAGAGCCGTCCTCCAAGAAATTGGGCCACCTCTGGGTGCTTTACCTGTAGGAAGAAGCATGTTTAATAAGAAAGCAATATGCATGTGAGAACTGAATATCAAATCGAATTTGCTTCTATAATAGATGGGGATATCTATTTAATGTAAGCCAGCTGATGCACATACCATCCCAATCTTGAGAGAATCACACTTAAATTGTGCATAGAGGTTTGTCTCTATCCACGACCCTGTTAAAAAGGGGCAGATCCATCATTGCTATCCAATAATACTTGCAGGAACTCAACTTTCTTCATGGAAAGATTCTAGGTGGTGAATTCCTACTATTGAAAGATAATTTTTTTCAAAGATCTCACGGCTAAAGCAATATTACATACTGGGATTGATTAAATAAATGTCAAAATGATAACTCCCAGTGCAATCATGCAGAATGAACTGTAGAAAAGACACAGAATAGCATTTGCACTATAGCTATTTGCTCCAAACATCTTGGCATCCAGCATAACTTACGTGTCAAACAAACCAATTAAGAAATACAAGCAGCTAGTGTGCTGTGTGGTCTTAATCCTCTACCACTAGTAAAACTTCGGTATAAACTGGGGACTAGCATAGGACTCAATAAAACCTAATGAAATTACTAAAGGAAAAAAAATTAAAAATTAAAAATTAAAAAAGCAGGCAATGGAAACAAGAGAAATGCCTCTGGAAGAATTAAGTGTGATTAGGACCCTTTACACCATTTTCTAGTTGCTGCCATGACATATCGAATTCCATCATTTGAGTCAAGAACCAAGAATTTGCCACAGAACTAGACTTTCTGGAATATGGATAATACGAACCATGATTTCTTCACATAACCGTCTCTTGCATTAGTTCATGTTGTACCCATATCAACCTACAATTTCCCTTATTCTTGATCTAAGTCCAGTGGTTTTATATTTATTCTTTTATAAAAACAACTCTCATCTTCCTAGCCTGTCTGCTTAGATTATACCAAGCTACCAACAACCAGGGCAAAAGAATGAAATACTTGATCAGAAGAATAGAAAACCACATTTTACACTATATTGAACTTTTGGACGCTTGGAGGGATGAGATAAAGTCCACACCATTTCACATGCACCAAGAAACTGCACAGGTAAAAACTGTAGACTTACCATGCCTTCTAAAATAACTAGGTCCGCATCACTGGCTAGATAAGCCAATTCTTTTGAAACTTGTGTTAGATCAATGACCTGGAAAGATTAGGGGAACAAGACCACTCAGCATGCTTTCTTTACCAGATATAAAAATCAAAATAAACTACAGTCCATTAAATAAGTTAATTGTAAAAGTATGATGCCATGTACAGATTTTTGAATTCTTACAGGCAAATCATTCCCCGAATTAGCAATTAAAAGATTCGAAGCATCAACACCCATAAGCTTCCCATCCTCATCCTTCAACTGGGATGTTGTGATGTCATTTGTCAGGTTCTGTCCATGTGATAAAAATAAAGTTCACCTCTACCTTACCTTTGCTATGATCCCAATTAATTCATGATATGTTACGTCATTGATGGAAGGCAAATCATTAGCAGCAAGAACAACCTATGCAACAGAAGAAGAAACCATGAAGGATAGCAGATGTGAGGATAATAATGCTCAGTGGGCATATCACATTAAGATTAGAGAGTAAGAAATATCACAAGCAAATTGTATTAATATGGAGTTTTAAAAGGAAACCTGAGTTCCACGTTTAAGCAGCTCTCTAGTGAATGGCAGGATGCCTAGAATAATATCTGCACCAGAGTTATCAACAAAAATGATTGCCTGTCATCAAGGTTTTGGTCAGTGAATAAACAAGTAGCATGCATTGAAAATGTAATTTAATTTTGTTAATAAAAGAAGGGTTCCCACTTGCCTTCTTTTCTCGCACAGGATTTTTTGCTCCATTTCATTTTTAAAATCATCTAAGTCATCAATAACCCAAGGTCGAGGGACAAGATTTTGGCAACTGGCCAGGAAAGACATCCCATCCTTGGAGAATATCTCTGCAAGCTTCAAATGTTCATAGTCCAATATGAAAGAATTCACTGTCAGTAGTTGTCAAAGAATCATGGATACAAACAAGAGAGATGAAAATTAATTCCCCTAAAAATTCTCATAGTTTTCAGGATGCGGCAAACATTACGTCCGACAAAAGCGGTAAATCTAAAAGCTTAAACCATATTTACAAGTTTATATCTTACATTAATTAGTGGTGTATACAGCAGAGATCAAAAGTTTAGATCCATGCACCCTTTCCTTAATTTTATCCATAGTAATTAAGCCATCTATTTGATGGGGTTTACTGAAAATCTCAGCCCACAAATAATGGAGGGTGACAAGTAACAAATAATAAAAATCGCACAACGATTGGTTGGTTTATAGATTAGTTAGTTGTTAATATAAATCAAACAGGGTAGCAAAGCATGCCCATGAGTCCAAATCCATGTTCAGGCATTGCATCCCCACTTGAGTAAGTTGCCCCCTTGATGGATTGTAGTCAAGTTCAAGCTCACAATTAAGTAGAACTATGGAAATATAAAATAATAAAATACAAAAGTCAACACAGATTAAAAGCTTAAAACTTATATCAGTTGGTTGCAGAGTTAAAATTAATAAAGTTAAAGACCAAGAAAGCGGATCATAAGTATCAGATAAAAAGGGAAGAAGATAAAGTTGACTGTATGCCAATTTTCCAAGTTTAAAGGGCACGTGTACAAAGGTCAGATAATAACAGAATATTGTGACTAGTGACCTACCTTAGCGGATCCAAGATCAAATATGTTTCCTGCAAATATTCCTCTGACGAGATTTTCTAAACGCTTGCTCTCATCTTCAATATCATCATTAAGTTTCACCACATCCCCAAAAAGGGATATAGCCTTTGCATTCTCTTCATCCTGGTCGATAGCAAGAATGCATAAAAACACTTAAATGAGCAGATGTTATGGCTATTGTGCCTTCTGGATGTTTTCAAAAAGAAATTGTGCCTTCTGAATGCTACCTCCACACCCGATAGAGAAACTTTAGTACAAGTGTTACCTTGACTCTCTTGAAGATGTCTGTAAAACCCAACTCTCTTAGAATTTGCTCTCGAAGTCTGCAGAGGAGCTAAAATAAAAGATCCCAAAGAAACAGGAGGGAGGGTCAGAACAACTCTTGGTCTTATCTTATATAAAAAGAATGCAATTTTTTACCCCTTTTTAATTTCACTTACAATGCAATCGGGGGGGCCGCTGTGGCTTTCAGGATCTTTCTTAAAGTCCTCCAATATTTCAGTATACCTTCAAAATCATGAACAGCAAGATGCATTGAGAAACTCTATTTCTGCTCTGTAATACATTGAAGAGCTATAGTAGTCTTGGCCTTTTTTTTTTTTTTTTTGGCCATAGTAGTCTTGGCTTAACAAAATCTTTTATGTTGTGTTTGGTTCATATTTAATGGAATTAGTATTCTAATTTTATTACTGCGGAATAACTATTTCCACATTTTATTTGCAAGAAATTTTACATAAGGAATATTCCATGTAATATGGAATAGACAAGGAATTTTTATTCCTTTTTTTCACCAGAAGAATTGCTATTTCTCATCAAAAATAAGTTTTTTTCCCAAAAATAATCCAAATCATAAAACAAAGAATATTTCTTTTAACATATTCCATTCTAGTTAACCAAACATGATGTTGCTGTCTACTAAACTGGAAACTCGTGATAACAATTTAACTCTACAAAATTTAATTAAAATACAAACTAGTTAGGATTATTTAAGATCTTTATGCATTTCCAATAATGAAAAAGAGATCGGTCAAGTAGCTATTGCTCATAAGATTGGGTCTATTGGATGGTTTGTTTTCCATCTATATCTGTATCTATATCAAAACAATATATGTAAATATATCTGATTTGTATTTATATTTTATCAATATTTGATCTATTTGATTTTCATGAAAACTACTAATTTTTTTTTATCTGTATCTATTTCCTATAAACAATTTGTTAGAAAAATGTTTGAAAAATGTTTGTATCTACCAAAAAGTATAACCAAATAGACCTAATGTTGTTATGAGAGAAAGGTAACATAGAGTGGAAAGCATCAACTCTCCACTATAGAGCTACCCCTATAATAACTTTAAGCACTAGCTCTCTCTCTCTCAGACTCTTTCTAACTATCCAAACATTCAAGAATATAAATAAATAAACATTTGAGGGAAATTGTCTGTTGCAGGGATATAATGTAGGGAATGAGCAAGAAGGGTACCTCTCAGCAAATTTTTGGGCACGATCTTCAGCATCAGGAACTGTAGGATCACTCTCTGCTCGTTTCCTAACAGTAAGGAGACAAAGAATTAGAGGAAGCCGTGTCATGCTTCATTACAGTGATGAATGAACCAACTACAGCAAAAAAAAAAAAAAACAGAATGCAGCTTCTGCCAACAGACAGTAACACGAGCTGTTAAAATAAAAAGGGCAGACCCATTCTGGAACACACAGTTTCAACAACCAAAACCGAAGGTGCATTTTGCAACCACAGAAACTAACAGATGTTTTACCACAGGTTTTTTTTTTTTTGGCAAATTAGACTTTTTTTTATAAATTAATTACTAAAATAGGACATGACTAAACTTAATTACCAAAACAACCCATTATTTTCACATGTAGAACATGGGGAAGCAGAACATATGTGTTCCACATATAGCAGATGGGCAATTTGTATGTCTAATCCACATACATGACATGCAGACTCTGTTCTGCATATACCAGATGCACAATATGCATGTCTAATCCACATACCAAAGATGCAGAACATTTACAACGTCTATGCACAAAATCCTGATGTGCATTTAGCAGATGCACAACTGGTTGCACATTTCAACCATGAAAGTGACATGACTTCACTTCTTCTAGAGGCGCAACAGGCCACAAATAACATGTCACGTGTTTTCAACATGCACAACACCTGTTCTGGATTACCAAGATGTGAATTTGGTGATCTATTTTGGTAATTAATTTTCAATGTGTCTTATTCTAGTAATTATATTTCTTAGAAGGCCTAAACTAACTTGTCACCCTCTTACCGCATCCCTCCCTTAGTCACCTAGGAATTTAGCATGTTATTCCTTACATTTTGATCTTCTTTTTTCTTTTAATGAGTTAGGAATAGATTATAGGTTAAAAGCTACTTATTAGTACATTTTTACTCAGCTCCTGCAATACCTTGCTTCCGTTGATACAGGCCTACCTCCAAATATGGTTTTCCATGTAAATATTCATAAATGAATAGAATATCTTTTAGATGACATTGTTACTCAGTAAAAATCAGAATGTAAGCTACTCACAGCAATATTTCCTCCCCCTCCCAAAATATATATAAGGAAAAAAAGAAAAAACAGTAGGGAAAAAAAGAAGAAGTCTGCTGACATAATGATGGCTTCAACTCAGAGAAGTCCACAGTTAGAGGTCAGAAGTCATGCATTTAAGATATACCAGAAAACCAAGTGACATGGTAGGGAATGCCTAAATGTTGCAAGACCTGAGAGAGATTGATCCAGAATAGAATATAAATGGGTGGCGTCCATAAATGAGCACTGATTTAGCTATAGACAAGTACACAAATGTACAGCAATCCAGCTACAACGTAATTACCAAAAATAGGCCACATACACAGAATCCGACAATGATCTGTGCAGGCACTGACCCATTGACAAATACCTTCAACAGGTAATTACATATCAAATAAAGCTTTAACCAAAAACAGTAGCTCATCAGGATATAAGAAATGCTGGCAAGCAGAGAGAATAGATGGTTGGGTATGGGTCTCCAGTCTCCACTAATAAATGAAACTAAACGATCTCTCTCACTCCATGCGCAATTTGTGAGACTACTACAGCCAAATCTTGGGTGTGTGCTCTCTGGTACACCGGTCAAGTAGCAACACAGACCTTGCTGGCTAAACACGGAAAAATTTACTGAAAAAACCAACTGGATGAGAGTAAATACTAATTGGAAAATGTCAATGGGTGATCTAGGTACACTTGTTAATATGACAAATAAAGAAGCCGCGTATCGATATTCATTATTAAAAAAACACCATATTATTTCTTCTTGTGGTAAGTAAAACCATCATATTATTCATAATGAATAAATCCTATATAACATAAACCTAAAGTTCTAATTCTAGCTCTAAAGAAGATGCAAATCCGTGTTCCCTCCATTTATCATATTACATTAGGAACGCAACCGTAAGATGTGCTGTAATGTTAAAGCTATATTTTTTATTCACATTTCTTGAAGGCAGAATGAAAGAAAACAGAAATGGATGCAAGCACAATAAAATTCAAAAGCCAAAAATAAAATGAGGAATACGTTTCTCTCTAGGAAAATGTCATATCACAGACAACGACCACTTTTATACCAAATTTCACGAACATAATTAGAATATGAAATGCAAAGGAATCTGCGATTCCAATGAACCTGCAGCAATTTTGGAACTGAAATAACTAAACTCAAATCACTAACATCTATATTCTCCATATTTGCAAGACAGTTCGACTAACTATCATTGAATTCACCGAAACCGAATCCCATGCTGGGTTCACATCAATACCACCACCAATACTTCAGTTACAACATAAATTAGCGAAACAAAAACCTGATCATTAACTCAATTCAAACACATTCAACTCCAACAATCACAGTGAACGCAAAAACAACCACACACGGAGAATCCCTAACTACTAACAAACTCAAAGCAAATTCCGAACAGAAATATCTAAACTGAAACCAATTTTCTTTCATTGTAAATTCATTTACTTCCCATTCATCAAAATCAAATTCCTCAATCACAACGCTTCACACCTATTTTCTCTACCTAATTGTCACGAACCTAAGAGCACTAGCACTAAAGGAAAAGCAATCATCTTCGAAAATCTAAGTCTATAAAGTTCAATTTCATGTCAAGAAGAAGCTTACTTGAAAGAAGGAACCGAATTTAGGAAGAGATCGATCCAAGCGATCTCAGTAGGCGTAGCTTTTTTAGGATTATCGGAAGGGAATCTGTAGGGAATAGTGCAAGCTCTATAGTTGGATTCGATCGGAGTCATTAGGAGAGGGAAAGGCACCAATTCTGATGCGCTCTCCATGTTTGCCTTCCTCTCCTTTCTCTCTCTTCCACCTGTTCTTGTAGAGAAGAATCGAAAAGAGGAAGAGAGTTGGTTTTATAAAATATGCCAAAAGCGGAATTCAGATTTTTATACGAAATCGAATGCGGGTGCGTTCAAGTCGGGACGGCAATGGTGGTTATAGCTGGGAAAAACTTACACTATGTTGGGCATCTTTATTAAAAGTGGAAATGGATTAAAAAGAAAAAAGAGATGAGGGAGGAAATGAATGAAAATAAAAATGAGTTAAAAGTTTATTTTATATTTAAAGACTTATAAAGGGCGTTGAACCAAAAAAACAATGAAGCTGGCAATTGGTGAGATTGTCCCCATATCTAATTTAAAATCTTCACTTTCATAGGAGAAAAAAAGAAAATATTATTTATTGTCTATGTTTTCCCCCGTTTATGTCCAGTGATGGAGAGAAAATGAAAGGAGCAAAAGTTGAAATATTTCATTCCATTTTCATCAGTTTTTGCCAATTTCTATAGCATCCGAACATATTTTTCTACTAATTTCTACAACTTTCGCTCACTTTCTTCAATTTTCCTTAGGTTTTTGTCATATCCAAACACAGTATTAAGCCTTAGTTCTTACCTTAAAATCAAAGTTCCGAGCTATATAGGAGAATACCCTCATTTTTTAAAATAAAAATAAAAATAAGATACAAAAAATGAATATTCGAAATATAAGTGTTAAAGGCGCATGTGGCACCTGTGCTTTTAAACAAACCAAAGAGGGCGCAAGTGCCATATGCGGCCTCTTCGTAATATAAAGAGGGCGCACATCCTGCTTTGGCATGGATTGATAAGCTCCTTAACCATCTCTGCAAGCTCCAGCATTGTGAACTTTCTAGGATTCCCCATGTCGATGGGTCCAATGCTCTCTCCTTGAGTCGAATGAGACCATCAACCATGTCAGAAACATAGCAAAAGCTCCTTATCTATGTCCTTGGTGCTTAGACGGTCAAGGCCTCACCTCGCACAACCTATGTAATGAAATTGCTAACAACATAATCATCATTAATGTCCATGCATGATCTGTATGTGTTGAAGATCTTAGCAACATGGATCTCTATCCCATGTTGCCTGTGGTAATGAACATCAAAGTCTAAGCCACACACTTTCCTTCATCATAGCAACTCTTAACACCAATTGGGTTCACATTTGACATTCCCCCATTAGCTCTCTTTATGAGGAACAAGTGGATCACCATACACCTCTAAAGTTGGTGTCAGCAGGATCCCTGCTCCAACTCATTTTGTAAGCCCTAACATGTTCAATGTGCCCATAACATTGGTCTTTATCATCTTCATAGGGTTATGCTTGTAGAAGATTGGAGAAGATGGGCAAGCAAGATGGTAAATCTGATTGGCCTCCTGTCATACCCCATAGGGTACCCTAGAAGTATGATGTGTCATGTATCAATATAAAATCATAAACATGGCATTCAACCGTCTAAGGCTTCCAGAATGATTCATGGACATCACACTTGCAGAATACTTCGTGGCGTGAATAGTTATACAAGATCAAAGGTTATTTAGAATAAGAAAACTGGATACATATAAGAAGTAAACAAGAATTACAATTCATGAAACTTACATTAAGTCTTAACTATTACATCACATATTTTTCTCTATTACTAATCTCAAAATTTGTTTACATAAAACTTCAAATCTCTTTCCATCATATAATTATTCTTCATATTCCTTTGGATCTTGAAACCAAACAATTCATAGGAGTGTGAGCTCAACTAGCTCAGTGAGTAACTCGATCTTGAAACATTTCAAGCAATACAAGCAGGTTTAATTATCAAACATATTCAATGCTACACTCATTCATATGGAAATGCATAGTTTGGATGACTGGAATCCAAATCAATAGAGATTTACGTCATGTCTTGGGGGTTAAAGAATCAGCTCAAGTCATTCATGCCCAGAAAAAACTGAGAACTAAGGAAGGGGATGCTTCTCAAATTAAAGCATTAAGGTCATTTCATTTTGAAATTTATTTATGCTGGAATATAACCTCAAACTTCCCTTTAGAAATAACTAAGAAGCGAGGATTTCATTTTGAAACTCATTTTGTTATTTCTATATATATCATCAATATAACTACTACTTCACTTTAGAATCTCAAATACTCCCTAAGTACTAATATTCCATGGCCAATACCCACATAGATGATGTCCTTCGATGCCTTTTTAGTTCCTGGGATACTGACAACCCCATGGCATCTAATTGGAGAAACAGATCTATTGACTTAGCTTAGGACTACCACAGAATCAACATATTAGCATGTGGCATGAACACCATGCTAATGCAAGTATGCTATCGTGTAATGCATGTCTATTTAGTTACATGGTCAATTAACATTAAGTTCATTAATTAGATGACCAATCCATTAACAAACACTTATCAATAACCACCACTCAATTATTACAAACAATAGGTAATCACTTTTAATGTTACATGATTATTCAATCAACAAACAAACAACATGCATTATTCCCATCCCCATACACCATTAATTATTGTTATAATTAATCCCGTGCTAGTACTTTACAAATACAATTAATGTGATAAGATCAGAGTTACTCATCTGATATCCGGGTTAAGGCATAGAAATCTTCTAGTGAATCTAAATATATTGATTCATGTTTATTTCTCCTAAGAAATAAAAGAATAAATGCTTATAATTTCATATTCTATATTAATCTACACTTAATTTCTTTATTAACTTAGCATTCACTAAGTCTATTTACTTAAGATGTATTTAGATTACTTAAGATGTATTTAGATCTATTTCATTAGCTTAATCTTATATACTAGTTATTAGTCTAAATTTTACACAATACATAAATTAACACTTATATTTAAGGCTATAAGCAAACATAAATATATCTATCAAAACGTGCACAATAATAGAACATATCATACTCATATGCTTAGTGCTTCCTATAAACATATGCATTTCTATTAAAATAAATTCAATAACATAAAGCATCATATTCGTGTTCATCAAACTCATTTTCTATAAACTCATGTTTAAAACAACTCATTTCCTTTAATATCCAGGAACTAATATACTATGATTACATCTAAGTTATTTATATGTAAGGACCCCGACCTACCTAATACTGCTATTAGGCATGCCAAATCCCCCAACTATGCATAATACCTAAGTATTATAAAATACTCAAATATTATACGTAAAGTTATTTATAAAGAAGATGAATGTATTGACTGTTTGTTTAAACCTGTGATAACATCATATGCTTTAACATAATACTACTTAATAAACAAGTAAATAATCATACATATATATACAGACATGACACTAGTATCCATCAAGGATACTTCAAAATTTTTTACAAGCTTACTTGAAAATCCTTTTGAAAGAAATAAACTTATATTACAAACCATGGCTTATCCAACAAGCCATTAGCTATACAAAATTTTACATTCCATTTGTCTTTTAGAAAACTTAAAGAAAACGTTCTTGCTTCTCAATGGGTCTCCTATCTATCCTACTCATCCATGAATGTTTCCTAGTCAGTCTCATATCCTATATCATTATGGCAATTATCATCAATATCACCTACAAAGTAGAATCATGAGCCAAAGGCCCAGTATGCAATAACACAAATAAATACGAAATGCCAAGCAAACATAGGCTAAATGTAATACAACAAATAATAACTTGATTTTCTTTGGTTAGATAAGTCAATTATCATTGGAGTATTCAAACTTTGATTACAATCTTAGGAGTCTGGGGTTTCCGAGTAACAACAGCTGCTCAGGGGGTTGTTATAGGCTATCCGAAGACTTATAACTCTTGTACCTACAAAACAAAGTAATAATCTCATCCAAGGTTAATAGCAGTTGCACAACTTTATTTAACTTAATCCATAATATCATCTAGTTCAACCGGTCCCATAAACGTGAACCAAATCATATTATTTCTTTTTAAGAATAAGCAAACGTTACACAATACTATCCGCCCCGTCAATTGCCCACTTAGCCACTCATATATCACCATTGCATCATGGCGTAGCATTGCATCATGGTAAAAGAAAAGTCATTGAATCATGACTATGTGGTCTAAGCGCCTAACTACTGTGTCATTGTATAATGACAAGGATGTCGCTTCTTGAACTAGATTCAACGACGAAAAGCACAACCAATTTCATTCCACTTTAACTCATCTTTGATTAAGTTCATTTAGAATATGCCTAATTTAACAATAACCAAACAAGCTATTATGTAACTGATCTATTTGACGATAGACTTGTGTTTAAACCCAACTGAGTGTATGAGTCTATAAAGAAAATCATTTCATCTTAAACTTCTTACTCACATTAACATATTAACTCATAAAAGAATCATTATACTTAAACAAGATTCAAATCATCTCATATTTAACTCATATAATCACAAATACATATTTCGTTTATCATCTATCTATCTATCATTAAGGATTTATTTATTTATTTTTATATGAATAGTACCAGAGGGTATATCACACGCGTAATCTAGGTCATGATAAGAATTACAGGTATCATCACACTCGTGAACTTAGGTCGCAATGAACATAATTGGCCTTGTCACGTCCGTATTAGCAAAACACGTCTCCTATTATGGCCGTGATATAGACCGTGATATCCATTATGCCCATATCAAGCTTTATACAAAATTTTATAAAAATAACCCGATAAAATAAAAGGGCCTCATTACGGTTGTAATCTGGGCCACGTTAATTTTTTTGAAAACATTCAGGGGAGATCACCAGCTTTGTAACGGCCGTGATCAAGCTTCGAAAATTCATCCAACAAGATAACGACCTCAACAACAGCTGTGATCAATAGAAAAATTTAACTCCGAGAAGACAACGGCTTCTATCACGCCCATGATGAACAAGGCAATTACCCTATGGTACTTGTTTCAAAATTTTTAAAATCTTATGTCTACTAACTCTTTAATGAACTCTTATGTGATTGTAAAAACATGCCAAAGCTAGCCTTTAAGCACAATGCTAAGTATCATCATGTCCACTTGCTTACATAAGTCTATTCCCCATATATATAGATAAACAACAACTTAACTCAAGAAAACATAATCTCATCATCCATTTTTATTAAGCTTTATTACTACTCTAGTCATTCAAGTTTTACTTACTTATCACTTTCAATATCAATACAGGCACTAACTCATCATAAGTTCCATGTATTATTTTGTCAAACACCTAAGGTACATATATCTATTTACATACTTGGTTCAACATATATCATGACATGCCTTTGATTCACATAAAATATCAAAGTTCTACGACATCAATTAAAATCATGAATAAGCAAGATAAATAAGAAATCAACTTTTACTTACATTTACAGCTATCTCTAGAGATCAAGTCCACTTTTCTAACTTTCTTAGCTTGATTCTTACTTCTTTTACTCTTGTATCTTACTTCCTATCCCTAGATCTAATTTGTAATGGCTAGAAAGAATTCTAATAGATAAAGATTTTGGTTTGTTTGGGTTTGTGAAATAGAAGAAAGAGAGAGGAATACAATGGAGAGAGAGGGTCTGTTTTGGATTGTGATATTTTTGCCAATTTGTTGACTTTTGAGGCATTGTGGAACTCTTTAGAATGAACTTAAGACATGGGCTTGGGCTAGGAGAATGCATGGGCTTGGCTTTGTTAGTTGAATTAGGCTTAGACCAAGATTTTAGGCTTAAAAATCTACTAAGCTTACGATTAACACATATACAATTTAAATCAATACAATTCAACAAACAAACAGATTACTAAAATTTCACTAACACACACATACATAATATGTTAATTACAAGAATTTCTCATACCATCAAATTAAATTACATTAACTTAACTATAATAATTTAAACCACAAATCATCAATCAATCATATAAAAGCCAATTAATTTGGTTTTTTAAATTTTTGGCTATTTCATTAGCAACTCAGCTGGTGAAAGGTGCTCCCTACTAAAAGTAGATGGGGACACAAAAGTCTTAAGTCTTGGTTCGGCTCCTTTAAGCCTATGAATAACAATACCTAAGTAGTACCTTGAAAGAGTTACCTTAGAGGGCTCTGGATGGGGGCCAATGTCCCTGGCATCACACTACCATGCTATGGGCGGGGTGTGACATTGCAAGTTAAATTCATATTAGTTTAACTTAGCCCAAGTGCATAAACTTAGTTACTCTAGTTCATTTTAGTTTACTAAAGTTCATTAAGTCAATGTAAACATAGGTTTATTAGATCAACTTATACTAACTTTAACTTAACCAAATTGGTTAAAGTTAATCATTTACTTTATTTACTAAGCCATATTCAATTATCTCATTAAATCATTCTCATATGTCTTATAGAATCCTGATTAGCCTATTTTATTTTAGTTCATTTAGTTTCATTCACTTAAATTGAATTTAAGTTTATTAACTAAGTTGTTTTAAACTTAAAACCTATATTAGATCTAATTAGTTATTAACCCTATTAAATGATTAAATCATTTTTATTTAAACAATACTGACATATCATATCATCTAATAATTATCTCTTTCTTTCTTTTTTTTTTAAGGTAGAACAGTATGCTTGGCTTGCTACATAGCTATGCAGAAAGGCCATGCACACTAGGAAACGTGACCAGAGGCTGCAATGGCCTTAGAAACACCCCCGTTTAGGCATGCATGGGCATGAATACGGCTCGTGCTGTCCTTGCATAAGCTGTCCCGAATTTCCTTCTCCTCTTTTACATCTTTAACATATTTTTTAACACATCCAACATCACTCACAACACCATACAAGCAACATACAACACATAAACACAACTTTCAACACTTCTAATCCTATTTTACTTCATCAAAACATATCCAAGTTTATCATCAAAACCTACCTTCATATATACATAAACTACTTAGGTTTTCAACTTTCATGCTCAAATCTTTCTCCATCCTAAATTTTATCTCAAACCCAACTTTCCCCTAGCTCTAATTCATGATCTACATAAACAAATAATCATCAAACAAAGAAAAGAAGAACTTACTTGTTTTAGGATAAACTCAAGCATAAAAGCTTCATCCTTACCACTTCTTTTAGTTAATAAAACTTCTCCATGCTTGATCTACATCTCCTATCTTGTTTCTATCTTCAACCTCTCTTTTAATCTTCTCTTAAACTTGAGATTTTGGAGAGAAAAAATTTAGAAATGAAAGAAAATGAAGAGAGGAAGAAGAAGGAGAAATGGAACTAGTAGAAGAAGGAAAGAGAGAGAAGAAGAAGAAAAATGAAGGCAGCCCCCAAAAGTCAACGAAAGAATAAGGCAAAAATAAATATATAGGATAAGGGTTAAGGATATTTATAGGTAAATAATTAGTGTTTAAACTTGTTAGATGATTTTCTTAAGTATACAAAACAATTGGAATGTGATTTTATGATTTATAACATCAAAATTATCAGCTAGCAATGAAAACCATGTTTTACAATTTAACTTCGTAAAAACTTGATATTTAGTTTGTGTTTGGGATTAAAACTAACATTTTTAAACAAGTAAATGAATTCAAAATTTTTAGGGATTTAGGAAATGGGATATAGCCTAGAGCTCAAAGGTTTGGAACTTTACTGAACACTTAAATAATATGTTTATATGCTTAAAGAAATAAAATTAGGGCAAAAGAAGTTTAAATAAATAATTGAAAAAGATTGAATGATTTGGTTCTTCAAAAAATGTTATTGTCACAAATATATGATTTAAAAGAACATTTAAAGTCTTAATTTTCAATTTAAATCTATTTATTAATTTATATCAATTGTCTAATCATATTATATGGTTTACTTTAATTAATGTGAAATATCCAAATTAAATTAGTTAGTTAATTTAGATTTAAAAAATTTAGAACATACAACTACTATTTTATACAAGAAATAGATTTCAAAATTTATAGACATTAAGAAAATAGGACTTAATTGTAAATAACTTAATAGAGCATTTTTGTAAAGTTTTTTGTGATTGAACTTTGGAAATTGGGTTTAATATAAAATTGAAAGAAAAGAAGTTCAAGATGAAAATTTATTAAGATGATGAGAAAATTTGATTTGCTGAAAAAGATAATTAAAGAATATAGGCAAATAGAGAGAAATAGGATTCCAAATTGAAGAATTTGATTTATAAAATAGGTAATGGAAGCAATTAGATGAATGAAAAAGAATATATGTAATCTCAATTTCAAGAAATTCATTTATTAATTTTTCTATGTTAATCTACCTAATTATTCTCTATTATTTAATTGAAAATTATCTAAGTTCAATTTCTAAATTAAATTCAAATTCAATTAAATAAATAATATTACACTAATAAATCAAAACAATCTAATTCTAGTTAAGACAAAAATTTGGGGTATTACACCTCCACCAGTAATGGTTGTGCGACATCATGGTGAATGAGCTTAAATCTAACATGACCAATCCATTTTGGAGTCCAAGCCAAAGCAAGATGAAGATGATGAAGAAGGCGCAAGTACCACATGCGCTATCTTTATATTACTTAGTTTGGTGGCACATGCACCTTTAACACCTATATTCCAAATATTTATTTTTTAGGTTGCATTGCTATATCTATTTTTAAAAACGAGGGTATTTTCGTACAAAGCCTTGTGATATGATTAATTAATAGTTTATAACATTGGTAGTATACTATTGTTCCATACAATATCTTCTAAAGATGATGTTATATTTAATTTTTAAATTTTAACTAATTTTTTATTTGTTACTTATATTTATAATTTTAAATTGATGATTTCAATATTCTAATAAACTTTTCAAAGTTAGCAGTATTATTGTTATTATTATAAACTCTATCTAAAATTTTGCAGTTGTCTTTATTTTGGCCAATTATAGACTAATATACATATTAAATAATTATTTTAATGAAGATTTTCTATATAGACACATGTAAGACATTTTGTATGTCAAAGTTAAGTAATTATAAAAAAATCAATCTAATTGATGAAAAAAGTCAATTGGATAGACAACAATTGATCAAAATTTATTAATAAGATGAAAATACACATAATTTATTAAAGGTAATAAGATAAAAATACACGTAATTTATTAATAATTGGTCAAAATTCAAGTATCAGTAAGCTCAAGTTCAAACTCGACGAGTTTGAATTGTTATATATTCTTACAAATTGAGCTAAAACCCAAGCTTATCATTTTTAGCTCGGTAAAAGGTCAGCTTTATCCAAACTCAATAATTATTCTAAGAACTCAATGTTGAGCCTTTAAAATTGTACCTTGTCTTAGCTTCTTCTATGACCTTAACAAGAGCTTATATGAAAGGAATCAAGTTCGGTATAATCAAGTAAATAGAAGGAGAAAAAAATGATTAAGAAAAAAAGATGTAACTGCACATTAAAAGACTAGGGAAGATGCTTATCATGGATCGATTAGCCTTGGTCGGCTAGTTTGAGTCAATCAACCTAAAGTGGTTTAATTAGCTCGTATTTTGTGTAGAAGGACAAAGGAAATGGTTAATAGCTGGTGTAAAGCAAGTTGTGGGCTAAATTGGACCGGCAGTCGATCATCATGGGCTGACTAGCCTGAGTCAATCAACCTAGGTTGGTTTGATTAGTTTGTTGTTTGTGTGGATTGTACTATGTAATACAAAAATGGTGTTGGTAGAAATCGAAGGTACCAAATCATTTATGTGTATAATTAATATGTCATTTCCTATTCCTGTTCTAGGTATTTTAGGAATAAATCATATATTAAGGGTCTTATTTTATTTATTTATTTTTTGTTTAGTCAATTCCCACTTATGTTAACAAGAATTTGTCTGTTTATGGATTTCAAAAATACTAATTGTATAAAAATAATTACATGAATATCGTTACAAAATTACAATAAGATGTAATGAATGAAATTTTAAATTTTATACAAAATTAGTATGTATTAATGTGATTTAAGCTAGGTGTTTTGAATTGTGGTTTTTGCTTTTTTTTTTTTTTTTAACCACATGTTGTATGCGGTTTTAAATCGCATTAATAGCTTGTGATTTTGCATTAATAATATGGCAACTAATTTTTTTTTATAATTTGTATTTTGATAAATTTTTTTATAAGATTAGTAGTACACACCATATTAAATCTTGTTAAGATTATCTTATATGCCTATTTTACTGGCTGTCTTGTTACTACACAAATTATGTTATAAACTTGTGTGTATTGTTTTAACTGGATATTGGTTATTTTTATTCATACTTATTTTTATTACTTGATTATTGATTTGTGAGTTTATTCACAAATTAATCTAACTTCAATATGTGTAGTCTCTATTGGATATTGATATCTTTTATATTCTTAATATTATAATAAAATCATTATACCTGTGGAATTCATAGTAATTAGATTTTATAACAAGAAGAGATTTGCATCATTGTAGATGGGTGAAGTCAAAAGGATGCCATATTTAGCTCAAGATTATTTGAAATTTCAAAACTTAAGCTCAACTTAAGCTTGCTTGATAGGATTACAAATGAGTTGAACTATTTATGAGCTTCTCGAATTTGGTTGAGCTCAATCTCAATCAGTGAACGAACCAAACTCCAGCTCAAAATAAGACTTATTTATTTAAATGATTTGATCTCAAGCACCTGTTTAGGTTTTCCTTCATTAATAAGTTCATTTAGGTTTGTGAGTAAGCTTGCAAGTTTGTAACTTAAATTTTTATATATCCATTTATTGATGTATATATTTATTTTGTATATTTAACTTTATGGATTTAACATGAGCTATGCAGCTTGTGAACCACTTGAACTTAACCCTAACTTCCTTTGCTTTAAGTTGAACTTAGCTTTCCTTGAAACCCATTGAATTCGTATCAATTAGATTTTAGGATAAGAAGAGATTCACGTTGCTTTAGATTTGTGAAATCAAGAGGATGACATATTTAGCTCAAGCTTGAGCATATTTGAATTTTCAAAACTTAGGCTCAACACACGCTTGACTAGTAGGACTATAAATGAGTCGAACTACTTGTGAGCTACTCGGGTTTGGTCGAACTCGATCTCAATTAATTAACAAACTAAATTAGAGCTCAAAATAAGATTTATTTATTTAAATGATCCAATCTTAAACCCTTGCTTAGGTTTACTCTCATGAATTAGTTCATCAAGGTTCATAAGTAGGCTCACAAGCATGTACTTAAATATATTTATTTTTTGTATTAACTTCCTCGAGTTAACATGAGCTGAATTGCTCATGAACTAGTCAAACTTGATCCTATCTTGCTTTGTGTTAAGCACAACTCAGCTTTCTTTAAGCTCTACTTGATTGGAGCTCGAAATGAAGTTTGTTTATCAAGAACAAATGTACCTTGAGCTTGTATTTCAAGTTTGGTAAATGCTCGATTAGCTTGAGCTCAATAATTTTTTTTTTTCCTTTTTAAATGAGTAAAGTTTAAGCCTTCAAAAACTTAGCTCATATGACTTGTTTGCAGTCCTATTGATCAAGCTTCAAATTTTGAACTTGAACTCAAGTCAAAATGACACTCAATAAGTTCAAGTTATTCTTGATTAAGTTTATTTAAACTCAATTTATCTAAAAATATATTTTTTATTTAATTATGGAAATATTATTATTTAGTCTCGGTAAATATTCAATTTGAAATTGACTAATATTTAGATCGGGACTTGATTAGATTCATGAATTTTTCAAGCCTAGGTTCAACTTGATTAATTACTCAAGTAATTTAAGATTGAGCTTAACTTTTCTTTTGGGCGAAGTTGATTAAATATCAACTCAAAGTGGAGTAGTTCACACATACTCTTGACTTATTTATATCATTAATGGGGTAAGTGTCAAGCTAGCAATTTTAGCGCATTTTGTTTCGGATCCAAAGAGTCCATATTTGAAAACTTTATTATATATAATCCTTTTTGGACATGAATATAATCCTATTTGGACCAAAGTTCCGCCGAATTCTAAAGACATTATTAAACAAAAACGGGGCCAATGAGTAACGACTGCAAACATAGTTCAATAATAACACAATGTGTTTGGTTTACTAATTTGATATTAGTTTGATATCTGTTTTATATTTGTTCCAATTAGATTATTTATAAAAATAGATACAAATGAAAAACATATTTTTTTCTTATGAATAGTCTATATAGATAAAATACAGATAATATATAGATATAAATTAGATACAGATAAGATTAAATAAGAAATAAACCATCTAAGCAGACCATGACATACTGAGTTCTCATTTTAGGAAAAAAAAATGCTGGTGTTCGAAATGAAAAAAGAAAAAGAAGGAAAACACAAGTAACAATGAACAGGGATGCTGTAAATTCTTGTCAGTAAATGACACATATTGACAACATAATATACACAGTAACACAGAAACACCGTCAAAATAAGAAGTCCGAGACAGCAAATATCTATTTTGAAAGACAGATGTAGTCCACAGTTTTTCTCTAGGTTCCACCTCCTCACTTAGACGTTTCAGTATCATACATAGAAAAATTAGATGATTTGGCCTCCCTACTTCATTCCTTTTCCATTCTACTTGGTTTAATTTTTGCGCAACGAGAAGTTTTTGAAGAATTTTGAAATCGCCATTTCACTAGATTGAAGATAGGAAACACATAAAACAGCCAGTTCAATTAAGTAAGCCCAAAAAAAATTAAGTAAGCCCAGCTGGTTCATAGCGCTAATGAAAAAAACTTGGACATTCCAGCAAAGTGTGACCAAGTCACTAAGCACAAGGTGGTGGAATTTGTGTACCAATATACTTTGCTCTCACATTTTTGCAAGAAGAAGTTGGAAGTTTTCCTCCTGATAAAAGATCCAGATGAACGTCCTGCAAATAAATATTCCGGCATGGAATTCTTCTACTGCATTCCAGTGCAACTGCCACTGATGATGATGAAGTCCCTCTTATGTTTTTAAAATAGATATCACTCAACTTCACACGGGATGGCGACTGCAAAGTTTAAGCAACAAAAATGGAATGATCAGCAAGCAAGGAAAAGAGATAACCCGGGTTTTCGATCTCAAGAGATTGGAAATAACTCTTACCTTAACTTTGCAAGATGGAAATGGGCAATAAGACTGATCAATTATGATTGGATTCGTCACGTTTTTCATTATTATGTTCTCAAATGTCATATTGGTAGCTGAACTTCTTCCAGGGGAATCAGGCCATGTCTTGATTCTAATTCCATTTGTGGTCTGAGTCATGGTACAATCTTTAACAATGAGTCCATTTACATCTCTTTCGTTTTGGTATCTTCCTAAACTTCCTACACTGCAATTTGCAACCACAAGTTCAATAAATTCATCATAGATAGCTGTTTGCAGAAAGTTTTTTTTTTTTTTACCTGATCCCATGGCCCGGTCCACATTTGATGCTTGTTATAGTTACAAGAGAATTGCCTTGTCCAATGATATGCAATCATCCCCTGTTTGGATAAGAGATTTTGAGATGTATCCTGAGCTACGTTCGATGTGGATGCCATCCGTATTTGGACTATTTGCTGGTGCTGAAATTTTGATTTTGCTCCCTTTGAATTTCTTGCATTCCACAAGAGCTATGTGGAAGAACTTGCTGTTGATTGACCTTATTCCTCGAACAACCGTCTTGTTCGTGCCAATGAATTTTAAGTTCTGCAAGTGAAAAAAGAATGCCTGTTAGGCCTTTGTAAATTAGTCCTAGTCTTAACTAGATGAAGCGAGGTCTCAGGCTATGGGGAATACAGTTGGAAGAAGCTTGCAATCAAACTTCAGCGGACATTCATTTTGAGGCCAAGCTGCAGCCCCTTGACCATCTAGCGTCCCTCCTCCAGTTAAGGTTAGCCCTTCAATCCAACCAAATTCGATCCAACCAGAGCCAGGTTTGTATTTGGAAAGGTTTGTTGTTGCCTTCAAATAACCCTGCAAGTTTCCATTTACATTCAACTCAGTACTTATCCCCAAAGCATAGAACAAACACAAATATATGAATTTTCCTTAAATAAACCTTATCCATATAGTCATTGTGAGAGCATAGTACCACTGTTCACATAAGGAATTATCTCCATTATTTTTTCATTTGTCTTTTGACAAACATCCGTATTAAATAGACACCACACAAATGTCAAACAGACAAAAAAACCAACAAACCAAACACACTAGGTTCATATTGGAATTTTTTGAGATGTATCTACACTATGGCCTTTAACCCGCACATATTGTCAAGTGAGCATTATTAATCTAAACATGCTTAAGTGCAAATGCATCTATGTGTCCATGTTTTGTACATTAGGGTGCTCTTTTGTTCAAGATATGATGTAGATCTTACCTTCATATGAAATGTCAGAGATGAAGCGTTTCTACATGGACCCGCAAACCTTATGTGACCAATCAAGTATGTCCCTTTGGGAATCAGAAATTCTACCTTGCCAGATGATGCACATGCTTCCTTCCAAGCTTGCTTGAAGGCCTGATATCCAAAACATGCCACAAGTTTCCCACTCAGAATCAGGAATTCAATACATACTTCATTGAAGTGGCTACGTTCAGCAAATTCCTATGATCCTTTCATAAAACATCGTATGTATCCTAGTCGTTGTTTCGTTTATTTGTTAATACAAGCGGAAGCAGAAGGAAAAGCAGAGTGCAGAAGTGGGAACATAGAACAGAGTGTCAGATAACCTTGATCAAAATTTGACATATCAATTCATGATAAGACAAATCTAGAAGCCAGCAGCTGCATCCAGAACATGTTAATGGTCTATAAATCTCTACCACATTGAAATTTTGACAATTTTCAACCATTATATAAAGACACAAAGTTGTAGTCTTAAAAAATTTCAGCAAACCAAAAACATAAACATCTCGTTTTGATGTTGTAATATATACTTAGGACCTCAAGTTGATACCTTACCTTAGAATGTTTATCCGAAGATACACAGTTCACAAGGCCTTTGCACAAAACAGTACTGATATTATAGTATTGAAATCATGAAATCGCAGCGTCAAGCTACAGCTATAGCATGTTCGGATCAAATCCCGGTTTGGTTCTGACAAATTCAGCTTGCACTCAACATCTAAACAATAAACACATTCATCCCAATGCATGTAAAGCTCGATAAAAACACATACTCACTTGCTATCATCAGTAAGGCCATTGGCTAATGCACCAAAATCCTTCACATTGAATAAGGTATAGCTCCTTTTGCTGCCTGAATTTTCTGTTCTTGACCCTCAATCAATCCAATGAAAATACCATACACAGCATAAAAAACGAGTAACATAAAATTCCGAATTTCATGATTTACTAACTCTGTAATGTTATGTGAAAGTACTATAAACGGCTCTTGTTGCCTCATTAAATCTTGTGTGAGTTAAGATGCTTCACTACTTACTTGAATAGGGTTTAAAGTAGAGTGATACAATAACCGCCCGTTAACTCCTCCTTCCCACTACTACATTGCAGTTGATTTTTTAATCACCCATGTTTCAGCAAGAAAATAGCATAGTTTTTTTTTTTTTTTTTTTTTTTTTTTTTTTTTTTTTTTTTTTTTCTTTAGTAAATTTATATTTATAAGCGACTTTGGTACTAATTAAGATACCAGATTAAAAAAAAAAAAAACAAACATTTATCTTCCAGCATACTTACATTTTCATAAAACTAGCTGATTGTGCGCCCATTACACATGTACTAAAAATATATAGAATTAAATTAGATAAAAAAAAATTGATAAAAGGTGTTAATCAGAGAAAAAAAGGATCAACTAACATGAAAGTTGGTGATAGTTAAATCATGGTTCCTCTCAAGTTTAAAAATACATATGGAAGTTATAAGTAGTGGCATGTGAGTTCTGGGTAGTGGACAGAGAAAAATTAAGTGGGTGAAAAAAATATAGTAGGATGAAAAAAATTTATTTAAAAATGTGGAGTTCAAACTTAAAGTGTTTTGGCTTTATAATAATAAATGTCATGTAATATATAGATAAACTATAGCTCTATCTTGAAATTACAGTTTCCTCGGAAGTGATTTCATTGGAAAAGAATAAATTTTGCGTGCTATCATAATTTATCTACAACTAACAAATAATATAGTTTTTGGTAGAACACCATTAAATTATATTTTCCCTCTACATATAGAATCACCATATTTTTGTTGATTAGTCAAAATTAATCACTTGAGTTAGTACTTTCAATAAATATGGAAAACTAAAAATGGTAAATAAAATAACAATAATTTGCAATTAAGGATCCATGATTTTGAATGTGATGATAGAGGCTGACAGGTGTCATGAGATGCATATCTCATTTGATAAGTTATTTGTAATTGAATTTAATGTTTCATGCACATATTAGACCTATGAAGATTTCTACCTCATATGTTAACACTTGTAAATCAAACGTATATTGAGAGGCCAAATCTCAAGAATCTATCGATAACATGATGAAAGATAAACACCTGACAATTTTGCCATCATAGCATAACTGTTGGACAAAACCATATGACGTATGTGTATAAATTTATAATGTATTATTGCAGTCATATAATATATTTATTTTTGTTTATGATGTATTATTTTAGTCATACAATATATTTATTTTTGTTTACATACTGTACAGTTCCTTTTTACCATAATGATTGATTGTGTGTAGAATTTTTTTTAAAAGAAAAAAGTATGTGCATCACTTGAGTCCATAATTGTTTTAAATATTTGAACGAACAATACTTTTATTTTCATGAAATAACAAACAATACAACATAAAATTAGAGGAAAAACAAAATCAAATTTAACGTTGCAACATAATGATAATGCTATTACATTAAAAGTTTCATCCTACTTTCTACTCTCTTCCAACTTTTGTATGAAAAATAAAAAAGAAACCTTGTTATCATACGATTTGCTTGATAAATATTTGTTTGAATCTATTTATGAAACCAATAAATATAAATATTTAAATCATCTTTTGCAATATCAAAGAAGCTTTTAACATCGAAACTGCTAAAAGAACTTAAATGTTTTTATTTCATTCTAATTGATTAGAAAAAAGTTAAGAAATTTTTTTCTCTTGATTAAAAATAGCAAGGAAAATAAAATTCTTCTATTTAAATAATAAATCAAAACTCCTCTATTTAAAAATCGTTCTATTTTATTCTTATTAATTGAAAAGAAGAAAATAAAAAAAAAATTTGTGAGGAAAATTAGGGCCTGCATATTTAAAAAAGAAATTAAAATTTCCAGAGAAGAAAACTGTAACCAAAATCTTAAACCATTTGGTGAAAAAAGGTATATTTTATTTTACTCTAATTGATTGAAAAAAAAAAAAAGAACCTCGGTTAGGAAAATTGAAATCCTTCAATTTAAAAAAAAATAAAAGGCATATTTTATTGTTCTATTTTATTCTAATTAATTATAAAAATTATTCTTTTTATCCTAATTAATTAAAAAAGGAAAAGTAAGCAGTATAAATTATTCGATTCACTTACTAATTGTTGATAATCACCGCAATAAGTCTCTAATGGTTGGAACTTCTTTGATCAAACATGATAAATATGATAATTTATTTCTTTTTCTTTTTTTGATGATGAATAAAAATACTTTATGAGTTAATTAGAAATTTGAAAATGTATAAGAGAGAGACATGGAAGAGTAAAAAAAAGGTATAGGTCTAAAAAATCCGTATTGGAGAGAGTGGAGAAAGAGATGAAAAAACATTTGGAATCCAAATCATGGGAGAGAGAAACGTGTGGAATGGAGTGGGAGAGAGAAAGCTGGGAGTATCAAATATGGAGTGAGATCATGGGAGAGAAATGTGGAATGGAGAGTAGAGAGTGAGGAAGAGAGAAATCATGTGAGAGAAAAACCTAGAAATGGACAATGGAAAGAGAGAAAGAGAGAGAAAAATGGTAATATAAAAAAAAGTTACAATAATATCCTTAAAAGTTTGAAAGAGAATTACAATACTATCCTTAGAAATTTGCTGTGGAATATAAGCAATTCAATTAATGGGAAAAAAATGGAATTTCAATAACAAAATGTAGAGTCCATTCAAAGCAAGTATTTACTTTATAATAATAGATAGATAAAATATGTAATAAATATTATAATGAAATTTCATTTTTAAACACTTAATAAATATCTAGTAAGCACTTATCAACCAAAGCTAAACCATATGTGTTTGTTACTGCAAGTATAATTAAAATTTTAACAATTGTAAATTTATCTATTATTATTGATTATCAATCTATATATTACTATTAGGGGAAAATGCACTCGTGTTGTGTTAGTCAAAAGAAAAGAGAATGACGATGGCTTGTTAAGGAAAAAAAGAGAGAGAAGAAGGGAAATAGTAATAACCGTTCAGTATGATAAAATAACTACTATACTATAAAAATATATTTTTTGATACTAATAAATAGGATTGACTTAATAATAATAAATAGATAGATGAAGCTATTGTCCATAAAGGCATAATGCCATTTTTTATGGCAAGCAACACCATCACATCTGGTTAAAAAATAAAACTTTCATGAGATCTTTTCTTTATCTATTTTACATTTTATTTTTATATTTGAACTAGTAATATTAGGGGCAGACGCATGATTATAGAACTAGGAAGCCAGACCATAATTAAGTAAATTTTAAAATTATTTATTTATATCTACTAGATATTACACCTTATATATTTATAAGAATTTCGTTAATGATTTTAATGTGATATTTTTTTAATTTCATAAAAATATTCATTCAAGCAATAATTAAGAGTATTTAGTGTATTTTATAATAGATTATATATGTCACTTCAAAACTAATTGTTAATGTGAAAGATAGAGTTTATATACTTATAGGTTTTGTTTTTAACCAAAAAAAAAATAAAATATATTAAGATAGGATGGTTATTAAATAATCCATGTGTATTTTAAAAACATTAATTGTAGAAAAAGAATACTACTATATCAAATTACATATTTAGTATGGAATAAGATTCATTTGCAATATATATGAATAACGTAATTATTATTTGTGGTATACTTAAATAAAAATATTTATTTTAAAAAGAATTTATTTAGATATAATTTTATGATTAAAAAAATTAATGCTATTGATTATTGTGAAGGGAAAAAAAAGTTAGTGAAAGAGAGAGAAAGAGAGTAAGGAAAGAAGTTGCCATAAGCCATGTAATAAATACATATTGAAAAAATAAGAAAAGATGTAAACCAAGACCTCCTAGACATAAAACTATTGACTTAACTACTAGGTTATGTTTGCTTATGAAATGACCTAGATTTCATTTCATTTGAATTTCATATGTTTATTTAATTATTCTAAATTGTTGAATTGAATGAGCATGGTTGTATTGCTAGTATTCTAATATATTATTTTGCATGTATATAATGAAATTAATATCTTTGTTTTATATGTATTAATGTGTGTGTGTAATAAAATTATTAATTATGTCTTTTATACATTAAGGTGTTAATTAAGCTAGATTAATAAATCAACTTTAATTTTGCCTAAGGTTAATGATAGAACTTTATTTCTTTAGTTAAGCTAGTATTTATGCTTATTTAAGGGCCAAATGAAGTTCAAATTCATGCCAAATGCCTCCTAAATTTATATATACTTTAAGGGGCAATTTTGGAATATGTTTAATGCCTAATTAAGCTAATTTGAACTACTTTTTGGGGGCAGCTCATTTTTATCCGAATTTCCTTTTCTTTCTTTCGTTTCTTTTCTTCTTCCATTTCCAAGCTTAAGACAAGGTCTATATCAAGTTCTAAGAATCAAAGTTTTCCTCAAGGCAAGGTATATATATAATATATTTGAATTGATTTAGTTATGATTGTTGCTTTATTTTGTTTTTCTTTCTTGAAGTGATTGCATGAATTCTTCATTGGAATGAGTTTAATGTTATCCAAATTGTTTGTTCATGCTTGGAATGAGTTATGAATGTGTTATATGAGTGTGTGAGTTTGTGCATGCATGGTTTGAAGTAATATGAAGTGTTGGGAGGATGAGAAGAGGAATTGTGTAGGGAAATTTAGAAAGGATTGAAGTGGAGTTTGAAGTGTTTAATTGTGTTGATTTCATGATTTGAGTTGCTAGGATTGAGTATATAGATAGGAGTGAGTATAAGAAGTTGGAAGTGTAGTTGAGAAAGATTTTAAAGTGTTTTAAGATAGAATTTTACAAAGTGGAAAAACAGGGATTTGAAATTTTCGTTTAAGCCTGTTTTTAGAACGTACGCCGGCACCTGGGGATTCAACGCCGCCGGCTTATAGGCAGCGTTGGACTCAGATTTCTTAAGGCTGGCTGAAGGCCGCCGGCTTTCGCTAGGAAAGTCAGCCGCGTTCTTTCGTTCATATTGTACGCCGGCCGCTGGGAATCAATGCCGCCTGCGTAAGTGTCAAAGCTGCCCGCGTATCTAGGTAATGGACGGCTTAGACCTCTCTGGACGTTTTTGAAAATTTTGGTTTTAGATTCTACGCCGGCTCAAGGCCGTCGGCGTAGAATGCAAAGGCAGGCGGCGTACCCTTGAACACTGCCAGCGCTGGCAGTGTTGATTTTCAAAGCATTGAGCACTGGCTCAAAGCCGCCGGCTTTGGCTGCCGGCCTATCCCCTGTGCTTTTGAAATTTAAAAACTTTTTCTAAAATTTTCCGAGTTTGTTATTTAAGCAATTGAGTAATATTTAAGTAATATCGATATAATAGGACCTTTAAATGTTTATTTATGACCTTGTATTCAATTATTAATTTCTTTGATTAATTGTGATATATGGATCTAATATGTGTATAATTGTGATAATGAAATCTATAATTGTTGATTTATTGGATTATTGTGATATTTCCATTACAGTTAAGGATTCTTCGTTAGTTCATCACCGAGAGATCCTAGTTATATACTAACGGGTTCAGGTACGCAATAATTTGCTTGATGATTGCTAGGAATAGGCATTCCTAATTTGATTTAAATCGATTTGACTTAACATTTGAACGAATTGGATGTCTATTACGCTGTTTAATCTGGTCCGAGGAGCAGCAAACCTGTCATGATGCAATGACATGTTAGCTAGGCGCTTAACCAAGTCATGATGCAATGACTTTACCATGATGCAATGGTACACTATGATGCAATAGCGATTCTTTTTGGTTAATTGGGTAGCTGATAGGGGGGAATAATATCTGTGTAACATTTGCTTAAACTTAGGGGGAAATACCATGATTTAGTTCAAAGTTTATGGGAACTTGTGAACTAGGCTCATGTTATGGACTGAGTTTATGTAGAGTCGGGCAACGGCTTTTAAACCCTAGATGAAGCTATTATCTTCATGAAATAGATCTAGGAGATATAAGTATTCGGACTGCTTATATCAACCCCCTGAGCAGCTGCTGTTACTCAGGATCCCTGGATTCCCGAAGTGTAACCGGGGTTTGAATACCCTCTTGTTGATTTGTGAATGAAAATGTAATAAAGATAAACACTTGTTCTATGGTGCATTACATCAATTTGATGACTTGTTTTGCATTGGTTATTGTGTACTGGGCCTCTGGCTCACTTTTGCTGCTTTGCAGGTATTGGTGACGAGTATTACGATGATATGGGCTATGGATCCGATTTCGAGAGATTTCTGGATGAGTGGGACGAATAGGATCCGTTTACCCTGGACCTTTGAAATGAACTTTTTGCTAAGGAAAAGTTATGTATAGAAGGCTTGTTAGTTAAGCCAATTTCTTTTGTAATGACCTTAAGATCTTTTAGGATTTTTATGTTTTGAGAAAACATGTAATTTTTGTAGTGTCATGTATTGACACTAAACGATGTTTATTTCATGTAAATATATGTATAGATTGCTTTTATTAGCAATCTTGTTTTATTTAAAAGTTCTTTACAAAGTGGAGTGGTTTTGATCAAACAATTTTCATAAACTGTTAGTTTTAGGACCAAGGCTCCCTTCGCACCCCACCCACGCCCCCGCGCCACCCCCCCGGCCGGAGTAATATATTACTTAACTTTAAATATTAATCACACAATTACTTTTATTTTTTAAATTTATTCAATTAAAATCACAATTTTTTTTTATGTATATAACACAAATCCCTTCATCTTCTTTAAGATGATAGATATAAGATATAAGATAATGGTATTGGTTGGGTCCTAATAGAAAAGAATTCTAATAGCAACTTCCAAATTTTTTCTTTTAGTTTGTAAATCGGCTCGGATATCATTCAACACATTAAAGAATCAAATATCAGAAACTGAGAAAAACTTTATAAACTATAAATATAAGTTTTTGGATTGGTTAATCATACTAGAGAATGAAAAGGTTATATAATTTATGGCGTGTGTGTGTATCAAATATCAGAAACTACGTAGTTTTCCTTTAGCCTTGTTTTTTTTTTTTTTTTTTTTTTTGCTAAATTTATATACAAATAATTGTTAATAAGGGTTTACCGTACCGGTTAAGATCATCAGATAAAAAAAAAAATTATCGTAAAATATTCATTAAATATTATTGTAAATTTTCATTTTTAGATATTTAATAAGTATGCAGTATGCACTTACCGACCAAAATAAACGATATGTATTCATTACTTCGATTATAATTATACTTAATGGAAAAATACGTTTTTAGTCTTTCATCATTTCACTAATTTTCTATTTGAGTATGAACTTTTTTTTTTTTTTTTTTTAGTTTGAGTTCTTTACCTTTGGAAAAACTTACAGATTTTTAATGTCGTTGTTTTTCTATTAAGTTTGATACTTAGACATTTTTATTCGCTAGGAATTATTAATTCAAATTAATAAAATAATCAAATTAAGATAATTTAATAAAATAATTAAAAATAACTAAAAAATATGAAAATTAATTTAAAATTGTAAAAATTAAAAAATACAAAATTTTATAAAATTAAAACAAAGAGGATGCAAATATATTTGACAAACTGCCACAGTCACTGATGATTTTGATCCCACCAATCTTCCACTTCCATCCTCTTATCACTCACAACTACCTTAATTGCTTCTTGTTATTGTAGGTGGTCATTAATAGCTAAAAGGCTTCCATGATGAAATTAAGAATTACTCTTCCTTAATAGCTGGAAGATTTCCAGGAGAAAATTAAGAATCACTGGAACTCCACTCTAAAGAACAAATTACAAACTACTCTACCAGAACTGATAAAACAAGACATGAACCTAGGAAAGGATGAGAACCTCAACGTTGGAAACATTGACTTCTGGTGTGTATCGGAACTTTTATATATCGAATGACTTCCTAGAAGTTTCAAATTTTGATTGTGCAGCAGTAATTAATGGTGAAGAACGAGGCTAGAATGTGGAAAATGAATCGTTTAGTCCAGGATCCCAAAAGCAATAAAACCTTTTTTTTTTTTTTTATGAAATAGTACTAGACAAATGGGCAGTTTAGTTAAATAGTTTATGAAGTATTAGTGACAATTTCATTTTTTATCTTCTCTATTTTGCTCCATTCATAGATCTGAATAGGACCTTACAAGTGACAAAGGGGAGGGAAGTCGAAGAGTGGTTGGACCAGAATCACTGGTGGTGCTAGTTGCTTGTGAAATATAAGATTTTTATAATTTCAACTTATCTTTTGGAAGTTTTAGTTTTTTAATTATTTTATTAAATTTATCTTAACTTAGTTATTTATTAATATAATTAATAATTTTCAATGAATAAAAATGTACCAAGCGTTAAAATTAAATGAAAAAACTAATTGCATTACAAAAGGCATCATTTGTAAACTTTTTGTAAAGATCCGACTTATTTAATCCTAAAATTAAACAAGTCAAGTCCCCATCCACATATAATATTTTCATATTATATGAAAGGTTGTTCTAAAATTACTTATTTATGTTGATTTTTTGTTTAATACCACTACACCTTCATTTAAAAAAAAGCTTTTAAAACAAAGATTGCTCACATGAGCAATCTATACATATTTACATTAAAACAAAAGATTACAAAAGTTTGTGTCAATCTTATGACACAACAAAAAGGATTTCATCGTGTTCAACCCTAATAAGAAATCAAACTTTAGAATCTCTTTATACAACACAAGGGTTAACTAACAAGCCTTTTATACAACATACATTTTTAAGTTTCTAAAACATCTTTCTACAAAAACTTCTTCTTAAACCACTTGCCACTCGAAATCCTACTCGTCCCATTCATCCAAGAATTTCTCCCAATCTATCCCATATCCCAAATCATCATAACAGTCATCATCATCACTTGAAAAGAAACAACCATGAGCCAAAAGTCCAGTACACAGCAACAAAACCAAAGACGAAGTGGCTAGCAAACTTAAATTAATGCAATGCAACAACTTAATATCTCATTTTATCTTTCTTTAATATTTATTAAACAAATCAATATTGAAGTACTCAAACTCTGAGACAATCTAGGGAAATATGGGGTCCTGAGTAATGCTCTCGATGCTCGGGGGGTTGATATAGGTAACCCGAATACCTATATCTCCTAGATAGCTTTACAAAAAACTCGTTTACGGTTTATAGTCGTTACTCAACTTTACTTAACTCAATCCATAATATAAAATAATTCACATGCTTCTATAAACACTGAATTAAATTATATTATTTCCTCTTAAGATGAGTAAATGTTATACCATTACTATATTCCTTATCGATTACCTGCTGAGCTATTTAAAAAGAAATCACCATTGCATCATGGTGTACCATTGCATCATGATATGAAGTCATTGCATCATGACAAGTGGCCTAAGCGCCTATTCTAACATGTCATTACATCATGATAGGTTTGCCACTCCCTGGACCGGATTTAAAGGTGAAAAACACAATCAATTCATGCAAAACTTAAGCCATCTTGAATTTAAGTCAATTCAAAGTATGCCTATCCTAACAAGCATTCAAGCAAGTCACTGCGTACCCGTGTATCTATGTTATGAAGAGAATAAATAGGAGCACTCCAAAGAGGATTAGTTGAAGAACTCAAAGGAGTACCTATCACTGTTACAAGGAAAATGAACTCAATTAACGTTTCTACTTAGTTTTATGCATAAAACATAACTAAATCTAAGTCTATGAAATACCCCAAACCTTCACCAATATTAGAAATTGAGTTTAGATAGATTAAATGAATAAAATGAATTATAGGATTTAATTAGACAAGTTGATATAATTTAATTGACTAATAATTAAGTTGGTTTGAGAATTGAAATCTAAATTCTCTAAACAAGTCATTGAAATGTTTAGAGGATTCCTAAACTCTTAATTCTTAGCCTAAACACTAGTTCCCAAGTCTCAGTAAAATTTGAGTTCATTTGCTTGAATAAAAATATCAGTTCCTAAACCCGAACTCAAATTTTATCTTTTTATCTAAAATAAATTTGTAAATTAAGTTCTTACTTTAAGTTCTTAATTTCTAACCTATCGGTTCTAAAATCATCTTCTAAATACTTCTGGAACTATAGATATTGATCTGATAGTTCTAAGCCTATACCTATATTCGTTTAAATTAATTTTAATCCTTATTATTTTCCTTTTAACCTCTCATCCTCTGCCTCTCTCTTCCCTTCACCTTTCTTTCCTTTATTTCCCTTTCCAAACCGATGGTTTCTTTCCTCTCTTCCTTTCTCCTTCTTTTTCTCTTCTTTCTTCTAATTTCTTCCACAAATCTCAAGATTAAAGCTATCTAGAAGATTAATCAAAGCTAGGAGAGAAGCTAGATGAAGGAAAACAAGTTAGAAGTTACATGATTTAGCCAAAAAGCTAAGTTTTCTATTTTTATTTATCTTTGTTTTTACTTGTTATTTACATATCTAATCGATGAATTGATGTTGAATTGAGTTGGAAGTGCTGTTTACTTATGTATTTGTTGGTTTAATGTTTGATGGAAGTTGAAATTGGTGAAGAAGAGGATGAATAGTGAGTTGGAGTTTGTTGAAGTGAATTGAAGTTTGATTGTAGTTTGAAGTTGTTGGAGGGAGATTGAAGTGTTAGGAGTTGTTATTAGAGTGTATTTGATGTTAGAATTGATGTAGGAGATGTATAAGTTGGTGAAAAAGTGTAAAAATGGATTTTGAAAACAGAGCAAATTCGTAACATATACCAGAGGACCAACCACGGGCGATCGAAGGGAAGTGATTTAAGCTGATTGTATGTTTTTCACATGTCACGGGCGGCCAAATGGGCGTGATTTGGTCTGTCACAAATTTTTCCAAAATCGCGGGCGAGCAAAGGGGCGTGATCCGTCCCCTGCAGCGACATGTTTTCGTAAATTAATCATAACTTTTTCATACAAACTCCGATTTGAGTGATTCAAGTTGCGTTGGAAAGCTTAAAAAGAGATCTACAACTTTTATGTTTTGCGTTTTTGAAAATTCTAAAAGTATCAGTGCTTAAATTTCACTTCTTTCCAACTGATATATTTTCCAAGTAAAGTTAAAAACTTGTTTTTGTTTGTTTTATGTGTGTTTGCTTTAGGAAATGGATCTTTTTGAATTAAAATGAGATAGATAAGTGATGTTTGATATGTTATGTTGATTGGTTGATATAATTAAACATGAGTTAATTAGATTTATAGATTTAACAAATAATTAGATTAAATCTAGAAGTTAGTTATAAAATGAATCTAGTTAACAAACCTAGGTTCAACTTGACTAAATGAACTTGAATGAACTAAAATGGATTAGATTTTTAACTTTGATGAATTTGCTAAGTTTAAGTTAATGTAATCTCGAATTGACATAGATCTTAGATATATAATGAATTAGTAATTAATCTAAGTCCAACTTGGCTTAATGAACTTCACTAAGCTAAAAATGAATTAGATTGATATAGTTTAATCACCTTGGCTTGGTAAATGACTTAAATGACTAACTTTTAATCAATTTGGCTAAGGTAAAGCTAAAATGGGTTAGTAACAAATAATTGGGTTAAATGAATGTGTTAGGGTGATCTTTGAATAATATGATGAATATGTTGTTTCAAATGTGTGTTTGCTTAAGAAATAGATGTTTTTGTGAATGAATGTCTTGATTAAGCTTTTGTTGATAAAAGACCATAAACAAAGTGAAAAGAAACACTTTGACAGACAAAGGAGAACTGTCCATATTTTGGCGGGGCGATATTCGCAGCCATAGTGGGGTTCCACATTAGTGTCTGATCAAATAGGGTAAATAAAAGTTTGATATAAGTGGATTTTAGTTTATTTTCTTATATGAGTTCTTTCCTTAAACAGTGGTGGATATCTGATTTTATCTTCTGGATTATCTTCTGAAATTCCTTCCGAGGCTATGTTTGGATTTCATATTCAAGGTACGCAGTAACTTGCGTGATGATTGATAGGATAGACATCCTAAATGGATTAAAAACTTAAAGACGTTTAATAATTGATGAGTGTTGATTTGTGTTTTACGCCGTTAAATCCAATCCCTGCCCAGGGTGGCATGAGTGCCTAGGGGCGCCCCCTCACAGATTGGGTGAGCCTGGGATGGAATTGGTATCCGGTTCGGGGAGCGGCACCCTGCTCAGATTGGGGGCATGGGACTGTTTCGTTATTGGATAGATTTATCTAGGAGATATAAGTATCCGAACTGCTTATATCAACCCCCTGAGCGTCAAGGTTGTTACTCAGGATCCCCCACTATCCTTGTTGCCCGGAGTTTGAATACTCCCGTGTTGATTTGTTTACCTTAAAGAAAGATAATAACTTGTAATTGTTGCATTTGCATTTAGTTAAGCTCGTGTGTCACTCCGTGTGTGATTGTGTTGCTGTGTACTGAGCTTCGGCTCATTCTTGTTGTTGTTATTCTTTTTACAGGTTTTGTTGTTGATAAAGACGACGTTGATGAAGTTGATGATGATGAATTCTTGTTAATGTTGTTGTTCTTATTATTGTTGTTGATGTTGATGTTGATGAGGATGGTGATGGTGATGATGATTGATGTGATGATGTTTGTCCCGGGTTTTGGGCGATTCTGAAGATATGGGAGAATGAGTGAAGTGTGATAGGATCGAGATATTACTTGTATTTTGTTTCTTCTTTTGTTTTGTTTTGTACGAGGACTAGATATTTTTATACATTGTATTTTCTTTTAAGGGCTTGTTAATGCCCAATTGATTGTAAATGGTTATCTACCCCTAAGAGTAGATCATAAAGTGTTTTTATAAAGTTAGTTTCTTAGAAAACTGGTTTGCTCTGTAGGGAGTAGAAGTTTATAAGTTGTTTTATAAAATTTGATTTTCCGCTGCTAAATCCAGTTATCTGAAAATCTAATTAAACGATTTCACAATCTAAAATTGGTTTAGCAATGTTCAACATAAACACCTTCTTTTAAGACAACCTTACGTATAATTCGTAAGAGTTATACGTGGTTGGGACTTGATGTGCTTAATTTAAAAATTGAGCATGTCGGGTCTTTACAGTCTAGCACTCATGAAATTTCAAATAAATATAACAAAAGGTCATAACATATCATTTATACATTTATCAGGATCATACAAGCTCATAAAATCATCATTACACATCAAATATCATTAATTTATCTCATTTTAGTCCAAAAAGATCCATTCCTAAGCAATCACACACTTAACATGCAAAAACAAGTTTTTAAACTTTGTTTGGAAAATGTATGAGCTAGAAAGAAGCGAAATTTAAGTATTGATAATTTTGAAATTTGTAAAAAATCAAAACATAGCAACTTGAATCACCTCAATCGGAGGTCAGATGAAAAAACTATAGCTAAAATACGATCAAGCTGCAAAACATGGGAAAATACACTACATAGTACACCACCGTGCTCGGGGCTATGTAGAGTACTAAAAAGTGACCTGAGAGCTTATTTTAATCAGCACAAGCTCGTACACACCTATGTACAAGGTAGTGCTAATCTGGGAAAATCTTTTTGCCAGCAAACACGCATTTTCCATGATTCCTTTACACAATATATCAACTTTTACACGTTCGAACTCTCTTCAAAACATATAGTAAGCTTTCTACTAGTTTGTGTATGAACTTAACATTATCCATTCGCTTGTAGCTCATTAAACAACACAAATATCACTTCAAATTCCACTTCTAACATTTTCAAGCATTCCTCCACCCTTCACATAGCTTCCACCTACCCAAAATACACTTCAAGCTTTCAAATACTTCTTACTACTTCTAAAACACATATAACAAGTTCTAATAACATCAAGACACAACCCAACATTCACTAACATATAAAACCACTCAAACTCATATGTGACATTAAAACTCATACTAACATGAACTCTATATCCATACCAAAAGAAAGAACAAACAAAGAATTTATAAACTTGCATTAATTTACATAAAGAAGCTTTAGATATTTGAACCTAAGATCTTGTTCTTGCTAAGGGTTTGGAGTGTATTGCTTGAAGAAAGAAGAAGAACAAAAGAAAGAAAAGAAAAGAAATATGATTTTCGAATGGATTTTTGTTGCTATTTGAAAAGTGTATTTTTTTTATCAAAATATGGCTTGTATTTATAAAAAATATTGACTTTTGAGGGCTGCCATGGGTTGGGCTTTATTTGTCATAAATTAGGCTTATTTTGGGCTCAAAATTGGCTTAAGTATGGGCTTGGAATTTGACAAAATTTTTGCTACATTTTAACTCAACTCTAAGCTTTAATTAACAAAATCCAACACTACACATACACATTTAACCACTAATTTACATTAACCAACACAATATTAATTTAATATACGTACTAACACCAATTATACTCTACACATATATTTATACTAACAAGAACATATATATAACATATTAAATTCTATTTCTACATATTCATCTCATGAATCAAACACTTTTAAACTTGATATTTAAAATTAAGAATATATCCACAAGAAAATTAAATTATAAATCGAATTAGGTCATTTCATTTTTACAAAAGCTACTTTTCCCAAATTTCAACAATGGTAAATTTATTATTCACTTTATCCCTACAACTACCGATACCATATTACTCAGAATCCACACCTTTTTCATTTGTCTTTCTGTCAACCCTTCTTTTAATTGTTAAATGATTTGAATTTTCCAAAGGTTGAGAGCTTTGGTTTATAGTCTTGTTTGGATAGAATTTGAAGAATTCATACACATATTTAGGAGTGTGTTAAAGAATAGAAAATCAAATCTACTAGATTGAGGAAACATAAAAATATAGCTTTTTTCATTCTGTTCCTATTAACCTTTTTCTTAGGTGGCCATGTTTTGACTTTTGTCTACATGCAATGGAGATAACCATACACAACAAGAAATACCGATTAACATAAAATGTGAATCTCATGATTTACTAACACTTATTGTAACGTCCTAAAATTTAATTAAGGCATTACCGTCATATATAATACTTAAGATATTACATGCTCAGACTTTCTTGAATAATATGTTTATTATGAACATTTGCTACCCGATTTTAAATTATGAAATCCTTTAATTAGATTATAGAAATAACTAGATTTATAATTTTCAAAATAAACCTCAAAAAGCATTTTATTATCTACTCTCACTAAAGCAGACTAACTTTCTAAAAAACAAAACTTTTCAAAAACATTTTATAATATACTCTCGTGAGTAAATCAACAATTACAAACTTATGGGCACCACCAGGCCCAATTAAAGGAAATACAAATTCAATAGATAAATCCAACTCTTTAAAATAAAACAAAAAATAAAATCCACGGTCCTAACTTCCTTTATTCCTCCTCTTAACCTCCATAATCGCTCAAAAACCGAGACAAACACCATCATCAACATCAAACATCATCAATAACATCATCATCATCAACTTTAACAACTCATCAACATCAACAACTTCATCATCTTCATTCTTAGCATCAATACCTTGAAAAAGAATAATAACATCAATAATGAGCCAAAGCCCAGTATAGAGTAACACATTCACACATGAAGTGACATACGAGCTTAATACGTCAACCAATAAGTTATTATTTCTTCTTTAAAGTAAAACAAATCAACACTAAAGTAATCACACTTTGGAACAATCCAAGGAAAATCAGGGTCCTCAGTAACGGCAGTTGCTCAGAGGTTGATATAGGCATCCCAAATAACTATATCTCCTATATCTATCTGGAAAAGAAAATAGCCTCATACAGGGTTCACAGCCGTTACATGTACTCTATTCATCTTAGTCTATAGCATCAGTTAGTTCAACCATGCTTATAAACATGAACTAAAACATGTTATTTCACCCCAAGTCAAAGTAGATGTTATGCAAATACCATTTGCCTCATTAGCTACCTGCTGAGCCACTAATGAACCGCCATTGCATCATGGTATTTGTCATTGCATCATGACATGAATGTGGCCTAAGCGCCTAACTACTGTATCCTCCGGGATAATGTTGTCGCTTCTTGGATCGGATTCAACGGCATAAAGAAAACCAACACTCATCAATTATTAAGCCGAGTTTAAGTTTTCATCTGTTTAGAATGCTTATCCTACCATATAACATACAAGTTACTACGTACCTTATTAATTCAGAATCCAAACAGAAGTAAAAGTTAGGTCAGGGTTATCTCAAAAGATAATTCAAACATTCATATCTGTATATTCAAGAATTAAACTCATATAAGAAGTCTAATTAAATATCCACTTATCTTAAACTTATTTTTATTACACTATTTGATCAGACACTAAATAGGAACCCGATATGGCTGCGAAGATCACCCCGCCAAAATAATGAAAATTCTCCTTCATTTGTCAAAGTATTTCTTTTCACTTTGTTTATAATAATTTATTACAAAAGCATTAACAAAGCATTCATATACAACAACATTCATTTCCTAAGTAAATACACATTTGAAACAACATATTCCCATGTAATTCATGGTTCATCCCAACTTATTATTCTAAGCTAATTATTAGCTATTAAAGTCCATATTAACTTAACTTAGCTAAGGTTGATTAAAATTAATCATTTAATTCAATTACTAAATCAAGTTGATTAAACTTAACAAATCTAATTCATTTTAGCTTAGTAAAGTTCATTTAGTCAAGTTGAACTTAGATTATTAACAAAGTTCATTTTATATCTAACTCTATATTTAATCAAATTATTTATTAAATCTATAAATTCACTAATCTCATGCTTAATTATATCATTCAACAAATATAATACATTAACTATCATTTATCTATTTCATTTTAGCTCAAAAAGATTCATTTTATACTTAGCTATATATACTTAACTAGTAAAAGCAAATTTTCAACTTTGTTTGTTCATGTAGTAGCTGGAAACAAATTAAATTTAAGTCTTGATATTTTTATATTTTGTAAAACCTTAAAACATAAAAATTGTAGATTTCTTTTTAAGCTTTCCATTGCATTTTGAATCACCTCAATAAAAATTTGAATGAAAAAATTATAATCAAAATAATATCATGACTAGAGAGAAGCACAGGCATATACATTACCCTGTGTTCTAGCTGTGCTTTTCTAGAAAAACTTATGTCCTTTGGGTTTTTGAGGTCAGAGAGAAGCATGGGTAGATAGGAAGCCCGAGTTCTGGTCGTGCTTCTCCTCGAGTATGTTAAAACATGTGTTTTCAAGCAAAGACAAGGAGCACGGTTCAATATAAGGTCCTATATTTACCTCGTGCTCTTTGCCATGTTTTTGTTTTCGAAAACTTTACTTGTTTTTCAACTTGTTTCTCATCATTTTTTGTCATCTAACATCTTACACTGTACATACAATCCTAGAATCATCATCTCTGTCACACCCCTGAAAATTTGTTTAGTAATAGTCTTATCGTAATTATCAAGTATTTATGGAGTTTAGTAAACATATAGTCCATAATAATTACTAGCCTCACTAAATAATACCACACTTAAAAGATACTAATAAAAATGGGAGCTAAAATTTTGTCTTGGTACTAACGGGTACGATTCCAAGCATTATTGATTTTTTTAGGGATTCCTTGCAAGATAAGCTGTAGGGTGGTGAGCAAAATTCCACATGCTTAGTAAGTGGTCAGAATCTTGTGATATATTTCAAGAGAAACCAGCAACCAAGTTTATTAAATGTATGCGTGATCAATCGTTATGCCATCCACATGGTGTTGATCGGTGCATCACGAGATTAGAAAAATTTCAATCCACTCTAATTTGGGTTTTGAGGAGGTTAAACGCAGATACATTTTCCATAAGACCAGGAATGTGCAATGGACCGCTATCCTCCTGAAACTGTTTAGGACTATCTACGGATAGCTCATAGCCTTTATTGTGATCTCCTCTCCTATTACTTAGTTCAATAAAGGTTAGAAGAAGAAATTCCATTCTTACCTGAACGGTTGGTTTTGATGGAAGCAGAATGTTTGATGTCTCGTGAAAGGTAAATTGTTTTATGAAGGTCTAGATAAATTCTTAAAATTCCATATTTACTTAGGTGATCACTCAATTTATCACACCATACCAAGCAATTATAATACAACCAAACATTTAATCAATCACATGTATCTATTTGCTAAATTACCATTCACAATCAATATATCAATTTTAAGGATTCTTTAAGAATAGCTGTAAAGCTGAATCACTTATTAAAATAGGTATTAGGTGTGAAATAGATTGTTGTGGAGCAATACCTAAAAGAATGATTTTGAAGAGATGAATTAATATTATGATGTAGGGCTTTATTCTAATTGTAGTTATAATATGATTATTCATCAAAATCTTTGGTTGCTTCAAAAGTTTATAATAAGTTTATTGAGAGTTATGATAGCTCTATTCTTGTTTTTAAGATAACTTTATATTAACCATACCTATAGATTTGTGTATAATGAACTAATGGGCTTAGTTTTTGTAATTACCCAGAACATTGCTAGATGACAATGATTATGAGTAAGTTCAAGCATTTTAGGTATTAATTCAAAGGGCTATAATTTCATTCTCCTTTAGAAAATCCTCAAAGAATTGAAATAGTTTGATATGTAGGCATAGCTTAGAGCATTTAGGAAAGTTATGCTAATTTTTATAAGTTATGATATAGATATATAAATATAAATTTAACTATATTGCTTTTAGAGTTTTAGTATGGTTAAACTTATAACTAACTATTATATTAATATTTGGTAATCTCCTTTTTGGGTACACATGTATTTATATACTTATTATTGATACTAATATATTTATTTAACTAAAGTTAATGTGGATTATAAATATTAGTAAAGCTCTTATAATTTGTAATTTTTCTTATTTACTAAGTATAATCGCTAAATTAGCGTAAACGCTTAAAAAAATATGTAAAAATTTGTAATTGAAGTTAATGGTAGTATGAATATCATATAGTAATGACATAATGGTTTGATGATTTTTAAGAATTGTTTATGCATTTTATATTAATAATTCAAATTTTAGTATTTTAGCATTATAACAGCTATATTTGTGAGAATTTTTAAAATTATTAAATTTTTATGAAAAATTCTAGAATAAAATTATGTTGTAACTGATGATATATTGTACTTACTGTAAATTTTTGAAGTTGAAAGAACAAGATTTGATATCGCGATTTGGCCTCGTCAGAATTAAGCTACTCTTCACTAGTATCACGACAAGACAGCTGAACCACCTTCCCTAAGCTTATCGAAGGACTTCTCACACTCTCAAACTTCTAATTTCCAATTTTAGTGATTTTATGATTTCGAATGTGGGAGTGAAAATCAAAGTTTGTTTAATTTTTTAAAATTACCAAGTGTCAATTTTGTTTTATGAAAAAATTACCACGTAACCTACCATTTTACATGTCCGTATTGGAAGTTACAGTGATTTTTGACAAATGTTCACTAATTTTTCTAATTTTGACACCTAATTTTGCATGTACGCATTAATTTTTCCTAGTTTTTCTTTATCTAAAAAATATGGCATCTGTTCCTACGAATTTTCCTGCTTTTTCCTTGATTTTTACAAAATTTTTTATTGATGTTTATGTCATTATTTGATATTTGTTTGGTTAATTTACTCATTTTTTAGTGAATTTGTGGAGTTCTAATTTTTCAAAATGATTGTGATATTTCTAGTTTCTTGATAGCTTTTGTCTCCTTTTTTTTGGTGTTTTGTAGGTGAATTTAGGGATATTTAAGTTAAATTAAGGGTATTTTAGTCTTTTTACTACTTTAATTTGACTTTATTTGATAAATTCAACCAAATTTTACACTATTCATTTATTTGACTACATGTCTTCGTGTAATTCCTGATTTACTCTTTATTCCTATTATTACTTAATTATAATATACTACTTCACAATTTACTATTTACCATTTATCTTTTACTATTTACTTTTACCATTTATTGTTCATCGTTATTTTACTATATTTGCTATTTAAGGAGTTTTGCTCATTTATTTTACTTGAGTTTTAAATTCCTATCCTAATTTTCTAATTTTGAATATTTGTTTTGATTTTTAGGGTTATTATAGTTTTGATATCATCTTTCCTATTTGATTATCTATTCAATTCTAACTATTGCCTCATTTTGGTTCATTTTTTAGTAACATGGATATCCTCATATTAATTTAGGAATTATTCTCACATTTTATGCTAATCGGGCTATCACAATCTCTAACATCTATATTCATATTTTTACTTCATATTCCATTAAAACCATACCATCAACTTCTAATCTACATATACACATAACACAACCTAAATCCTAACTCACATGCTCTTATACTCATCATTCACCAACTTCAGCACAATTTCTATATACATCTAGCATCAAGACATCATATACATATAATAACAACAATGAAAATAAGAAAAACAACAACATTTATCTTTTGGCAAACCCATGCAATTGAATATTCTTTTTTGCTGTTGGGCTACTACCAACTTGATTTTCTTCTCCTATCTCATCTTCTAACTTGATTTCTCTTTTAATCTCGTTAAGATTGAGGATTGAGAATTGAAATTGAAGAAAGAAAATAGAGAAGAAGAAGAAGAAGAGGAGGAAAGAAGAAAGAAAAGATACGGAAAGGAAAGAGGAGAGAAAAGAGAGCAAAAAAAAATGAAGAAAAGAAGAGAGAGCGAGAGAAGATAAGGATTGGAAAAAAGGAAAAAAATTAAAGATATTTTCAAAATACGGTATTGAGTTTAAACCTTTTTTATAATTATTATTAGTATCAAATCTAATTAGAAAATAATTTGATAACATACATATTAGAAATTTATAACATGATATAAAAACACAATTTAAAAGTTTAGCTTATGAAAATATGATATTTAATTCGGATTCGGGTCTAAAATTGATATTTTTAAACAAGCAATTGATCTAAAAAATTAAAAATATCTTACAAAATGAAACTTAAATTAATTTTAAAGGTTTAGGAATTTACTAAACATTTAAAATGTTTGTTTTGAGATTTAGAAATTCGAATTTGAGGTGAAAGAAGTTTATTTAAAATTAAAGATTGAGTAAAAGTTGGATAGTTTGATTTATAAAACCAATAAAAAAAGATATAGATATTTTGAAAAGAATGTTTAAAGTCTCAAATCTCAGTTTAACCTATTACTAATTTAGTTATATCAAAACATCTATTTCTTTTCTCTATTATCTACTCATATTATTTATTTAAACTATCGAGCTATATTTAAAATTAACTAGCTATTATATTATTTCATTAAATTGACTCTAACTAGGTGAAGATTTAGGGTATTTCACTTATAATGTTGTATTATAAAAGGCTCTTGTTTTCTCATGAAATCATGCAGGAGTTATATGTTTTGCTACTTACTCGAGGGCTTTTACCATTCGACATGATACATGGGATCATTTGTCAATAATATTACTATTAAATTGATAATAAAAAATAAAAATAAAAAATATCAACAGTTTCAATCATTATTAAAAAAGATTCAAACCATTCGATGATATAACCGCCAATGATGTCATGACTAGCTCCGACAGTTAAGTTAACTCCTCTTGCCAACTATCCTACTGCAATTGATTTTTTATCCACTCATGTTTCAGTAATAAAATAGCAAAAGAACTAGTCTAAGCATGCCTTCCTTTATTATTATTTTGTATTTCTTAAATTTAAAAAAAAAAACGCTAATTCACTATTAAGTGTCTCAATGCTAGTTAAGATATTAGATTTAATAAAAAAAATTACCTTTTAGCATACTTTTACATTGAACAAGCAATCAATTTAAATCATAAAATTTCATTGTTAGATACTAGTGGAGTGAAAGGTCAATCTAAACCTTTTACAAAAAGTGATTACAAAAATAGGGTTTGGTGCAATTTATTTATCAAAATAAACCCTTAGACTTGCAACTTGAAAATGGAAAGGCAATTTGAAAAAAATTGCACTTAGCACATGCCAGTAGTGATTAAATGTAGCCTGGTAGTTACGCATGTTTGACATGCATGTTGTGTGTAGAAAGTTGTGCATGTTTGGCATGCAATAAACAAAATATCTCGCATTTTTGCAATACGAGTTCCATTCCATGACTTAAAACCCCATGTTAAAAGATTTGATTTTGATGAACTATTTTGGTAACTAATCTTAATTATGGTCTATTTTAGTAAATAATTTAACAATTGTAAATTTATAATTTGCTTTATCGATTCCATGTCACTAGGAATCCACATCTTTTTAATTTCTTTTTTTTTTTTTTTTTTTGTCAACCCCTTATTTTATTTGTTAAATGCTTTGAATTTTCAAGAGGTTGGTAGTTTTGGCTTATAGTCTTGTTTGAATGAAATCTAAAGGAATTGGCATATGCTTATTTAAGAGTTTGGAAAAGAAAAAAGAATCAAATCTAATGGATTGAGAAAATATAAATTATTTTCTAATAAGAATATATATTTTTTTTCTCGTCACTATTAACCTTTTTCTACTTAGTCATGTTTGGACTTTTATCTTTTTTTAGCAAATGTGACACCTCAATATATATATAAAATTCACAATATCATATATGTTTATGGTCCAATATGGACTATGGGCCTCCCAAGCTGCAACGCCCTAACATTTAATTAAGGCATTACTGCCACGTATAATACTTTATATATTATACGCTTAGGCTTTCTATAATGATATGTTTATTTCAAATATTTGCTAACCGATTTTAAATTATGAAATCATTTAGTTAGATTCTTGAAACAATTGGATTCAAACTTTCAAAATAAACTTTACAAAACATCATTTACAAAACATGGGCCTCTCTACTTCTACCTGAGCATACCAACTTTTTAAGAAACAAAATCTTACAAAAACATTTTATAATCTACTCTTTTGAGTAGATCAATATTTACAAACATATGGGTATCACTAGGCCCTTTAAAAGAATATTATAACTTGAAAATACAAATTCAGCTCTTAAAACAAAATAAAAAAGAATACAAATAAATCCATCGGCCTTACTTCACTCACTCCTCCTCTCAAACTTCCCTGATTGCCTATACCCAAGACAAACATAGTCATCGTCATCAACCACACCATCATCATCACCAACATCATTCAACAACAGCAACTCCATCATTTTCATCTAACAACAATAATAATGAGTCGAAGCCTAGTGCACAGTAATAAAATCACATACAAAGTGGAATACAAGCTCAACTATATGTAATGCAGCAGCAACAATTTATTATCTTTAATTTAAAGTAAACAAATCAACACTTGAGCACTCACACTCTAGAACAATCCAAAGGAAACTGGATCCTGCGTAACAATAGCTGCTTAGGAGGTTGATATAAGTAGTCCGAGTACTTATATCTTCTATATCTAACCTTGAAAGAAAAAATAGCCTCATATAGGGTTCACACCCGTTACACACACTCTACTTATCCCAGTCCATAACATCAGTTAGTTTAATAAGTCCCATGAACGTAAACTAAAACATATTACTTCATTCTGAGCCTAAGTAGACGTTATCCCGATATTGCTTGCCCCATTAGCTACCTGCTAAGTCACATATAAAACAGCCATTGCATCATAAAGTACCATTGCATCATGGTATATTTGTCATTGCATCATGACATATCAGCGACTAATTGTCGTGTCTGCTTGGACAAGGTTGTCGCTCCTCGAACTAGATTCAACGGCACACACTCATCAATTATTAAGCCGAGTTTAAGTTTTAGTTCATTTTAGGATGTCTATCCTAACAATCATCACGCAAGTTACTGCATACTTTATATATGAATCTAAATAGAGATAAAGGGCAAATCAGAAGCCAACTCAGAAGATAGATCAGGTATTCATATCTGTAGAGTCAAGAATTAAACTCATATAAGAACTAGTCTAATTATCCATTTATATCAAACTCATTTTATTACCTTATCTGATCAGACACTAATTTGAACCTCGCTATGGCTGCAAAGACCGCGCCGCCAAAATACAGAAAATTCTCCATTGTTTGTCAAAGTATCTCTTTTTACTTTGATTATAGTATTTTATTATAAAAGCAATTAAAAAAATCAAAAGCATTCATTTCCTAAGCAAATAGACATTTGAAATAAGGTTTCCCCATGTTGTACTAGGGTTATCCTAACATATCATTTTAATCCATTTATTAGCTATTGAACTTATTTTAAATTAATCTTAATCAAATTGATTAGAGTTAATCATTTGATCCAATTATTAAGTCATTTTGATTAAACTTAGTCAATCTAACTCATTTTGACTTATCAAAGTCTATTTAGTTAAGTTGAACTAGGATTGATTAACTAAGTTCTTTTTATATTTAAGATTCATATTAGTAAGTCTATATTAATTTAATCCTAGCCAAGTTGATTAATTTTAATTAATCTAATTCATTTTGATCCATTCAAGTTCATTAAGCCAAGTTGAACTTAGATTATTAACTAAGTTCATTTTATATCTAATTCTATACTTAATTAAATTATTTATTAAGTGTTTAAGTTAACTAAACTCACGCTTAATTATATCATTCAATAAGTATAACACATCAAATATCATTTATCTATTTTATTGTAGCTCAAAAAGATTCATTTTATAGTTAACTACACACTTAACAAGCAAACACAAGTTTTTAACTTTGTTTAAAAATTATAGCAATTGGAAAGAATTAAAATTTTTGCCTTATTACTTTTTAAAACACGAAAGTTGTAGATCTCTTTTTAAGCTTTTCATAGCCTTTTAAAGTACCTCAATCTGAGTTTGAATAAAAAAGTGATAATTAATTTATGAAAACATATTGCTATAGGGGAATATACACGACCTGTGTAAATCAGTAGTGTATATCCACGCGCTAAAGAATTTTGCCTAATGTGGAGTCACGAGTGGATATACACAACCTCTGTACACCAATAGTGTATGTAGAATTCTGCTAATGTGAAGTCACGACTAAATATACACGACCCGTGTACACCAGTAGTGTACCTTATTTCCCCTGTCACAAAAATCCTTTGTTTCTTTTACATCATTTTATCAATTTTTACACATTTTACTTCCATTATAACATCATAAAAGCAATATATAACACATAAACATAACTTCTAACACTTTAAATCCCATTTCTCATCATCAAAACACATCCAACAACTTCATTAAACCTCACTACTACTATTCACCATCTTCCTCAACAACCCATCCCATAACAAACATTAACTCAACATTCACCAACTTCATCACAATTTCTACTTAGATCTATCATCAATTCATCATGTATAAATAAAAATAAGAATAAAAACAACATAAAACAATTATACTTATCTTTAAAGTAAGAACATGAAATTGATTCTTCTCCACACTTCTTCTTCTTATTGTTGGAGTTACTCCTACTTTGATTTCTCTTTTAATTCTTCTTGAAATTGAGATCCATGATTGAATTATGAAAGAGAGAAAAACAAAAATGAAAGGAGAAGAAGAGGAATGAGAAGATACGGGTAAGCGAAAGAAAAGAAAGTGAGGCAGGAAAAGGAAAAATTAAAAGAAGAATAGGGATAAAAAATAAAAGATATTTTAGGATAAGAGTACTAGATTTAGAACTTTCAGATTAATATCTTTAGTTCTAAAAATGTTTAAAAGATGATTTCAGAACCAATAAGTTAGAAATTAAGAACTTAAAATAAGAACTTAATTTAGGAATTTAATTTAGATCAAATTGATATTTCATTTAAGTTCAGGTTTAAGAATTGATATTTTTACACTAGTAGTGATATGAACCCCGCCAACCCGTGATGACACTCGATACCAATAGGCTTGGATTTAAATCCCAAGATTGGATTAAGGTCGATGGAAACCGTGACCCGTTGCTTATTAAGAAGCAAGAACTTTGGTGTATATGTGAGGATGCCACAATCGGGAATGGAAAACCCAATTGATAAGTCTAGAACGAACGCCACGGAATAATCCAATAAGTTCAAATGAATTCACTTAGGAATTCTAAAGAGAAAAACTCTCAATTTGTATTCAATATAAAACATAAGATATCCTATTTTGTTACAAAGCTTGATCTATATATAGACCTCCTAAAAGACATATTTAATAAAAGAAACTAAATGCTTTGACCATTGACATATATAATAAAAGGAAATAAATGCTTTAACTGTCATAACTATTCTAAAAATTAAAAAGGAAATAAATCTTTGTATAATAATGGCTAGTAGCCTTTAAATGGAATTAATTTACAAAACAAATATAGGCTGGCAGCTTAGGCCTCCACACTAGTGGCGTCGCACAAGAAGGCTAGCGGCGTTCCACCGATTTTGCCTAAAAAGCCTTCCAATGATGATGAGTTGAGAGTTGGCAGCATTTGGATGATGGCCGGCAGCTTTGACATGTAGGGTGGCTTTGAGCCATCCTAGGCTTGCTCCCATGCACGTTCGTCCACTTCATGATCTTATCGTGCCCCCATGGTCCCAAACTCATGTAAATAGACCTTGTAGAGGATTATTAAACTTGATTCAGACTTGGATGCATAGACGGCACCTGATTCCTATCAAGTAGATGAACTCAAATTTTATTGGGATTTAAGAATCAGAATTTAGGTTAAAGTTTAAGGGTTTAGGAATTGAAATCTCAAATTTCAACTTAATTGATTACGAATCTAATTATATCAACTTTTCTAATTACATCATATAATTCATTTGATTCATTTAATTTGTCTAAACTTAATTTCTAACTTAGTTGAAGGTTTGGGGTATTTCACAAGCCACGTCCAACCCATTAGCCACTTGGGTTAACTCAATAAACTAATGTCCAGTTCAAATTAGCAATAACCTGAAGCTTCATTAAGAGACCTTTTACCTTGACTCGGCTTACCGACTGACTCTTTTAGCACTTGTTCGGTACCCTACCCAATGTCTCTCGATATAATCTCCTTGGTTGAACAGGACGAATGTGAACATGGAGTAGTGGATTCACCCCACATCCACCGTTACTATCCTTACTTTCCTACTTGCCTATGATCTCATGATATGCTCAATCACCAGGAATCAATCGACTATAAATATCCATATCCACTTGATGAGAATGATAATGTTGCCTAAACTTTATCTTTCCTACATTGATTAAACCATCAAATAAACATACTTGTTAACTTAGGCATCGAAGTGGTCATAGTGGGCTCAATCCTAATGTGCTATTAGCTGTGTTATGTTTTGCAGGCCCACCATCCATAAGAGTCCAGTCCACATTCTTTATCTTTAGCCCTTGCCGAATTAGAATTAGTGACTTTTGGTGCTGTCTGTAGGAAACTTTCCTTTTTGTGGGAATTTCCTATCTTCATTTTTCTCTTTGAAAATACTTAATCTAAAAACAAAGGTATCTTAGCTCAGTCATGCTACTGTGTTTTAACAGCAAGAATTCACTCTAGGCTCAAGATCCTGGGGTAACTCCAACTTAGCCATGAGTCTGCTTAGTTTGCAAGCACAAAGGGACTTATAAGTAGACCTTAACATTAAAATTGAGATTAATAGATGGAGAATTTGAGAATGATGGAGGGAAATTATTGTTGAGACAATGGTATTGCTTGTTTAAAGAGAAATATCAATGGGGCGAGGGGGAGTTTAGACTTTCACTCATTGTCTTCTCTTAAATAGGTCACACATATGGTGTTAGTAGATGTTCGTTCTATTTTTAGGTTCTATGAAACTCGATAGGAGTTAGTAGGTTGATGGCCATAACTAGGAATGTTGGCTCATACTAGTTTGTTCGATAATGAGGCTGAGTGGGTAGTGCAGGTGATGTCGTGATTCACGACTGTGGGCTTGAAGGGCTGACCAAGATAGGTTAGTGGTTCAATGTTGATGGGAAAGGTTTAAAATGCTAGTGAATAGTTTGAGTTTTCGGTTGTCTTGTTTAGAGAGATGGAGGTTCGACTTAGTGAGGAGGTCCTGATGCTTGGTGGAAGCAATGAACAGTGACAAAGGTGATATAGTTTTTGGTTTTAGATTTGCATGGAAGTGAAATAATGGTGATGGTAACTGGCTTTTGTTGGTTAGGGATATGGTTAAGGTTTAGAGTTCAAGATTGAAAGGGAAAAAACAAAAAGAATGTATAATGAGATATGTGAAGGGAAAAGAAGTAAAAAGAGAGAGAATAAAAAATATATTTTTTGATTAAAAAGGAAAAAAAAAAGAGAGAGGAAAGGATGGGTTGGATAGCCTATTGATATATGTTTTAAATCAAAGAATGTTATTAATTGTAAAAATATCGAAGGTATAGATTATAATGGGACCACTTTAGTCAAATAAACTGATAGAACTGTATAAGCACCCATAAACTACAAAACTTCCCATCTTTTAAACTTCCAACATCATCTCTACTATCATCTCGAATTTTTCTTTTCTACTCTTCTCTCTATCTACCCATATTCTTTAAAATTGAAAAAATAAAAAGAAAAAAAGTAAAAATGCTTTCCCCCACCCCCAATAGTTGCACATTTATGGACTGAGTTTTAATAATTAAATTCCTATTATCTTTTTCCTATGATCTTATCAATGCTAGGCAAGTGTCCCTATCGCATGTAGTATAGGAATGAAATATAAGGCCGTATTCCTTGGGGACATCGATAAGTACTATTATTTACATTTTTCTATTATCTAACCTATAAAATTGAATTAAATGATTATAAATTATTAACTAAATTGATTATTGCCTACAACTATATTAACTATAATAGTCAATAATTGAACAATACTCTAACAATCAACAACACATCAGACTTACTTCACTAATGAATTAATATATAATACACTTTCGTTATTTGTTATGTCATTCCTAACTATGGGATTCCATTATTTAGTTCAATATCTCTCTCAAGTCTATTGTACCCAATTCTAGCCTTGTCTACTGAAATCTCTTCCTAGCTAACAACCAACTAAAATCACATTACAAACATGATCCTAAGGTAATTTCAAATTACATGCAAAAGATTTCACAACCCTATCTCTAGGCATGATGAGCAACCTTTCTCTATAGCCTAAATCTATTCCAAAGGTAGGTTTCTTAATCGCATCTCATGGAAATCTGATCTAATCCTAGGTTGTGTACTACCTAAAATTAGAATACTTCAATACACTATAGAGATTAGAAAATCCTACAACAATTGGCATTCATTCCATGTATTTACATATTAAAACATGGCTACACAAGTCTTTAATAGCTACTTATGCATGATACAACAAGAAAACAAAACAATATTTAAAATAAAATAAAATGGAAACATGAGAAAAAACTCTCCTTTCACGATGTAATACTTGAACTCTTTAACAAAATGATTACAACACCTGTCTCCTCTTCTTTCTCTCTTAAGATCTCCAAGGAGTACTTTACAACATGCTACATTACAACAAAAACTATGAACAGGTACAATGTTACAAAGAAAATTGAATTGTATTGGTTCAGTGTATACAAAATGATTCGGATTCTTTAATGTGATGTATAGGTCTTGTATTTATAGTTCCTAAGTGACTAGACATGAATGGCATCTTTTCCTTGTGTCAATTAGTCTTCACATTCTTCAAGAAACGATTATTTTACATCTGATGCGGAAACAATGAAGATCACCACCTTCATCACAGCAGTGACTTGGTCGATGATAGGCCTAAAAATGAAATAAGCGGAGATCACCCCTTTCGTCATGGGCATGATGAGGGTGGTGATGAGCAAAACAACTAAATCAGCACAGATCATCATTCCTGTCATCGTTTGTGATGGGGGGGTGATAATCACCCCCTTCATAACGAGTGTGATGAAGGTGGTGATGGAGATCACCATCCTCGTAACGGACGTGATGAGGGTGGTGATGAGTCCATAAATCAAATCTGCAAATCACCACCTGTGTCACGGGTGTGATGAGGATGGTGACAAGCCATTTTTACTCCAAATGATCTTTCTTCACTAAAGTGTTGAGAATTTACCCTTAGTCACCTGAAATGAACATAATTAAGCATTAAGTACCAGATTCCTCAACTTTAATGACCCTTATCACTCGGCATTCTACTTTCATTGAAAATACAAGTAAAAGATGTATTTTATATTTATAAAAAACTTATTCATCTGCATTATCAAAGTAAGGAATACCCATTTTGATGGTTTTTATTTTATCAACTAATTATTTAGCTACCACAAAACTTATGACTATTTAGAATTAATAAATGCTCCTTTTATAAGACTCATAACTTCTTTTCTAAAATAATGATGGTTTTATCATTTTTTTTCTTATAAAATGTTTGCATTAAAATTTAGAGTCTGAAAAAAAAAATCATATCTAAAAAGTTTTAGTTGAATCCAAGACCTAGATATAGTTTTTCAAAATTAAACAATTGAATATTTTATGATAAAAGGATTTTTCACCATTAATTTTTTATGATTTGGTATTATTAAATTTGTACATGCAATGTAAAGTCCACTAGTAATAATGTAAGTAAAAAAAAAAGAAAAGAAAAAGAAAGAGAACAAAATAGAATAAAAAAATCAATGATGATCTCTTTCTTTTGTCTCTTTGGTAGATAAAGAACTTTTTAGTTTCAAATCTCTCTTTGAGTAGCCATTATTATATTAATTGTAATATACAAATAAACATTTTATATTGAATGGCAAAGATATCATTTGATATAAAATAAGAGGGTCTTATGGTCAACCTTAAAGTTTAATTAAATTTTTATCCGTTTTTGTTTTGTCGATTATTAAATGCGTGAATGAACATGAAGAGATGTCATTAAAGATAAAAAGAGGCGTTACTAAAGATGAAGAGACATTATTAAAGATGAAGAAGCATTATTAAAGATAAAATAGTTATTCCTTGTCTTTTATATAAACTAGGCTTCTTCCTTCTCCAAAATCATTCCAAAGCCTAGAAATCCTTTCTACAAGTTTTCTAGCATACATAGAAATTTGAGAAGATTGAATTAAGGAACAATTGAAGGAAAAACTCTGTTTTGATTTAAAGATCTAGATCTTGGTAATCAAGAGAGATTGAGAACCAATTCTAGGGTTTAGGAAAATTGTTGAGGAGATTGGTTCTATTAGAGAATTTATGTATTTCAATCAAAGAGGAAGGTATGGAATTATGATTATTTTGGAGATTAGGGTTTTAGATGATTATTCTATGAAAGATAGGTATATGAAATCAAATTCTGATTTAAAATGTGTTGATGATTAGGAATTTTGGTGAAATTAGGGTTTCTAATTTTTTTTAAAAAGGATTTGCCAGTGAAATTGGAGTTTTGAAAGCAAATCCAGTACGACCTTACCTTACTTGTTGCTTGTGATTGTCAAATTAGTTATTATAAAAATTGATTAATTTCTATTCGACTTTTAAATTTTATTTGCTGCTTGTGCTTGGCTATTGTTAGTAAAGAGCACGCAGAGTGTGATACTAATATTGGCAAACTGATGATCTTTATGTGTCGTTGTCCCAAGTGGAGTTGCACCTAGAAATTATCCTGGTAGATTAGGAGTTTTGCCAGCTTAATTGTGGTATGCAACGATTTGTGGAGAATACCTAATATCACTAAATGTATATAAAAGTATTTTGTATAAAAGTTTGTTTTCTTCGGGATCATGAGTTTCTCCATGTTTAGAACTAATTGCAAGTGGTTCTAAACTGTGTTGTTTACTTGACTAATGAAAGATAATAACTTGTGTTTGCTACATTAGCTTTATGTTGTATGTGATATTTGTATGCTGCGTGTTCATGCGTATTTGTTTATGGTACAGGATACTAGGCATTTTCGCTTATTCTGGTATAGGTAAAGATCCGTTAGTGTTTGATTTGTCCGGATATGACATTTATGTTGATGATGGGAGGGACGTTAGTGGATTCGATTATCCTACTGATCCTTAGAGTAGCTATGGATTGAAGATAGTTAATGGGAGACCATATTAAGTTTTTATATTTTTTATAATTGATAAAAGTTTTTATTATAAAATATTTGGCTTTGGTTTATGCCAACAAGTTTAAAAGAAAGTCCTGTTATAAAATATTTATAAACAAATTCATTTTATATGAGAGTATTGGAGATACATAATTGAATATTTGTGGATTAGTGAATTTATAACCTTAGCGTGTCTTTATCAAGAGATGACACATGGCGAGTTGTAATACCATCAGGTTAGGGCATTACATTAGTTATAATAGAATAATTGAGGAACTCATGCATAATAAAGTAAGATACTTGAATATAAAGTGATATTATTTGCTAATTATGTTATACTAGTGGATGGTCGTACCCACGATGCATGTGCAAATATAATAAATTGAAATTAATATAAACATAATTAGGAAAGATTTATATGCGCAATTACATTAAATATGCTTACAAAAGAAACGTTTAACATCATAATTGTAAAAATACTATCAACAACATTGATATTTGTTATTAATGATAGATCTTACTATATATTTTAAAAGTTAAATGTTTATATATTATTATTATTATTATTATTTTAACTGAGATGATTGTATTTTCAAATTTCAGAATAATGACATATTGGTTGAGTTTGTGTTAAAAGTCCTAAGAACAATTATTGGAGTGAAGGTAATTGCTAAGTGTCCTAAGAACACTAAGGTTAGTTTTGTAAGAAAATTATAAAGAAATTGTGGAATACTAAGGACACAAAAAAAAGATTTATTTTCTTTTATAATAATATAGATACAATAATATACAATGAAAATAAACTCTCTTACTTTTATGAAAATAATTACACCTATTAAAATGCATAAAACATGATTCCTCCTATTTCAAAATTTGAATATAATATTACAATTATTTTATATTCATAATATGGATACTTGGTTTGCTACTATATCTTATTTCAAAATTTAATATAATTTTATAATTATTTTTGTATCCGCAATATGGAATTGTGACATGTAGCCTCAATATAACTAACTTTTATTAGAGATTTTACATTATTTAATTATTATCATATCATTTTAAACATTTAACGTCCCAAACGATAGCAAAAAGTGGCTGAAATAATTGTACATTTGATCAATAACAATAAAAACCCTTTATTATCTATAAAAAATGAAACATGGTTTATAATTTCTCAGTATTCTAGGTAATAATATTTGCTACAGACATTATATGACATTCTATTAAAGTGTATAAAGCCTTCTTAATATGCCTTGTTGGTCCTTGTATATCCCACACTTCCTTATCTTCTACAATATTGACCTTAATCCATTTTTCTCAACCAACTTTTGTACTTTTCCTCCAACTTCTTGTTCATCTTCACACTCTTCATTTTTACCGTCTCTTGCTTTGAATCATAATTTTTCATTATGCAACATGGAAATAAACTACATTATGTACAAAAGATAATCACGTCTTGAATGTTAAAAATTTAATTAGATAATTTTAATGTACAAACATTATAAATTTTAGTAAATTAAAAGAAAAAAAAAACTAGTTTTTGTGAACCAACTTATCCAAATAATTACAGTTCTTAGTGTCTAAATAGAGGATATTGAGTAAGAGAGGATCATATGAATGGGTCCCTTAATCTTCACATTGTACAAATATGAAAAGAGATTGAGAAAGAAAGAAAGTGAGTGATATTCATCTTACTAAAGTTTAAGTTCTTGAAGACAATAAAATAGCCAAAATATGAACAATCAAAATTATGGCTAAATTGGTTTGAATGATAACAATAGTTAATACACCTGTAACATTTTCATTTCATTCTTATCAATTACATAGAAATCAATAAATGGAAAAGCATAACTCTATATAACAGAAGTAACCATGTAGCCCACTTCCTATTTTCTCAAAACTCTTCTTTAGCAAAATATATGTACAATAGTAAAAGATTTTTTAGATAGTATAAACAAACATAAGATTGAGATAAATATGTTTTCTAATCAATATGTAAAGACCCGTCCCATTAAATCCTGAGATTTAGAGTACCGACTCTCCAACCATATATAACATTTTCATATTATATGTAAGGTTGTCCTAAACCTAACAGTTTATGAAAATTGTTTGATCAAACTACTAAAACTTTATAAACAACCTTTAACAAAACAAGATTGCTAAAAAACGCAATCTATACATGTATATACATCATATGTACAAAGTTTAGTGTCAAAACAAGACACTACAAAGATTACAAGCTTTTCTTAGTACAAAAGATAATCTAAAGAGATCTTAAGGTTTATTACACTTAGGCTTATCTAACAAGCCTTCTAAATAGAGAATTATGCTTTATACAAAAGCTTCTCCAAAAACCAAGGGTATTCGAGTCCTACTCGTCCATGAATCGCTCAAAATCGGACCCGTAGTCCAGATCATCGTATAACTCATCTTCATTACCTATAAAGTAGGAAAAGTGAGCCAAAGGCCCAGTACGCAATGACAAACACAAGAACAATTTATCAAGCAAACTTAAATCAAATGAAATGCATCAATGATCGGGTTATTATCTTATTAAGTTTTCTTTTGCAAAACAACAGGAGGGTATTCAAACCTTAGAATCACGCTCTGGGAATTTAGGGGTTCTGAGTAACAGTAGCTGCTCAGGGGATTGATATAAGCAGTCCGAATACTTATATCTCCTATATCTATTCCATAAAAAAAATAGCTTCATTTAGGGTTCAAAAGCCGTTACTCAACTCTACTTAAACTTAGTCCACAACATGAGTTTAGTCCACAAGTTCCCATAAACTTTGAACTAAACCATGGTATTTCCCCCTAAGTTTAAGCAAACTTTACTCGGATACTATTCTCTGCATCGGTTACCCACTTAACCAAAAACAAATCGCTATTGCATCATAGCGTGCTATTGCATCATGGCGTACCATTGCATCATGGTAAAGTCATTGCATCATGACTTAGGTTAAGCGCCTAACTAACATGTCATTGCATCATGATAGGTTTGCTACTCCTCGGACCAGATTAAATGGCGTAATAGACATCCAGTTCATCAAAGCATTAAGCTGAATTGAATTAAATCAATTTAAGAATGCTTAGTCCTAGCATACAACAAACAAGCTATTGTGTACCTGTACCCAATAGTGTATTACTATATTCAATCAAAGGGGGAATAACTAAAGAATCTTTAACTGAAATAAGAATATCAAATAAATCAATAATAGAACGTATAATATATATATATATATATATAACAATCCTAGGTTAACTATACAAGGAGATTCAATAAACCTAATGTATAGTTTTAACATCTAATTTATACATAAAACATGTTTATTTGTAAAACTCAGGAGATACGCGGCCTTTCTACACAAGCAAAATTGGACTGAACGACAGCAGCGTTGGAATTATACATAAGCGGCGTTAAACCCTGCATTAAAAATTTTGATTCTATTAGCATTCAACACTGCCTCTACGCCAACAGCGTTGAAGCCCTAGTGGCCAGCATACAATTTGAAAAATAAATGCTGGCTAATTTCCTTACAAAAGCTGGCGGCGTTTTAAGCGGCTTTAGAAAAATCGGTTCTCATCACATTTAACACCGCCTCTACGCCGGCGGTATTTAAGTATCAGATGCCGGCGTATGTTCAAAAACAGACTTATTCAAAAAAGTGTTAATTTCCCCTGTTTTTCACTTTGCAAATTTATAACATATAACACTTTAATCCTTCTTTAAACTCATATTTAGCTTCATACACTATCTTCTATCCACACTAATCAATTCTAGCAACTTTGAACATTAAAACAACACATTAAATTACTTCATTCACATCAAATTCTCTCCTCCTCTTCACTTCAACTTCAACTACTCAAATCAAATTCACTTCTCCCCAACACCTCTCACTACTACTATATTACATAAACAAGTTCACAAATCAATAAAACACAACTTAACATAGATATCAATGCATAAAACCATACAACTCAAAAGACATTAACTCACCCTATCATAGATTTTACACCTATACTACAAGAAAGGAAATAAAACAAGAGTTTATACTAGCTTTAACTTACATGTAGAGGCTTTGGCTTAGAGAGATTTTTGAATCCAAAAGCTTGACATTAGTCTTTGGTTTAGGGCTTATAGTTTGAAGAAAAGGAAAAGAGAAAGGAAAGAAAAAAGAGGGAAATTCGTATGGGAAATGTGGGCTGCCAAAAGAGGCAATATTTGATCAAATTTGTGACTTAACATTATTTTAAGTTTGACTTTTGAGGCATATAAGATTTAGGGTTAAATTTGGCTTAATTTGGAGTTCGTTTTGGTTTAATTTAGGCTTGAAAAATAGGTTTAACTTTGTAAACATCTGTCAACAATTTCTTGAGCATAACAAAAGTTGTTTTGACAAATTTAAATATAATACATACATATTAATTCGTAAAAGACACAAATATTAATTACACCATACACACATTAATATACATAAAAAAATAACATTAATTTCGTTACACATAATCACTTACATCAATAATTAACATTAATAAACATAATATATCAAACCTATTTTTACACATTCATATTCATAAATCAAAATTGCTTCAAACTTAATATCTAAAACTAATAATGTATTCACATGCAAATTTTAAATTATCGAATGATTTAGATTATTTCACAATATATCATGAGGTGGTTGAGGAGTGCCAAATTTTGAAATGATACAATAATAATAGTGTATGTGATAATAAATGCTCAACTAAAAAAAATGGCTTGCTCAGAATATCATTCAAGAAAAGCATTTCATATGAACTACCAAGAAAACCATCTCTACATCTTCATTCTCCAGCCGTTATGATATGTTGGATGTGATGAACATGGGTTTCCATGGTGGAATAGGTCAATTAAATAAATAAAAACTGCCTAATGAAGGAAGAAACTGCCAGACATTTAAACTTACAGTGATATCCTCATAAAATATTTTGCTATTGAAGATAGTGGAACAATGAAAGAGTTAAACTGTTAGAGTGTATATATGCAAACATATTGGTGTATTTTGTAAATTTAAATTAAGGAGAGAGAGGACGTGAGGTGTTGTGAGATACAAATGCGCACAATTTTCCTTTTTAACATTTTGAGAAAATATTGATATCATGTGTGATTACTCCAACTCTTTATAGCACTAAAGGTAATTTGGTAAGATAAAAAAATAACTTACTTATTGTTGGACTTAAGACACCTTTAATAATATAGATAAATTATTAAGTGTGTATATCAATTTAAAGGAGAAAATTTTCAAGTTAAAAAACAATACAATTGAATTTAAAATGTTAAAAAAATATCTAAAAAAACTAATACTTCAAAAGAATAAACACACATATATTAACAAAAGAGAAAAGAGCTTTTTAGAAACTAAAAAAAAAAAAAAAAGACAGAAAAAATAAAGCTTAATATTTATATATATAAATAATGCAGCTATTGCTGCAATATTTACAATATGTTAGTAGAATTTATGATGAAATACCCTAAATCTTAACCCAAGCTAGAAATGTAAAATAGATAGTTTAAATGGATGAAATAAGTAAATAATAGAAAAATAAATAGATAATTTGATGTAACTAAATTAGTAAATATATTTGAATTGAAACTGAGATTTGAAATATTTGATCTATTTTCTTTAATAACTATTCTTAACAAATCAAACTATCTAATTTTAAACCCAATTCTTTTATTTAAACTCCCTTTATCTTAAATTCAAATTCCTAAATCTGAAAAAAAAAAAATATTTTAAATGTTTTGAAAACTTATAAACCCTTAGATTTTATTTATCTTGCATTTTATAAAGTCTTTATAAATTTTTGAAATCAATTACTTACTTAAAAATATCAGTTTTAGACCAAAACCCAATTTAAATATTAATTTCTTGTAAACTAAACTTCTAAAGTATGTCACTAACTCAAGTTAGTAATTTTTATAATATATATTCTTAAATTATTTTCAAATTAGTTTTGATACTTAAAATAATTATCTGAAAGTTTAAGCCCTAAACCTTTATTAATATATATCTCAAACTTTTTGCCTTTAAATATTTTTTTTTTTCCTTTTTAATTTTTGGCTACCCTAATCCTTTTCCCTTCCTCTCTCTCTCTCTCCATCGATACTTTTTCTTCTTCTTCGTCTCCTTCTCTTCAATTTTCCTTTTCTTTCTCAAATTCAAAACCAAATCTTAATTCAAACAAGATTATATGATAAATCAAAGGTAGAAATCAAGAATTAAGATGGAAGAACAAGATTGAATTGAAGGATTTAAACTAGACGAAGTGGTAGGAAGAGATTAAGATGTTGGGTTTGCCTAAAAGATAAGTTTTCTTGTTTTCTTTGTTTTAGTTGTTGATTTTGCATGCAAATTTTGTATTAGAGTTAGATAAATGTAGATCTTGTGATAGAACTTGTAAGTTAGTATATATATGATCATGTATATTAATAACCTACATATGTTTATTTGAGTAGATTAAGTGTTTGATTAAATGCCTTGTTGTACTATGATTTGGAGATGTGATTAAAAGCATTTATGAGATAAGATTAGGCTTAGAAAGGTTGATAATATGACGTTTTTGATGATGTATGTTGAATTGAAGTAATTAAAATGTGAAGAACAAACAAAGGAAATTCGTAACATGATTCCTTTGTTCATTACGGCCGTTACACAGCCCGTGATCTCCTTGGTATAAACCATTTTGAAACATGATAGCCTGATCACGGCCGTGATGAGAGCGTGATCTCCTCTGATCGCATTTTTCTCCTTGATCATAGGCATGAGAATGGCCATATTGATCATCATAGCCTCCATTACGATCGTGATGAGGTAAACAATGGAGATCATATACCTTATTACGAACGTGATGAAGATGGTGATGACGATCACGGCCTCAATTATGGGAATGATATGTTCTTTGGAGCTATTCATAAGGAAGAAAGGAAAAAAAAGAAGAAAAGAAAAAGAAAGAAAGATAAAATAAGGTAAATGGATGATAATTAATGTGATGTGTTCATTAAATGATATAATTAAACTTGAATTTATATAATTTATAGATTTAATATATAATTGGACTAACTATAGGAATTATATGTAAAATGAACTACTGAAGTTCAACATGACCTAAATGAACTTAAATGAGTTAAAATGCATTAGATTGCTCAAGTTTAATTACTTTGACTTAGTAATTGAATTAAATGATTAATTATAATCAGTTTGGCTAAGTTTAGGTAATATAGACTTAATAAATAATGATTAGCTTTAATAAATGAATTAGGATAATCTTAGTTTAACATGGAGAATATGTTGTTTCAAATGTGTGTTTGCTTAAGAAATAGATGTTTTTGTATATGAATGGCTTGTTAATGCTTTTGTAATAAATGACTATAATTAAAGTGAAAAGAAATACTTTGACAGACAAAGAGAACTATCTGTATTTTGGTGAAACAATATTCGCAGCCATAGTGGGGTCCAAATTAGTGTCTGATCAAATAGGATAATAAAATAAGTTTGATGTAATAAATAATCTATTTAATTGCTTATATAGTTTAAATTCTTGAACAGATATTTGAGTCTAACTTCTAAATTTTTAGGATTTTCTTCTAAATTGGCGTCTAAGCCTTTATTTGGATTTCATATGAAAGGTACGCAGTAACTTGCGTGTTGTATGTGAGGATAAACATCTAAAATAGATTAAGAACTTAAAGATGACCTAATAGTTAATTAAGTGTTGCTTGTGCTTGTGCCGTTGAAGATAGTCCAAGGAGCGGTAACCCTATCATGATGTAATGGCATGGTAGTTAAGCGTTGAGATATCATGAAGCAATGACAAATACCATGATGCAATAGGGCACAATGATGTAATGGTGATTTTATATGTGACTCAGCGAGTAATTGATGGGGCAAATGGTTTGGCATAACATTTACTTTGGCTCAGAATAAAGTAACATGTTTTAGTTCACGTTTATGGGACCGGTTAATCAAACCGATGTTATGGACTGGGATAAGTGGTGTGTATGAAGGTCGTAAACCCTAGATGAGGCTATTTTTTTTCCCTTTCTTAGTTATATATAGGAGATATAGGGATCTATACTGCCTATATTAACCCCATGAGCAGTTGTTGTTTCTCAGGACCCTTAGATTCCCATTGGCTTGTCTCGAAATATGAGTGCTCCAGTGTTGATTTGTTTATTTTTAATGGAAGATAATTAACTTGTTGTTTGTACATTGTATTTATCTAGGCTTGTGTGCCATTTCATGTGTGTTTATGTTGTCGTGTCCTTAGCTTTGGCTCATTATTGTGGTTGTTGTTCTCTTTCTATGTGTTAAGTTAAGGATGATGATTCAAGTATGGGCAATCCAAGAAATGCTTAGGGAGAATAAAGTGAAATAAGGCGTTAGAATATTTGTATTTAGTTTATATTTTAATTTGTATAAGGAACTGGATTTATCTTTTTAATTTGTATTTTCTTTTAAATAAGGCTTGGCGGTGCCCTAGTGTTTGTAAATGTTGATCTATCTTTAAGGGTAGATTACAAAATGATTGTATAAAGTTTTGTTTCTTAAAAAGTTGGTTCGCTCTGATAGAAGTAAAACCCCTTAATTATGTTTTTATAAAAGTTTAGTTTTCTAAACTAAATCTAGTTGTCTTAGAAATCTAAATAAACGATTTCACTACTCTAAAGTTGGTTAGCAATATTCAAAATAACCATATTATTTAAGGAAGCTTGAACATATAATACACAAAAATATTATACGTGGCGGTAATTGCCTTAATTAAATTTAGGGTGTTACATATGACATACTAAATAATTGAATCAAACTATATATACAAATAATAATGTTTTTTAAAAAATTGCTTCATAGCTTGGAAATTGCCTTTATCATAGAAAAATTGATAAACTCATGCATAATACAGTAAGGTGCTTGTCTATAAAATGATATTATTTAGTAACAAGGTTATGTGAATTTTACAAGTATATATCAATTAAAAGGTGAAATTTTTTATGCTGAAAAACTATACAAAACAATATGAAATGTTAAAAAATAACTAAAAAACTAATACTTCAAATAACTAAATAAAATGAAAAAAGAGCTTTTTACAAACTAGAAAAAGGAGAAAAAGCTAATTATTTATTGTCTGCTAGTAGAATTTATGACATACTAAATAATTATATCAAATTATATACATGAATAATGATGTTTTTTTTTTTTTAAGTTGCTTCAATAGTTTGGAAGTTGCATGTGTAATAGAAAAATTGAGGAACTTGTGCATAATAAAGGAAGATGCTTGCATGTAAAATGATATTACTTATTAATTAGGCTAGGTTAATTCTTATGTGTGTATATCAATTTAAAGGTGAAGATTTTAAACTGAAAAACTATACAAAAGAATATGAAATATTAAAAAATAACTTAAAAAGTAATATATCAAAAGAATACATACATACATACATACATATATATATATTGATAATAGACAATAGAGCTTTTTGGAAACTGAAAAAAAAAAAAAGACAAAAAAAAATTAAAACTTTATATATGTATATAAATAATGCGGCGATTTTGCATTATTTATAGTATGCTAGTAGAATTTATGACATACCAAATAATTGAATCAAATTACATACATGAATAATAATGTTTTTAAAGACAAACTTATGCATAATAAAGTAAGATGCTTATATATAAAATGATGTTATTTAGTAAGTAAGTTATATAAATTCTTATGTGTATATATCAATTTAAAGTGAAAAATTTTAAGCAAAAAAATTATACAAAAGAATACAAAATCTTTAAAAATAACTAAAAAACTAATACTTCATAAAGAATACATACATATATATATTGACAAAAGACGATAGAAATTTTTAAAAACCAAATAAAAAAATATAATATTTCAAATAAACTTGATTTGATTATGGCTTAATAAGTCTAAAGCTATCAAGATGACCCAAAAAAGGCAACTAAAGCCCTTTAAGTGCCTTGACTATCTTGGCCCATAAGCTTCAATCATTCGTTAACTCAAAGGCTTATCTCCTCCCGACCTCTCAAATACCAACAACGAGATGTTTTGCAACCATCTACTCTACTAACAAGCGGTTCACATAGCCTACTGAGTTACTCTAGGTCTCTCCGGCTTCCCATATCTCCTTAAAGAAGCTAACATCACCACGGCTAATCGCTTCTCCATAGATGTGCTTAAAACCTCCCCAAGGGTGCTCCAAAGACATGATTCTCCACCTGCCTAACCACTCTCTTGGATGACTAGCTCCCCACCTTCGGTCTAGGTTAGCTATTAACAAAAGGGTACTTACTCTCCTAACTTCCCTCCACCTGGGAATGTGACACATTGTTAGGGAATATTTCATTAACTCTATTTGGTATGACCATTGCCTATAAATTGTACCTGAATATGAGCCTGATGTAAACCTTTCTGGACATGTAATATCACTTACATCATTTTTTAAATATCTTAAACCAATCATGTTTAATTAAATTGTATATATATTGTTTATTTAATGAATGAAATTGACTGTGATAATTTAATTGATAGAAGTTTTAAGTATTGGTGTGACTATACAAATGTATTGGATTGTATTGTATTGTATGATTTTGTTTTCTAAGGAAGAAACCCAATTCTTTTTAATGCATTTGAAACCCAATTTCTTCTTCCAAAACCTAAGCCCAAGCCCACTAAATAAGCCTTCTATCATCTTCTAATATGTATTAAAAGTCAACAAAGGTAATAAATAAGATAATTATCAAAGCAAATTTTACAAAATTTCAACTCGAACACAGACCACATTCACCACCCTTTCATAAGCTATCATACCCCCTCATTTTTTTTATCAAGTTTTCTTTCTAAATTCATCAAGAACTCTTTCAAACATTCATCTACAATAGGGATAGATCCAGAATTGGAATACTGGGGGTGCTGGTTTTTCCCTTTCTTAAGTCAATGTTGGATTCTTTTTTTAGCCGAATAATGTTGGGTTCATCCATATTATAAATTCACTTCATCATGTAATTATACTAATATTATGAGTTGTTATTTATATATATATATATATATATTTGAAATGTAACAAAATGAAAAAAAAAATTACACATAAAAAATAATTATTAAAGTTCTAATTATATAAAATATTATTTTTTCATGGATATTTAGAATCTTACTAAAATATTGTATAGAAAGTTTACATTATTGGATGTCATCAGAATGGACTCATTATTTGTATGAAAAATTCATGGTTATTATATTTATTTATATGGCATTTCTTTTATTGAAGGAAAAGAAAATGATTAGAGGACTGGAATCCACCACTGGATTGATCATCTAGATGGATCATCCCCATGTACATTTTTACACTTCGCTATATTTGTATGATGATCAAGTCATTATAGGTTTTTTAAAATTCATGTTGGAGACATTTTTCATGCTATTTTTCATCCTAGTGATGTTGCTCTTATTATAAAAGTTAAAAGCAAGACATGTAATATTATAAATACATTGTACATGTGATAAAATTATTGAATCACTTGTAAACATTTAAAAAAATAACTTAATAAAGTGTTCGAAAAAGAACTATTTTTATAATATATGAGACACTTTATTATTAATTTCTTAAAAATTATATTGTTTTAATGAAAAACCAAATAAACTTTCAAATTACTAACTAATCCAACACTTTTTTTTTGGAATTAAGTCCCTTTTAGTAATTTGATCCATAATATCTAAAAAAATCTAGCAAATAGTTTGCAATATATAATACAAAAAAAATATCTAGATAACATTTCTTTTTTTATTCTAATAAATTACTGATTAATTTATATATAAATGATATAAAGAGCATGTATATGTATACCAAATAAAAACTAACAAAAATAATGTAAATAAATGAAACCTAAAAATTTAGAATTTGATCCCACGACACGTACGAAGTAGAAGAAATCCTTGACCACTACGCCATCAACTATGCCCTGTCATTAGTAATATTCAATGTTTAACATATCATGTAGCCATTCTCTTCATTATTTAACTAACACTATACAAAAAAAAAATAATAATAAAATTGGGGGGGTGGGTTATGGGCCCCCCTCCCTTGGGTCCATCCCTGATCTATAGATTAAGGAAGTTTAAGGTAAGGTATTTTTTACTTCTTTGAAGCATTTATTTCTTGTTTCTTCCATGTAAAACAAATCTTATATGGATGAGTTTTGATGAATTGAAGATAGAGTTAAAAACTAAGTTGTCTCTTAGGCTTAGATGAATCATTGGAGATTGTAAGAGTAGATTTATGAAGTTTGTTTTGGATGTTTTGATGCATAAGTGATTTGTATGGTTTATATGTTGTATTAGTATTGAAAAATAAAGTTGATGAAGTTGTGCATGTTGTTGATGATAAGTAGTTAGGTTGCTTGTGAATGAAGTGTAATAAGAATAAATAAACCTTTGATATACAATACTAAGTGTATATATTGAATTGGAAGTGTTTGAGTTAAGTTTAAATAGGATAACTTCACGGTTTAAAACAAGGGAAAAACTGGAAATTCGACGCAGGGCTTGAATTACTGGAGTGATTATGGGTATGGTAGCCTCGGGTCATTTAAAAATTTTTTAATCTCCTAATCACGATGTGATCACAATCGTGATAGTCAATCATGGGCATGATTGAGCTTGTCGTAGAGACTAGGAAAAAATTTTCAAAGCGATCGAGGGCTTGATTTTTTTATCTTGATCTAATTATGGTCATGATTGTGGGTGTGATCTTCTTTGATCTTGTTGTTTCCTTTAATCACGGGCATGGCATAGCCCTTGATAGGGTCCAGTCGGTAAATGTTAAGTAATCACAGGCATGATTCAATCTGTGACAAGTTTCGTTTTGAGAATTTATACAATCATGGGCGTAATTGTACCCATGATTTGGAACCATGGTCTTAATCATGGCCATGATCGATCTGATTTTCTTGTTTCGCTATTTTTCCTTGTTTTAAAAATAAAATAAAAAAAGAAAATAAGGAGGATGTGTTATATGTATATATGTATAAATCCTAAGTATGTATTGATATGAGTTATCAATTAAGTTTAATAAGGTAATTGAGGACTTAACACTCAATTATGGTTTGATATTAAACCTTATATGAATAATTTTTTTAACAGATTTCTCTTCTCAGTTGAGTTTATCTATTAGTCTATTATAAAAAAAAATATTAGTTCTTTTAGGTACATAGTAACTTGATTGTTGAATGCTAGGGTAGGGTAGGCATCTCTTATAAATTGACTAATAAACAAAGATGGCTTAAAAGTGTTTGATTTATTTGTATGTGTGTCATTTAATCTAGTTTGAGGAGTGACGACCCTGTTTAACGTTGCCAACATGGTAGTTAAGTGCTTAGGCCATCTTTTGTCATGATGTAATGATACTTTATAAGTAGCTCAACAGATAATCGATAGGGGTAATGGTATTGATATAACATTTGCTTATTCTTAAAAAAAAGTAATATAATTTAGTTCATGTTTATGAGACCGATTAAACTAAGTAATATTATGGATTAAGTTAAGTAAATATGAGAAATGGCTGTGAACCTTAGATGAAACTATTATCTTGTAGATATTCCTTTATTTCGAGATATAGATATTTGGGCTACCTATATCAATACCCTAAGAAGCTCCTGTTACTCAGGATCACCCATTTCCCAATAGATTGTTCTTGAAGTTTAAATACTTCAATGTTGATTTATTGAACTTAATTATAGATAAATAACTTAATGATTGTTGCATTCATTAGACTAAGAACTTATGCAACATTATATTTGCTTGTGTTACTATGTACTGGGCTTTGGCTTACTTTTTTTTTTTTTTTTACAAATGCTATGGATGATGAATTCTACGATGATTTAGGGTATGGAATGGATTGGGAAGAATTTCTAGACAAATGGGATGAATAGGGTCTAAGACCTTAACATGTTGGCTTTTGTAAAAGACTTGTTAAGATTTCATGAAAATTTTATGTATCTTTTGATCAAGGGCTTATTTATAAGTCTAGGTTTGTAATATAAAGTATTTAAGTTTTCTATCATGTCTGTAATGACCAAAACCTTGTAATATGATGGTTCTGATGATGTATATAAATGAAATGAATATCTACTCTTGATGAGTAACTTTGTAAAACTTTTGTTCTATAAGACAGATTTAAATAAACATTCGACATAAACATTTCCTTCAGAGACAACCTTTTGTGTGATACTGAAGTATTATACATGGTTGGAGACTAGAATGCCTAATCTCAGGTTCAGGGATTGTTGAGTCTTTACAGTTTTTATGACTATCCATTTTCTCTCCTTCTCAAGGACCCACTATTAAATTAAGCATCAAAGTGACCGTACCACTGCACCATTAACTATTTCTTTTGATTGCAAACCTTTTGGATTCACTACCGGCAATTTTCTACCTACAACAACTAGGAAGAATGAGTAAGAGTATGAAATATAATTTGAGAATAAATGAAGTAATTAAGATAATGTTACAAAAGAAACTTACAAAAAATTAGATAAGAAAACTCATGGAAAATTCTATGGTCCTGTCATTACGTTCAATGAGATGGGTTTCCGTTGGCTATTTAACGGGTGAATTTCATTCACAACCATGATGCTAACATTAGAATAGCTAATTTACCAATTACTTTATTTATTTTAATGGTTAAATGATTGATTGAAAAATCCTATATAAGGGACCATAGTAAAACTAATAAGCAGGATCTATAATAAAGCTACCTTGTATCTCTTTTTGACTTGTAATCATAATGCTTTCTGCTTAAGGCATCAATAACTACATTTGCATTTCCCGGATGGTATAGGATTTCAACATCATAATCTTTGATGAGTTCAAGCCACCTTAGTTGTCACATGTTCAATTCTTTCTTAGTAAAGATATACTCTAAGCTCTTGGGATACATGAATATTTTGCATTTTTTTCACTAAATAGATAATGTCTCCAAAGTTTCAAGGCTAGAATCACTGTTGCAAGCTCCTGGTCATGTGCTGGATAGTTTTTCTTGTGTGGCTTCAATTGTATGGATACATAAGCAATTACTCTATTGTCTTGCATTAACACACATCTGAGTCCTTGTATTGAGGCATCACAACAGATTATAAATTCTTTCCCACTAAACGATAAAGCAAAAACATGAGCTAATACTAAACTTTTCTTTAATTCTCAAAAACTTTCCTCACATTCATTATTCCACATAAATCATAAATTTTTTTATTTAATTTTGTCATTGGCATGGCAATCTTGGAAAATCCCTAAACAAATCTTCGATAATAACTAGCTAATCCTAGACAACTTCGTACTTCAGTGACATTGGTAGGTCTTGGCCAATCTAATACTGCCTTAATCTTTTTTGGATCAATAGATATTCTAGTCTTCATGATAATATGACCCAAGAATGTAACTTCTTCCAATCAAAATTTGCGTTTACCAAGAAATGAAGCTCACTTTTCTTTTGTCTTGTTTTCATTCAAAATTCGCTCCACCAGCTTTGCTTTGGTATCCGCATCTATTAATGTCAGAGGTTGGAATATCTTGACTTTACCCTCGATATCTAAAATTAAGCCATTCTGGAACTTTTGAACTTTCATTCTTTCATCATCATAGTCTTCCCTAGCAAATCTCAGTAGCCTACAAAAATCAAAATAATATTTGTCAACGGTCTTACTTCCTTGTCATAAGCTCAACCAATCTGAAATCATTTATTCCAGAACGGTAGCTAGAAAATATTGCAGGAAGAAAGCTTCCTTGAATCGAGTCCAAGCAATAGGTCTCACTAAATTTTTCACTTGTCAGTCTCCACTAATTATAAGCATCTCTCTTCAATATATAAACCACTAGATCTACTTTTCTATCTTCAGGTACCTCACATGCTGCAAAACCTTTCTCCAATTTTTCTATCCGATTTTTCGCAATTGTTGGATGCGAGACAATCCCTTCAAATTCAGGCACTAACTTAACAAAGTCATGTAGCTTTACTTGATTATTCCATTCATCTGTATGTACATTATCTCCTTGTCTGGTATCCTGAGGTGAATATTGTTGCATAAATTGTTGCTGTTGTTGATACATTATATGTCGATATCATTGCCATATTGCAAACATAACCCTAAACATGGTGCACATAGTATTAGGATCTCCCACGGGTACTTGTGGCATCGGAGGAAATCATGGCATTTGTGGCGGTTATGGAATCTGAGCCATGGACGCTGAAGTAGGAGAAGGAGTGGTTGAGGAAGCTGAAATAATGGATGACGTAGAAGCTGATGCAGTTGATGAGGAGGTGGAGGCGGCATACCTTCCATCTCTAATTGTTGTTGACGTTACCTTCTTGACCTGTCAATCCCTACAAATATACACACCATACATTCACAACCTAAGTAAAAGTTATATGTTATTCTAATGAGATTCAATTCAAGTTTATTTTAATGTTAGTGAAAGCAATCAATAACAAACACGTTATTCAAGCGAAATCCTAAACTTTTCCATGCTAATCTCACTGCATCTAAGGTTTAGTCGTCATCTATTCTATTACATTGCATAAGAAGTTGCATAAACATGGCTCTAATACCCCTCTATAAAGGCCTTATAAATACTTTTCCAAAAGCTAAACATGCTAAGTCCTTAACCACGTACAATATACAAAGATATTATAAGTAAGGTTATCTGAAAAGGAAGAAGTTTATGCCCATTGCTTGATCAACCTGTCAAGATATAAACTTTACAAAAACTACTCATTGAAGAGTAGATAACTTTACATCAACTAATATAACAGTACCATCAATTTGGTACTTCAAAAGTTAAAAAACCATACTTATAACATACATAATAGAAAAACTCAGGTACTTTGAACTACAAAACATAAGTTTATGAGTAAACCCTTAATCTATACTATTACATTTCAAAAACAAGGTCTTGTATTAGTCTCTTTCCAAGAAAAACAACATGGAATAGTCTAGGAATCTTAGTCATCCCATTCCTTAAGAAATGCTTCCTAGAGAGTACCATATCCTAAGTCATCATAATACTCATCATTAATACCTGTAAGGAAAAGTGAGCCAAGGGCCAAGTACATAGTGACACAAACAATTATAAGGTGGCGTACATTCCTAAACTAATGCAATGCAAAGAAGTAATAAAATTATTTATCTTCATTTAAGTAAACCAGTCAACATTAGAGTATTTAATCTTTGATTACAATCCTTAAAGAACCTAGGGTTCCTGAGTAGTAGCTTAGGAGATTGATATAAGCAACCCGAATACTTATATCTCCTAGTAGTCTCATCTAAGGTTTACAGCCGTTACTCAACTTTACTTAACTTAATCTATAACATCACCTAGTTCAATCATCTTCATAAACGTAAACTAAATCATATTATTTCCTTTTTAAGAATAATCAAATTTTACACCGATATTGTTCACCCTTTCGATTATGTGCTGGGCCACTTATAAATTGTCATTGCATCATGACAGGGGTGGCCTAAGCACCTAAACTATCATGCTTGGCTCCAAGCAGGGTAATCGTTCCTCAGATCGGATTAAACGACACAAACACAACTAATTCAATTATTATTAAGCCAATCTTTTATCCTGTCATCCAACGAAAAAGTCACTGCATACATGGATAAACATAATTATTGGGCGAAAGACTAGTTTTCCCACATAACTAGTTATGGGAATTTGTCAAGGAAAATCCTTTCATATAAAGTAAGTTAATCAATAATTGAACACCAAGTTATTAAACCTTAAATAAAATTCAAATCATCTCATAATTTTACATTCATACATGTATCCATACACATATCACATTTCATTATTCATTAATTTACTACTACTACTATTACTACTACTATTATATGAATGGTATAAGGGAATGTGTCATGCTCGTGACAAGGGCCGTGATGGATATCATGGGCACCATCATAGTCGTGATCAGGGTTGTGATATATATCACTAGCTTTATCATGCCTATGATCGGAGATCATGCCTTCCATCACAGTCGCGATGTAAGTCGTATTAAACATTATGCCCTCGATAGCCTCGTTAAAATTGTTTCAAAAAGCTTTCGAGGAGATCAGGCCCCACGTAACGGCTGTGATTTAGGCCATTTTACTTGGGAAAAAGAGGTTAGAGAGATCACGGCCTTGGCAATTGCCATGATGTAGGGCGTTTCATGTTTTAAAAACATCCAGAGGAGATCATGGGCCAAGTCACGACTGTGATCAATAGGGGAAATTGGATCCGAGGAGATAACATCCTCGATCACACCTGTTTTGAACAGGGTATTGACCCTATGATACTTGATTCAAAATTTTCGAAGTCTTACATCATTTATATTGTTACTAAGATTTTATTTTTAGTAAAAACATGTTAAGATCTACTTGTAAACATAATATCAAACATTGTCAAGTTCGTTTACACATATATATCCATTACACATGCATATATACAACAATATCTTAACTTAAAAACGTAAGTCCATTATACTTGCTTTTTGGTGCTCTATTAGCAACTTAATTACTAAAGTCCTACCCTATCTACCACTAACAACATCAATGCATCCATCACTTCACTATAAGCTACGTATATTATTTTCTTAAACACCTAAACTACACGTGTATTTGCATATCTATTCTAACATACATGCTATCGTATCATCAATTTGTCTAAAACATCAAAATTTTACTTCTACTCAATACCAATATCAACTAGAACTTATATTTAAACAAAATATGGAAGAAATCAATTTTACTTACTTGTTTAACTAGTACAAGCAACTGAGCTTCTCTTTCTTCTTTCTTGATTTAATTCTTATTCCTACTTCTCTTTTAGCTTCATTCTTTACTTAGGATCTTGTGAGTTATGGTTCAAAGAGATTTTGATGTGTGAATTTGATTATGTTTGTGTTTGAGAGGGTGATGGAAAGAGAGAAAGAGAGAGAGTCGATCTTTAGGGTCTGTTTTAGGTTTGATATTTTAAGCTTTTGTTTTTGATAATTATCCAAATTTGCTGCCTTTGACTTTTAAGGCATTAGAAGAGTTTAGAAGGGGCTTAAAATCATGGGCTTAGACTTGGGTTTTGACAGAAGGAATTGGGCTTTCAACAAATGTTTGCAATAAAAAGAGGTCTTTTAGCTTAGGAAAAAAATAATACATCATGTTATAATACAATTCAACACACACAAAAATAAATTTTAACACATTTCAATAATAGTAATTTATTATGCCAGCAATGACAATGCTTATAACTTAAATTATCACAATTAATTTATAAAATCAACAAACAAACATATATGTTAATTCATTTAGCATATTTAATTTAGGTTATTTCAATTACCTTGATCGTATTTGTATAAGGAAAATCTCATTGTAATTCTTACACAAAATTAAAACCATTTCCACTATATTCTTTAGGTAAATTACTTCAAAAAAAGTATCAACGTTTCAAGTGATTCAAAGAGGAATCAACATTTGGGGATAAATTCATTTAAGGTATCAATGTTTTAAGTGGTTAAAAATATGTATCAACATTTTTCAAAGTGAGTCAAATAATGTATTAATAATTAATCAATAATGAAAAATTAGGAAACTTAATTGAAAATTAATCGAAATGTTGATATCTTAAATGAATTTTGTAAAATGTCGATAACTTGTTTGATTCATATAACGAAATGTTGATATCTCTTTTTAACCCCTTGAAACAATGATTCTTTAAATGAACTTACCTGCAATTGTTGATACCTTACGGTGTAATTTACCCCATATTCTTTATACTTGAATCAAAGTATATGGTAACTTTTATCATCAATAATATTTTCATGAAGTGAAAATTTTTTAGAGGCAAGGATAATTTAAGGAGCATGCTGGGAATAAAGGAAAAGAAATGAGGTGACATTCTTTTCTCAACATTCACATATAATGTTATTTTTTTTTTTTTCTATTAAGAACTTCCTTTACATGATCTTAACTGTATTTTCAACAGGCGTGTGTGTGTTTGGTTGTGGGGGTGGGGGGTGTGTGGGGTGGTGTTGGTTGTCATAACAAGAAGAAAAAGACAGGAAGTTTGTCTACTCTTTTATTATTGTTGTTGTTTTTTGTTGGGGTTTTATGAACATTTTCATGTCTAGGAAGTTTGTGTTGGGAAATTTGGGGAAATGAACAACGTGACTAAGATATGTACTTCCTAAACATGCTAATGTAATTTCTAATTAGGGAATTTGATCACTTAGTTCTTTAATAGCCTTGAGAAGCAATAAGTGCCTTGAGTTCCTTGTGTATCGGCTTGATCAACCAAGAGGAAACAAAATGAATGGAAATGGTGCAGAAGCTAGATGTTAGGGGTTTCCTAATAAAGAAAGGAGATAAAGAAGGGGAGAGAAAATTTAAGAGAGAAAGAGAGAGGAGAGGAAGCATGGGGTATTTAAAAGTGGGGGAAAGGGGAGGGGGCGATGGTTTTATAATGAAGGAAAGTCCAGGGAGGAAAGTGTTAATTAGTTTGGTATTTTATATATATAAGGAATTTTTCCATTGGTTATGGGAAGTGGGTGGGTTGTATTAGCAAGTACAAAAGCTATGCTTATTTTCTTGTTAAGAAAATGTTTGTATGTAAGATTTACTCTAATTTTGAATGGTGTTACTAGGAATGAAAAAATCGTAATAATAACACATGCTAGGAAGTTGGGTAGATTTAGTGTATTTGTTATATTAGACCATCTTGTTAGGATTATATTAGTTGATTTGAAAATTTACTTCATGTTTGGATTGTGATGGAAATTTAGATCATATATCATTTGAAATTCATTGAGATTATTGCTGTTTATAAGAATTATCGATGTTAATAATCAATTTCTAATTTATCAAAATAATCTCTATTGATTTTTTTTTCAAGTTTCAGCATTTATAAAGTTTATTGAGACTTTCATAGATATCTATAGGGTTTAACATCTTAAATTATATAATAGCGGTTGATATCATTCATATTAGGATTATCTATCTCATATTTACTATTAGGTAAATTACACTGGAAGGTCTCAATGTTTGAGGGAAAGTTCATTTAAGGTCCTAATGTTTCGAGTGGTTCAAAAGAGGTTATAACTTTTAGAGAAGTGGGTTTATTAAGATCCTAACATTTGGAGAAGTAGGTCAATTGAGGTATCTATTAACATATATTAACAAGAGAATTTTTAATTAAAATTCAAAAAAACATTTCTAAGTCTCCACTACATGTATCGATAGGAGAAATATTTAAATAAAACTTAAAAGACACTTTTCCAAACATTGAGACCTTAAATGAACTTACTTCCAAACGTTGGGACCTTCTAGTGTAATTTACCCATTTACTATCTCAAGTGATATGTTAACGTTCAAGAATATCTCTAAAAACTTCCTAGGCTATCAACTCAAATGTATTGAAAACTTCAAGGATTTATAACATGATAGCATTTTCTTAATTTTAGAATCATCAACTTCTCAACCTTTAAGTTAAGACAAAAAAACATGCATGTTTTTTTTTGTCACAAATTGGTGATTGTGCTCGTCAATTACTTTTTGCAATAGTTGTCTTTTTTAACATAATTATTTTGAAACATGCTAAACACATGTTCTTGTGATTGGCTTAGATTCCCTAATATCTTCAAAAACCATCCCTTTAACAACAAACTCAAATTTACATGACAATGTTGTTATTATTGTTACGTCTATTATTGTACTTGTAGATGCTAAAACCATATATTTTATTATTTTCTTCTAGAATACCTCAAGATCACTATCAAATAAAAATCTTTTGTTAAGCAAAGATTCAATAAAATGCAATTCTTTGAAGTTGTTCAAATCATTCAAGCTATCAATGTTGTCGTCGTGACAATCCTTATCCATCTACACATGCAAACTTAAAGTTCCAATTATGTCCATGCCATGGCTTAGTCTTACATATATATATATATATATAATACACATACTAGATTCTAGCAAAAGAAAAAAGGGAGGTTTTAAGATTGAGTGAGATAGATAAATATTTTAGCAACCTCAAAAAAAAATAATAGTTTTGAAATCAGAAAGAATTAACAAATTCTCCAAAACTCTTACTTTAAAAGACTATTCCTTCACAAAGACAGACTTGATTAGGGCTTTTGTCTTTCATGATGAAAATATATGCATGCATATTATACTTACCGATTCTATACATTCCTTATAAAAGATATTCTTGAAAACTAATTGCTATTTAGATTTGATAGTGTATTATCATAACAACTTAAATTCATTAAACAAAATTAGGATGTTCTATGAATTTTATTATGGATTTGGAGAAATAGATAAGGAAGGGATTGATAAAGGCCAGGTTCTTCTTGGATTCAATTGAAAAAAATAACTAAGAATGGGGTTGTTTCATAAGCTTAATGATCATTAAGCACTATTTAAGGTTTCTCATATGGTATAGGTAATATAATTTATAAAATGATAACATTCAATATTATTTTAATATGTTAAAGATTTATGTTATATGGCACATTATACTCAAATGAAATAATTAAAAACTATTTAGAATATAAAACAATATTTGTAAAACCATATACAAAAGTAAACTACAATATTCACAAATGTAGTGCACATTTCACCATACACATACTATACAATATATACGTTGGTAATTATATTATAACACATGGTACGAGTCTTATAGATCATCATAGTTTAGAATATTTTTGTGAGTATAATATATAATTATAACACATGAAGTAGCTTTTGGATGTAGGCTTCATTCGATACTCTAAGGTACCTCATGATGGCCCCTTCCAAGTTTAGAAGTGGTCTTTATGACTACACATTTACTATAGGGCCTTGAGCAAGATCACAATATAAAACAAGTACCTTATATTAGTGGTGGCTAATTTGTTTAATCAATTGAGTGGAGCCACCTACTTCTCAAGGTTGGATTTAAGGGTGGGCTATCATTAAGTTAGGATAGTAGAAAGAAAAGAGACTAAGATTACTTGTGTAATGAGATTTGATGGTAGGACTACGCAAAAAAAAAAGAAAAAAGAAACTAACTAACTAAATAATGAACCACATCGAAGTAAACCAAACCAAACTGAAATTTTGGTTTTTTTTTTTAAATGGTTATGTTTACAATTTGATTTTGCCAATGATATTTAGTTCAGGGTTCGGTTCGTAACATTGAACCAAACAGATCAATTCAAATCAAATCGTTGTATATATGTATACAACTATATGTGTTATTCTTGTTTGTGTTATATGTTGTGCTTGATTTGCCTTTCCTTTTAAGCCCAAATAATCTAAGATAGAGGAAGACGGATTGTTAGTTCAAGAAACATGTCTTCGATTATAGAAATTGCAAGGGCCTACTATTTCACTTCCCAATGGATGTTTTAGTTGTGTCAAAGGTGAGAATCCTTCTAGTAAAACCAATTGTGTTTCTAAAAGTAACATGAACATTTGATATAAGAAAAAGCAAAATTTGGATGCAATTTTTCATAAGAAGACGCCGTTTTCGCATTCTTTTTACTTGCTTCCCATTATTGAAGCTCTTAAAAAATCAGTAATAGTTGATATTTCAATTTCTTTATCTCTAAGTAAATAATTAAGTCAACACCTATTGGAAATATAAAACAAGTAGTTCTCATATTGAAAGAGTCATCATATTCTTATTCATTTTTAAATTCAATAATTTAATAATTGACTTCTAACTCAATATGTTTTGAAGTAATTATTAATGTAACGGTTTGAATCCTGTATAACTAAACCAAACTATTTTTCAAAGGTTTTGAAAATTACTAACCGCATCGTATGGTTAGATTCAATTTAAAAGGAAAAAATGCATCACAACATTTAGTTTGATTCGATCTAGAGGTGAATTGTAGCTAACCATACCATACTTAACCTAGTAGATGGTAAGTGGCATCGTTAATGTAAAAAGTGTCATTGTTAATGTAAAAACAATGTGGAGCATTGAATTGTATCGATGTTGACCATTTATTTCAGGAGGCAACTTATATATAAATAGGAGATCCCCTCTCTTGTAAACCATAAAAAAATTTATTAAAATATAAAGGTTTTCAGAGTTTCTACTTCTAAACACTTTCTTTCTCTCCCTAGAGTTGAAAAGCCTACCTCAATTCTCTTCTAGAGTGCAAAACAATATAAGTTTCATACGTGAGATACAAATCAAATACTTCTTATGTAACACTTAAAGTTAAAGATGTTGCTGAAGAACAAAACTGAAATAGTCTCTTGAACAATATGACCTAACAACCACTCTATTTGTGTTATGGGAAAATTATACAAAAAGGAATCAACATTTAGAGATAATTTCAAATAGGTGAATAATGTTTTAAGTGGTTAATAAAAAAAAAAAAGGATCCTTTAGTTGTGCCACCTTATATAATGTCTTCTTTTTTCTTTTTTTAAATTTGTGCAACCTTGTATAGTATTGATATCTTTTTATAACCATTTAAAAAGTTGATACGTTTTTTGAAATTATTTCTAAACGTTGATCTTTTAGTATAATAAAAATTAACTCTACAATTTTGTTAATAAGACCGTTCAATTCATCATCTGGCAATTGGAATGATTATAGGATTAATATAATAGGTATTTTAATAGTCAAATCGTAGATTCTTCTCTTTTACCAGTAATTAGATCATAGACTAAATAGCACGCCATTGAGACCATAAGAAAAATCCCTCAATTCATTTGTTTCAAGACATATATCCGTTTTTTCTCACTGCCAATCTAATATGACTTTCCTAAAATAATTCTTGCAATTTGTTCAAAGAACAAGATAGGGAAAAAGTTGAATGGAAGTCTTTGGTTAGTTAAGGAAAATGTTTATGTGTGGTTGGCTATCCTGTTAATGTAGGGATGGGCTTGGATAAAATGCCTAATGGGTGTAAGGCTTAATAGCACAATATAATCAAGTTTAAGAAGGGTAATCAAGCCTAATATTTTGTAATATTGTATAATATCTATTTAGTAGCATATCATATCAATAGTTTTGTGAGTTGCCACTTGGCATGAATATTTCACATGAGGGAATCTTTCTTGTAATAAACTTGTCATTAAAAGTATGTGTGTGTGTATATATATATATATATCCTCTCCTGTAATAGCAAAAAAAAAAAAAAAAAAGCAACGGAAAATGATAACAATGTTATCCCCGACTTGAATTTAAGTTAATTCTTTGTATCTAGAGTAGTTTTTGTTTTTCCAATCTCAATTTCACAATTCTCAGTTTAATTCCATACAAATTACACTAATTTCATCACCATTACACCAATTGGTATTAGAGTTGTTACATGGGTAAATGGTCAAAACTAGAAAATTTGAAAGAATGGAGGAGACCATGAAGACAATCCTTAAGGATCAAGAGGAAAAGCACAATAAATTGGTATAAGTGATTTATGAATTGTTTAAACGCGACAACAATTAACTTTAGAAAGCTTGTTTTGCACTATTTGACTTGCAGAGCAAAGTTGGTGATGGGGTTTAAGCTAATATCTACAGTAGGATTTCACATGTGCATGATGCAAGTCATAGCATGGATATGCAAGGTGAGGCGGAACCTAATATTACTAATACATTTGTACCTAATGAATTACACTACCAGCTACCATCCATATCCATTAAATTGGAGTTTCCAGTACATATTAGTGGTGACTTAAAGTCTTGGTTAGTAAAAGTTGGGCATTTATTTGAAATTAATAGAATTCCAAATAACTTAAGGGTCGAGATTGTCTCTATGCACTTAGAAAACCTAGTGTTACATTGAACCATCCTTATACTCAGAGCTGGGGGTCACCCACTCCAATCAATTGGAGGGACCTGGACTTGGGATTATAGACCAGGTTTAGAGATAGTACTTTCAATGATTCAATGGCAACTCTTAAGGAAATAATCAAGCATGGTACTTTACAAGAATACTAGTATGAATTTGAATATCTTATTACTCTAATGAATTTACATTTAAATCATAAGGTTAGTTACTTCCTTGTAGAGTAAAACATGAAATACAATACCCAATTAGAATATTTCAACTCTAAGCCCTTCAACATGTCTTGTCATTAGCCAAACTATAAGAGATAACCTTAAATGCTACCTATAATGACAACAAAATCCTTAGACCTACAAATATAGACTCCTTCAAAAACTCACATTATATTACTTCACCACCAACTTGAACCTTGACTTACCAAAAAACCACACGCACTATAAGAGCTCTCTTAATTTTTTAGGCACAAGAGTAGTGAAAGGCTTAGGATGTGTAGTGGAGCAAACTAAACCCATCATGGTTATATTAGTTGATGGTATAACCTTATTAACTAGCGAGATAATACCTCATGTTCCATTAAATATTCAAAGGTATAAATTCTCAATTGAAACATATTTGTTGTTACTTAGTGGGTATGAGATTATGTTGGGAATTCCTAGATTATAAAAGTTCAGCAACATTGTGTGGGATTTTAGCACTTAAACTATAGAACTTACCTATAAGAGAGTGACTTGCCAACTTTAGGGTTTAAGAGATGTTGTTATAGTTATTGAGGGGAAGGCTATAACAAAGTTGTTGGAGAAAAAATAAAGGCATGGCTAAATTGCAATGTTAGGTCATAACAGCTAATTGCATAGATGCTTAGGCTGATATCAAATAACAAGTACATCTACTTTTTTTTTTTTGGATTTAATTAAAGACTTCAACAACTTGCTTGAGGAACCTTACCTTATATCACCATCTAAGGGGCATGACCATCGAATTCATCTACAAGAAAGGGAACAATTGATAATAATTTGGATATATAAACACTTAGTAGCCCAAAATAATGTGTTAGAGGAGATGGTAAAGGAAATGCATAGATAAGGAATTATTAAGCCGAATCATGTCCCATTTTCTTCCTCTGTAGTGTTAGTTAAGAAGAAAGATAATTCACGGAGGATGTGTGAGGTTTACCATGTGTTGAACAAGCTCACCATTAAGGATAAATATTCTATTCTACTTTAGTAAGCTTGATTTATTGTCTAGATAACACATAATTCTCATAGATCTTAGAGATATTTATAAAACTGTCTTCAAGACTCATGAAGGCTAGTATGAGTTTATGATTATGCTTTTTGGCTTAAGCAATGCTCCCTCCATATTTCAAGGATTTGATGATATTTGTATCAACATTCTTTGATGACATATTAGTGTAAAATGGGATGATCATTTACAACACTTACTAAAAAATTTAAGTGTTCTAAGATAAGAGTCTTTGTATTTGAAACAATGTAAACGTGTGTTTGAATCCTCTTATATTGAATATTTAGGCCACACAATGACCAAATATGGGGTAACTATTGTTATGACCTCCCACCCCAGGCTCTACCACAGCGGAGGGGGGCGCCCTTAGACCCTTAGGCCACCATGGGCAGGGATCGTGATGCCAGGTACACTGGCCCTCCTAGTGTACCCTCAGGCACAACCAGGATACTAGAGGCACTGAATGACTCGAAACTTTACCCATCGAGGTATTGTCCGCTTTAGCCATACGCCGCATGGTTTTGTCATTTTGGTGTCAGCACTTCCCAGGGGGTCATCCATCCTAGGATTGCTCTGCTCAGAACACGCTTAACTTTGGAGTTTTGACGGACTCCAAGCCATTACATAGAAAATGCGCCTCTGTGATTAGAGTTCCACCATCTATATTTGAGGGATATTACATACTCCCCCACTTATAGAATTGATGTCTCCGTCAATTTCGTTACACAGGTCTCAAACCACTGCTTTGATACCATTTGTCACGACCTGCTACCCTAGGCTCCACCACAGTGGAGGAGGCGCCCTTAGACTCTCAGGCCGCCTTGGGCAGGGATCGTGATACCAGATACATTGGCCCTCCTAGCGCACCCTTAGGCACAGCCAGGACACCAGAGGCACTGTGTAACGACTAAGAACTTTACCACTGAGGTATTGTCTGCTTTGGCCACACACCGCATTGTTTTGTCCTTTTGGTGTTAGCGCTTCCTAGGAGGTCACTATCCTATGATTGCTCTGCCCATAACATACTTAACTTGAGAGTTCTGATGAGCTCCAAGCCATTACACCGAAAAGGCACTTTTGTGATTAGAGTTTCACCATTTATATTTGAGAGATATTATATACTTCCCCACTTATAGAACTGACGTCCCTGTCAGTTTCGTTACACATGTCCAGAATCATTGCTCTGATACCATTTATCATGACCTGCCACCTCAGGCTCCACCATAGCGGAGGAAGCGCCCCTAGACCCTCAAGCTACCCTAGGCAGGGATCATGATGCCGATTACACTGGCCCTCCCAGTGCACCATCAAGCACAATCAAGACACCAGAGGTACTGTGTAACGACTCGAAACTTTACCCACTAAGGTATTATCCGCTTTGGCCACACACCGCACAGTTTTGTCCTTTTGGTGTCAGCAATTCTCAGGGGGTCACCCATCCTAGGATTGCTCTGCCCATAACACGCTTAACTTTGGAGTTCTGATGAACTCTAAGCCATTACCCTGAAAATGCATCTCTGTGATTAGAGTTCCACTATTTATATTTGAGGGATATTACAACTATTGACCCTAAAAAGATTGAAGCCATTTAAAAATGGCCACGAGTAGCTGGTGTGAGGTAACTCTATTACTTCTTTTATTAGGTAGATATTATTGACAATTAATCCCAAAGATATGGTACTTTAACCAAGCCTCTTACATAACTATTGAAAAAGAATGGGTTTGTGAAGAAACTGAATTAACTTCTAAAAAGATTAAAAAAGCCTCACTAGGGTCCCTATTCTTAAACTACCAGATTTTTCCAAGCCTTTATAATTGAGACGGATACGAATAATGAAAGCATTGAGGTGGTCTAATGCAAGACCAATACCTAATTATGTATATGAGCAAGGTTCTAGGTCCTAAGCAAATGAACTATTGATATTTGAAAAAGAAATGTATGCCTTAGTGAATGTTATAGAAAAGTGAAGGTACTACTTGATCGGAAGGCACTTTGAGATCAAAATAGATCATCAAAGCCTTAAATGCTTATTAGAGCAAAGATTGATCAATACAAGCTAACAAAAATGGCTAACTAAATTGTTGGGGCTAGACTAAGAAATATATTATAAAAAGTGGGAGGATTAATAATGTTGTAGATGTTTTATCTCGTGCAAATTTTGTAGGTTTGATGACACTCACATGTATCTTTACTACAACAATTGAAATATTGTAGCAAATAAAAGATAGTGTCATGGAACACCAGCTCAACCAAAGAATGATTGAAAGGAATAAAAAAGAAGGTATGATAGGCAATTATAGGCTGGATGGTGACATGCTAAGGAAGAAAGAAAAGCTAGAAGTTTAGATCAAATCCTTACATCAAAAGGAAATTGCTTGCTCTCTATCACAACAGCGTGTTAGTTAAGGATGTAACTGGGTTGGTTTGGGATGGGTTTTACAAAACTTAAACTCGATATCCTATAGAGCTCATGAAACCTGTCTCAAACCCTAAAGGGTTTTTGGCTATGAATCTAAAACCCGTCCAATAGACCCTATAAGGTACCTAAGCCTGATAAAGTTAATAATATTTCAACGGCAACTATCTTATGTTTAAATCTATCTTAAAAAGGAAAAAGAAAAGTAAAATACGTATAAATTATTTTCTTCTTGTTTACTCATGGAAAATTTATTAATAATTTTTTAATAGAATAAATCCTTCCAAATTTATTCTTTTTATTCTCAATTAGCTTAACATTGCAATAGCTCACCATGATTAATTAAAATAAAATATTATTAAAAATGAATGATCTACAAAACATAAATGCATACAGTATTTACCGAATTGAACTACAAATTTAAAAATTGATATATTATTTATTGGATTGTACTAGTACCTCAAATATGTAAACTTTAATTTAGTTTGAATTTTAATTTTATTCTGATGAGCGCTTATCAATCGTAACAAATTAAAATTTACAAACCAATGAAATCCAGATTTGAGCTAGGTAAGCATACCTACCTAATGTAGCATAGATTTTAGGGTATCGTTCTCAAGGATCTTGAAAATAAGTACTAGTATTACTGATTCTCTACTATTTAGCCTAATTCTTGAAGTGAAATCTATGAATTTACTGTAAAAACAACTAATCTAGCAGACCCTAAAATTAGTTAAGTATGTTTTCAAAAGATGAATTCAATGACAAGATATACACCTCACTTTGATCCTCTCTAAACCTTAAAATTCTTATGATAATAGATTGATTAATGAATTATTCATGCATTGCACTGCAGGATCTCATTAAGTAAATCAATTATACCCTCGAGTTAATTGATTCTTCACCCTACATGAGATAGTGGAGAACTCTCCCTCTTTAACATCAAATAAGATTACATGAAAGTTTATCATTTTTATAACAAAAATTGAATTCTTATAGCAGAAAATCAAAGTTCTCTTATCTCTAGGTGAGACATGCAATTTCTTTATTCATGAGGATTTATCTCATTAAATAAGACCTCTTTCTATCAAATAAGAATCATATATGCAATTAATTTTGTGCACAATTCAATTACAAGACAATGAAATCACATGAATAGATACAAAGACATGAACTTTCATTAATTAGAAAGCAATTCAATTCCCATGGTTTAGGGTTTCACAAGATACAGGGTATGAAGAATCTACTCATCCATAAGATTTACAATAAGAACAATAGATCTAGAAGAGATAAAAAGAAATCATGACGTGGAGATAAAACCCTTGTAAATGTCTTGTGATCTCCAATTGATGCTCAAGCAAATTTCTCCTTCAAGTTCTTCGTGTTTCCCTTCATAATTTCTCTCTAGGGCTTAGAAAATATGATACAAAACTTCTCAAGTACAAAAATAAGATGCTATTTATAGTTTTCTAGTGATCCCAGATCAGCACGGCCTGTTGCATAGCCATGCTTGAGGCAGGGCTAAAAATAGAATCTTCAAATTTTGCCTCTATTACTTGCTGTGTTCTTCCCTACCATTCAACATGGCCATGCTGATCGGCAATGCTGAAAACAGAAGCTTTCCTTCTTGTGCAGAACTGGTCTAAATTTGTTTTATTTGCCTTAATTTCTCTTGAATCATCCCGAACTCTTCCATATGAGCTCTTTGAACCTTGAAATGAATCTTTCACAAAAATAAGTGCCATTTTCTTTAACAAATCACAAAAAAATACATAACAAATATATCCAAATAAGCACAAAGAATATAGTTCTTTTGACACTTATCATGTTCATTAAAAATAATTTAATAATATTTTTTCTTAATGGATTAGGGTTTCCAACGGGTTTTATACTTAACCTAAAACCCTACAGGGTTTAGCATAATGTTCCAAAACCCGTTCTAAACCCTATAGAGTAATGTCCTGTAGGGTATTTATCGAGTTAGATTGGTTAGGTACCCTATAATAACCAGTCCAATTATATCCGTAATGTTAGTTGGTCATTTAGGTTCACAAGCTACCTATAAGAGGCTGCAATTAATTTTTTATTGATCGCATATGGAGTGAGATGTTTGATTACATGAGAGGGAGTGTGAAGTTTTTCAAAGGCATAAATTTGAAAATGTGGCTACACCTAGGCTCTTACAACCCCTACCCATTCCTAGTGAATGTTGGAAATGTTACTACGACTTCCATTGAAAATTGCTTAAATTGCATGGAAAAGATGTCATTATGGTAGTGGTTGATCGATTAAGTACACTCATTTCACAAGTTAGAGTCATCCTTACTCTTCTCTTCTAGTAATAAGGCTCTATCTAGAAAATGTTTACAAGCTACATGGCTTTCCAAATACCTTGATTAGTGATGGAGACCCTATGTTTGCTAGTAATTTTTGGACCGTGTTTCTTAAGATGCAAGAAATGGATCTAAGACTGTCAACTGCCTACTATCCATAGACATATAGGCAAATTGAAGTCGCAACATGTGTTTGGAGATAAATCTAAGGTATGTGACTGGTGAACAACCCAAAAAGTGACGCGAGTTCTTAGCATTACTGGATTGTTGGTGCAACACCAAGTACTAGTCTAAGGCATGCATGATTTCATTTAAAGCTTTATATAGATACCTAACGCAACGTGAAAGCGTTAAGAACAGAAATCAATCTCATAGGATTATTTCTAAAAGCACAAGATTGCAAAACTTGAAATTTCCCAAGAGAGAACTCTCTCAATCATATTTCAAAATTTATAAAATATCATATGTCATTAAAAAAACAAGCTTAATGGCCTATTTATATTATTACGTGGGGAATCCTAAAAGGCAAATAATAAATACAAATAAATTGGTCGCATAAGTTGACTAGCAATAAAAGTTGACGGCCAATAATTAATACTGAGGGTTTGAAAAATCAAAAGACGAAACTATCAGCAATAAATGTAGGCCGGCTCCAACGCCAGCGGCGTATCTTCTAGATGGATTGGAGTGATAACTGGGAAATCGTTTTCTATGTTAATATGAAGCAATAGGACAAATGCACTCACTAATTCTGGCATTTCCTCTGGGATGGGATGTAAGTTTTTGGGCAAATCACTGAGCCCCACATCTTCAATCTCATTCACTGGTGCAATGAATGTGCTTGGAGTTTTTTTGTCCTCCACCTCTTCAGTAACTATCAACATCTGTTCATCAATTAATAGAGGTTACCCCACAACGACTTCCTCATTAATACAATCTTTGTTGGCATCAGCTTCTTCCCCACTGTCCTTACCATCACCAATCTGAGCACTTTGATCTTTGAGGGTTAAGTTCTCCTCTTGCTCCATAATTCCTTTTCAGGCACTTTTGGAATTAGGTTCATTGGTTCGGGCATCTATAGAATTTTCTGAGCAAGGATTTGCTCGTAGTTTAGGGGAAAGAATTCCCACTCCACGAGGTATTTCATCATAAACCAAATCCTAATAGGCTCTTTGCCCTCAAGGCATCTCACTGCTAGAAGTTTTTCCCGCCAATATCATGTATCATCCAGCAAACGACTCTTTACCAACTCTATAATCATACCCTCAAAAACCCTTATATGGTCAAAGAACCTCTCAACTTCCTCAACCCACACTCAAAACTCATCCAAATTTTCAATAATATCAAACTCAGAAGCAACATATTTAAATTAAGAAAAGATTTCATCTTTATACCTGTAATTACTCCTTTCGCATAGTCTTCTGCTACCATAACCTCTTCTCTAGGCCAAATATTCAAAAAACTCATTTTCATCATCGGCATCATAAGTAATAGAACTAATCCTTGGATTGCCTTTTGGTCATCTCCAATAATCCTGCCTACTACTGTTGGTATTGGATTGATAAGTCAGGAATTCATGACGTTGTTCCTTTTGCCAGATTTTTTTACCCATGGTCTTCTCTACCGCCCTTTGTATCAATCGCTCATAATGTATAATTTCCGTACTCCAAACACCATTAGAAATACGACTACTATCAATACCCTTGTCTAAAGACATCTTCGCTGGATTTTACCATGCTCTGATACCATTATGATGCAGCATAAAATTGTTAAGACAAGAAATCAATCTCACCGTATGATTTCTAAAAACGCATAATTGCAAAACTTGCAATTTCCCAAGAGAAAACTCCCTTAATTGTATTTCAAAATGAATAAAATACCATACATCCTTAAAAAGACAAATCTAATGGCCTATTTATATTATTACAAGAGGAATCCTAAAAGGAAAAAACCTAAAAGGAAAATAATAAATACAACAATAAATATAAATAAACTGGTCACATAAGTTAACTAGTAATAAAAGCTGGTAGCCAATAATTAATACTTATGGTTTGAAAAATCAAAAAATGAAACTGTCAACAATAAATGTAGGCTAGCTCTAATGCTAGCAGCGCATCTTCTAAGACCAGTGGTATCTGTCCCCGCAAAGAACTTAACCCCGAGTTCTCGTCTGTTTGTCTTTTCTTCTTCTTTGACATCTCTTGCTTGTTCAAGAATGTGCCTACTATCATGTCTACATCATTCCTAGGCTTGTCCTTCAATCTTGGATTGTTCGATCTTTCATCCTTGCTTTGTACTTCCTCTCTTTGGATCATCTTGATTTATCCTATTTATCTCGTCGTTTGATCATGATTTGCATCGCATCATTCATCCCCATCAGATTAAAACTCATCCTTGAGTTTTCTTTTGAATTTGTTCATGCCCAATATATATGGATTGGAGTGATAACTGGGAAACCGTTTTCTATGTTGATATGAAGCAATAGGACAAATGCACTCACTAATTCTGGCATTTCCTCTAAGCTGGGATGTAAGTTTTTAGGCAAATCGCTGAGCCTTATATCTTTAATCTCATTCATTGGTGCAATGAATGTGCTTGGAGTTTCTTCGGCCTCCACCTCTTTAGTAACTATCAACACCTGTTCGTCAATCAATAAAGGCTACTGCACAATGACTTCCTCATTAACACAATCTTTGTCTGCATTAGCTTCTTCCCCACCGTCCTTACCATCACCAATCTGAGCACTCTGATCTTCGAGGGTTCAATTCTCTTCTTGTTCCACCAATTCCTCTTTAAGCACTTCTGGAATTAGGTTCACTGGTTTAAGTATCTGTAGAATTTTTTGAGAAAGGATATGCTCGTAGTCTAGGGGAAAGAACTCCCACTCTATTAGGTATTTCATCATAAATCAAGTCCTCATAGGCTCCTTGCCTTCAAAGCATCTCACTACCGGAAGTTTTTCTTGCCAATACCATGTATCTCCCAGCAAACGACTCTTTACCAACTCTACCATCATACCCTCAGAAACCCTTATATGGTCAAAGAACCTCTCAATCCACACCCAAAACTCATCTAAATTTTCGGTACCATCAAACTCAGAAGCAACATATTTAAATTGAGAAAAGATTTCATCTTTATACGTGTAATTGCTCCTGTCGTATAGTCTTTTGCCACCATAACCTCTTCTCTAGGCTAGATTTTCAAAAAGCTCATTTTCATCATTGGTATCATAAGTAGCATAACTTATACTTGGATCACCTTCCAGTTATCTCCAATAATTCTGCTTGCTACTTTTTGGTATTGGATTGATAGGCCAAGGCTTCACAGCGCTGTTCCTTTCACCAGATTTTCTTATCCATGGTCTTCTCTACCGCCTTTTGTATTGGTCACCCATAACGTAGAACTTCCATTCCTCGAACATCGTCAAGAATATGACTGCCGTCAACAACCTTGTCTGAAGACATCTTCGCAGGATTTTACCATGCTCTGATACCACTCTGGCATAGAGTGAAAGCGTTCAGACAAGAAATCAATCTCACCAGATGATTTCTAAAAACACAGGATGGAAAAACTTGCAATTTCCTAAGAGAAAACTCTCTCAATTGTATTTCGAAATGTATAAAATATCATATATACTTAAAAAGATAAGCTTGATGGCCTATTTATATTATATATGAGAAATCCTAAAAGGCAAATAATAAATACAAATAAATTGGTAACAAAAGTTGATTAGTAATAAAAGCTGGCAGCTGATTTGAAAAAAATCAAAAGACAAAACTGCCAGCAACAAATGTAGGCTGGCTCCAACGTTGGCAGTGCATCTTCCAAGACCAGCAGTGGCTATCTTCTGCATTATGCTCTCCCACCTGCAAAGAACTTAACCTGAGTTCTCGTTTGTCCACCTTTTCTTCTTCTTTTACACTCATACTTGTTCAAGAATGTGTCTGCTATCATGCCTACATCATTCGTAGGCTCGTCCTTCGATCTTGGCTCATCCAATCTTTCATCCTCACGTCGTTCTTCCTCTCTTTAGATCGTCTTGATTTATCCCATTTATCTCGTCGTTTGATCATGATTTGCACCACATCAGTACCTCCTTTCATAAGCCTACCTTATATACCAAGAGACTTTCGAAATGAAATAGTGGATTGAATGTTGAAGGAACATGAGGAGAACCCAAGGATTTTAAGGTTTCACCTAAGAAGAGCACAAGAAAGGATGAACCAATTAATAAAGAATTGGAGCGAGGGACCTTTACCATTAGAGAGTATTGGTAAAATTGCAGCCTTACAAGCAACATAGGCTAAAACAACACAAAATCCATTAGCTAAGTCCTAAATATTGTGGACCCTGTAAGATTATAGATTGAATCGAAGAAGTTCATACATTTAGATTGGCATCTGGTTCAACTGTTCACCTCATTCCATGTATCTTGGTTAAAATAAGTAGCGGATTGACACTAGATCTCCATAAATATATAACCTCTAGTTGAAACTGAAGCTCTAGAACCAAAAACCATCTTGATTGCAAAATGGTTAAGTGAGGACCTACAACAGATACATTTGTGTTAGTGGAGTGGAAGGGTCGACTAAAGAGTGATGCAACATGGATTTTTCTCAGACTCATCTGTTGAGAAGGGGAAGATGAGTGGACATTAGGGTTTGCGAATTTTTCTAAGGAATAAAACAAAACTTTCATTACAAATATATATATATATATATATATATGTCATCTCTTGCAATGGCACCAAAAAGCAATCGAAAGTGAAAACAATGTTATCCCAACTTGAATATGAATTAATGCTCTGCATTTAAAGCTCTTGTTTTTTCAACCTCAATTTCATGCTTCTCAGTTTATTTCCATACAAATTACATCTTAAGCACGTGAATATCTCACTTTCTGGCTGGATTGGCTGACATCCGTGGATGACGGGGGCTTTATTGGAAAGCCCAATGTTGGACACATGAATAATAAGATGAATAGTAAACCATGTGAAATTCACTCTTGGATTGGCTTTGTAATTGTAATCATTAACATGAATCATTGTTGAACATTAGAAATTTCGTCGCAGCCTCGGACGACTGGCATGACGTGGTGGTGTGTATAGCATTGGGCCTGGTTTAGCATGAACGTGGGCTGGTCTTTCCTAATAATGCATGTGATGGCTGGAAATCATGTTAGCACTTTTTTTTTTTTTTGGGCCATTTATGTTAGCACTTTCAACATGAGAAATTATTTGGACCCACCTAGCTGGGTCAAGTCGGGCATTTAAAGAATCAGACTCGGTTTGTTCAATAAATTAATAAACTTGAGTTGAGTCGAGTTTTTAACTAACTTGAAATATATAGACTTTAGCCTGAATTCATCAAGGATTCACGAGTTCAAGTTTGACTCATTTAGCTAAATAACTTGTTTACATAAATAATAATATTAATATATTAAATGAGCTTCTAACGAGCGGGTTTATGAGCTTGAAGAAAAGCTCAGGCTCGGCTTATTTAGTTAAATGAGCAGAGCTCAGTCTGAGTAACTCAGTTCTTTTTCAGCTCTATTAGAAAAAATTCTATGGAAGCAATTGACCTTTAATTTATTTTGTCCATTTTTCAATGTAAGTTTTGCACTGGAGATTATTTCTGTGTAAGTTTTTCGAATCTATACGTTTTGTCTATCAAAACTATAAAACATAGTATATAATAGAAAGCTATATAGAATACATAAATTTTGTAACGTATCACAATCTTATGATTAACATAAATAAGCTTGCATATTATTAAATCCAGTATCAAAATTAATTACGGACTCACCTTAATGAGATCCAGATGATCTCGAATTCACGATGAGGTTAGCTCTATCATTTACAGAATAAATAGTACCCCAAACGAAGATCGTGATTAAATCCTCTATAGATATATGGAAATACCGAGATTTAAAAGAGGATGAACGTTTACTCAATGGGTTGTTTGGATTGTCTGATTTTTATTTATATCTGATTTTGCATTGTTTAATCATTTTATAAGTAAAAATGTTTATTTTTTTTATCTATATATATTTTTTTTGACAAATATCTTATTCAAAACGATAAAAATAAAATATCAAAATGACTAAGAAAATATAAATCAAATAGCCCCTTAATTTTCTATACCTCTTATATTCTTATAGCTATTGTCTAATTCTCATGATTCAACCTCATTCATCACCACAAAGTTGTTAAACTTTGAGAAGTGACAGTGACAGAGAACCTCTTTACGTTTGTTGTGGATACCACCAGTCTTAGACCTTGATTTAGAGTTGCTTATTTATTTTTACTTCAGTGACAGGGTCCATTAAAATTTACATTGTAGTTGCCAAACGCTGATAAGTTAATATCTACAATTAAGTATTTGATTGTTATTTAATAATTGCATAATTAAGATAAAGGAGAAATTACTGAATTATCCCACATTTTAAAGTTGTTTGTCTGGGTATCTCAGATAGGAAACCTAATATGCTGTCCTTATTTGATGCCTTTATTTTGTAAGTTTTATAGAGGTAAAAATGAAACAAGGAAAATGGACTATGTCTTTTATCATATACAACATTTATGTGTGTGTTTGTATATATAGATTACGAGAGACCCCTGGTAAATACCTACTCCGATTTTACATAATGAAACGTAATTCGGTATTAATATGCATGTGTCTAGTGTCCGTGTTGTGTATGTAAAAGTTAAATAGATTGAAATGATATAATTTAATGTAAAGGTCCTACATGTACTTTTCCAAAAGCTAAACATGCAAGTTCCCGGTTGTATGAAAATTAAGAAGTTTTTGTTCATTGTTTGATCAACATGTTAAGATATAAATTTTACAAAAACTACGCATTTAAGAGTAGATGTTTTGCATAAATACATATGATAGTACCATCAGTTTGGTACTTTATAAGTTACAAAACCATACTTGCAAATACATAATAGAAAAAAGTTAGTTACTTTACATAACACATCATAGGCTTATGATTAAGCTCTTAGTCTATACTATGGAATGCTTCCCAATCAAAATCATATCCTCAGTCATCATAGTACACATCATTATCATTACCTATAGAGGAAAAAGTGAGTCAGAAGTCTAGTACGCAGTGACACAAACAAATATAAAGTGATATACATTCCTAAGCTAATGAAATGTAAAAAGCAATAAAATTATTTATCTTTATTTAGGTAAAACAAATTAACATTGGAATATTCAAACTCTAATTAAAATCTAGAGGTAATCTGGGAGTCATGAGTAACAGCAACTATTCAGGAGGTTGATACAGGTAGCCCGAATACCTATATCTCTTACATAACATTACGAGAAAATAATCTCATCTAGGATTTACAGCCATTACTCAACTTTACTTAACTTAATCTATAATATCATCTAGTTTAATCATCTTTGTAAACGTGAACTAAATCATATTATTTCCTCTTAATAATAAGTAAATGTTTTATCGATACCATCTTCCTATCGATTACCCACTAAGCCATTAATAAATTGCCATTGCATCATGACAGAGGTGGCCTAAGTGCCTAAACTACCATGCTTGCTCCAAGTAGGGTTGTTGCTCCCAGGACCGGATTAAACGACACAAGCACAACCAATTCAATCATGATTAAGTTAATATTTGATTATAGTCAATTTAAGAATGTCTATCTTATCATCTAACAAACAAGTTACTGTGTACTTGGATAAAGGGATTTATCAAACAAAAGACCAGTGTTCAAACTCAGCTGGGTATGGGAATCTATAAAAGAAAATCATTTCATATAAAACAATATTAATCCGTAATTGAACACTAGGTCATTACACCTTAGATAAATTTGAATCATCTCATAACTTCACATTTATACATGCATCTATATATACATACATCACATTCTACTATTCATTCTACTATTATTATTCATTTATTATTAAAATAATTTTTTTATTGAATAGTACTAGAGGGTCTATCATACTCATGACAAGGGTCGTGATGGATATCACAAGCACCATCATAGTCGTGATTATGGGCCGTGATGCATACTATTAATCTTGTCATGCCCGTGATAGGAGATTGCACCCCCTATCATGGTTGAGATATAGGCCATATCAAAAATTACGTCTGTGATATAACTTTGTTGAAATTTTACAAAAAGCTGCCGATGAGATAACGTCCAACGTCATAACCATGATCTAGGTTGTATCAAGTTATAAAAATGCACAAAGGAGATCACAGACAAGGTCACGACCATGATCAATAGAGACAATTAGATCCGAGGAAATAACAACCTTGATCATGCCCATCTTGAACATGGTATTGTCCCTATGATACTTCTTTCAAAATTTTTGAAGTTTTACTTCACTTAAGTTATTACTAAGATCTTATTATAAATGAAAACATGTCAAAACCACCTTATAATCATAATATCAAACATCATCAAGTTCATTTGCATACATATATCCATTATACATGCTTACACATAACAATATATCAACTTAAGAATACAAGTCTATTATATTTGCTTTTAGGGCTCTATTAGCAACCTAGTTACTAAAGCTCTTCTCATCTATCACTAGCAAGATCAATACATACATCATATCACCATAAGCTTCATATTTCGTTTAATCAATCACCTAGAATACATATGTTTATTTACATATCTAGTTCAACGTACATATTAGCATGTCATTAATTTTTCTAAAACATCAAAAAATCTACTTCTATTCTACATCAACATCATCATATTTAAACAAAACATGAAAGAATCTAACTTCACTTACTTGTATGACTACTACTAGCAACCAAGCTTCATTTTTCCACTTTCTTGACTTGATTATCACTTGTACTTGTTCCTCCATCTTAATTCTTTACTTGGGATCTTGTGTGGTAAATTTTAAAAGAGGCTTTGAGGAATGGAATTTGAGTTTGTTTGTGTTTAGGAAGCCAATGGAAAGAGAAAGAGAGAGAGATGATCTTTAGGTCTATTTTGGAGTTGATATTTTGATCTTTTTTTGCTTTTATAATTAGCCAACTTTGACTTTTAAGGCAAATTAGTAGGGTTTAGAAGGAGCTTAAAATCATGGGTTTGGGTTGTGTATATGGGCTTAGGATTGGGTTTTACTTAATAAAGGTGGTCTTTAACAAAATTTTTGCAGCAAAGAGTCCTTCCCAAATTTTAGAAAAACAACACATACTTTTATTATGCTATTCAACAAAATTATACTAACACACATACAATTAAATTTTTAACACATTGAAATTCTAACAATTTATCATACCAATAATTAAAATTCCTATAACTTGAATTATCAGAATTAATTCAAGAATCGACAAATAACCTTATATGCTAATTAATTTAGTATATTTAATTTAGGTTGTTTTATTCTCTTCCACCACCCCCCCTTTAAAGAAGCTTCGTCCACGAAACTTATCTTATTGATCACTAGGGGTATTTCTGCCTCATAACATTTTCTACTTTCCAAGTAGCCTCATAATGTGATTGACCACTCCAATGAACTTTAACCATGGGAATTGTTTTATTTCTCAAAACTTTGTCCATTTTACCTAAAATTTTGACAGATTTCTCAATTGTGGATAGATCTTGTTGGATTTCTGGTTGATTTGTGTCAATGATAGGATCTAGATCTAATATACATTTCCTTAATTGAGAAACATGAAAAACATTATGCACGCCTACTAAGCTCGGAGGTAAAGCTAATCTATATGTTGATGGCTCAATTCGTTCAAGTATCTCATATGGATCAATATATCTTAGGTTTAATTTTCCTTTTACCTCAAATTTGAATATTCCTTTGGTTGGAGATATTTTAAGAAAAACATGGTCACCAATCTCGAATTGTAAAGGTTTTCTTCTCGTGTTTGCATAACTTTTATATCCATCCTAAGCTACCTTCATTCTTTGCTTAACCATTTGAATTTTGTCAACTGCTTGTTGCACTAAATCGGGACCAATTAAAGCTTGTCCACCCACTTCATCCCAATGTAAAGGAGATCGACACTTTATTCCATACAAAGCTTCATATGGATCCATTTGCATAGTTGATTGATAATTGTTGTTATAAGCAAATGCAACTAACAACAAATGTTCGTCCCAAGTCTTTCCAAAATCCAAAGCACAGGTACTGTGTATATCTTCCAAAATTTGTATTATCCTCTCGAATTGTCCACGATTTTAGGGATGAAAAGATGTGCTAAAGTGAATTATGGTACCGAGTGCTTCATGTGAACCTCCCCAAAACAACTTACAAATCTAGTATTTCTATCAGATGTGATAGTTATGGTATACCATGGAGTCTTACTATTTCCCGAATATAGATCTGTGTTATTTTGTCAAGTGAATATCCAAATCTCAATGGAATGAAGTGCGCCGAATTAGTTAATCGATCAACAATAAAACAAATCCTACTTCCATTGTGGAATTTGTAGAGGTTGTAGCTCACCACCCGGCCTTTGATATCCTATTCTTATTTGTTGGCATATCAAACATTTTGACACAAAATCGGCCACATCATGTTTCATGTTGTTCTACCAATAAATCTTCTTCAAATCCTTATACATTTTCGTGCTTCATGGATGTACTGAATAAGCTGATGTAAACCCCGAAATTTTTCACAATAGTATAAGGTAGTAAAATAGAAAACGTAAATTAGATAGTGAATTTAGAATCCGATAAAAATCCTAGAATATACCTATGAGTTGTAATAAACTCATTCCTAGTTTGAAAAACCCGAATAAAAATTTTCTCGACCTTAATAGATACCAAAAATGAGATTGCGTATCTTGAATTAATAATTCAAGATATAACTAGAAATAGCGTTAAAATTCCAAAACCGATAAGATACAGTTTATTAATAGAGCTTATCGGTATAAAACAATAATTTAAAAAGGAAATACTAAGATTATAAATACATAATAGACACTAATACTAAACAATAATCATCAATCTAGATCTAAAAAGAAAATTTCAAACCCGTTGTTATACTTGTTAGGAAATTCTAAATTTATTAGGACTCGGTTCCTAGCTTAATTTACCGAAATTGAAAATTTAATCACGTAAGTTAAAAATACTAAAAATAAATAATCGTGTGAAGTTTTAACTAAAAAAAATGAAAATATAAATAATTTAAAGTTTTGTAGTAACTTAGGTAATTTTATCTCGAAAAAACGTAAATATAACGAGTATACATATACGCAAATAATTTATTATTAGCAAAAATATTTTAGTTAATAACTATTAAATATATATATATACATATATATAAAAGAGAGAAAGTCGGATTTTTTTCAACTGTTGCATGAATTGAAGAATTGGATGTGGAACAGCAGAGCCCCTCACGCGCGCGGCGCTACTGGAATCCTCGAGCGAGACAAATTCCACTCTAACGCGCAAGCAGCCTCACCCCACGCACGACAGCAGGAGATGACCGAGCAGCAGTAGCCCCACACGCCCAGCGAGCTGCATTCCACGCGCACATCCTCCACACACACGCACAGCAGAGCTCGATTGAAACAAAGCAGTGGGGAAAATAGAGCAGCAGCTGTTGGACATTCTCGGCTGCAGCAAGTTCAAAATGTTATCCAAATTTGCTCCTATTTTTACACTCAAATTCAACCCGAAAAGGGCACCCCAACCAACCTAAAAGCTACACCTATAACCCACATTTAATTGGCAAGAATTACAGACCAAATAGAAGAGGAAAACAGTTGCAAATTAAGGTGGAAATTCGTGATGTAGTAGCAAAAGACTCCCCTACTGCAGAGTTCTGAATTTTCTTGCCCAACTTTGATCCGAATTTGAGCCCTAAACTTCAAACGAAATTGACCTACAATCTAACCACAACACTCCACGTGTAATCAAAAATAAATGAGGAGAATTTCAAGTCAAATAAACAACCACAACCACTCCAAATATCCTTGCAAAAATCGGATCATAACAGCTGCAACAGAGGAAAAATTCAACAAGAAACAGCAGCACACATACCCAAATTCAGCTCCGATTTTTGCAAGACTCCTAGGCTTAATTGAGCTGATATTTTTTACTAATTAAACACCAATAGAGAGCCTTTAAATGGATACTTCACACACCATTAATTAATTAGAAAATCGGATCTAAAATCTGTCCAAAAATCAAGAGGAAATGTTCCAGAAATTTCAATTTTTCAAACTTCAACAGATCTTGACCCGTCTTTTACACAAGTTAAGCTCCTAATTTTACACACATAAATGACATTAATTAGCTACCAAACAAACACCATTAATGCCCTCAAAGATAGCCACAAATCTGTCAAAACCAAGTCCAAATTGGCAAACCAAAAATACCAAAATCGTATGGAAATTCTAGCTGCAAATGTGAATCTTTTTCAAGCCCAAAACCCTTTCCTTAGCCTCCAAAACTTATCCTAGTCTTAGTAGATGTATATAAGCTTAAGTTAGTTACAAATTGAGCTCATAACTCCCACAAAATCACCCCAAAAACACAGCTACAAAAGGAAGTGCGTCCAACCCTTTCCTTTTTCTTTTCCATTGCAACCTTCCACTTAGAAAGCTTAAAAACCCTTATAAGATCAACCATAAACCCCTAGCTTACTTCTCATACCCTATCTACACACTAAGCATATCAAGAACATCAATTCCCCTCTCCAACAACATCTAAAACCAAATCAAAATCTTAGTTATCCTAAGATCTAAGAGGGGAAAACTAGCTTGATAAGGTAAGAATATTGGATTGCATCAGTAAGCTCCCATTATAGTTGATGTTGTTTAGTTAGAAACTCGTCATCTAACCTTTGATATAGGTTTGATTCTTGCTTAAAAAGGAAGTTGAACATCCTTCTTCCATTCCAATCCAAGGTAAGTTCTAAACTACAACCTATCCTTGTTAAACTTGTGTATAGACTTTAGGATGAATTATTGGGCATTGGAAGAAAGTTTTGTGGTTGAAAGAAGTTGTTAATCCATTGATGAATTCAAGTGGATAGATGGTTGATGTGTTAGAAATGTTTAGATATTGTTGGAAAAGAAAACAACAACTTAGAAGTATGATAATTATGGTAATAGTAAATTCGGATCTAGGAATAAATTGGACAAAACAAGACTTAAATTTCATCTAATCTAGTCTAAATTCATGTCTAATGCTTCTAAGACCTTATATGAACATAAAACTTGATAAAACAAGCTTTACAAGCATGATTAGAAGTCTTACATTACAAGAAAAGTGTTATGAACAAATTCATAGAAATTATACATACCTAGACTTCTACAAGTTATGATGGAACTTAAGATATAAATGAAGGTTTAAATGGGATCCTCTAAAATAATCCTCAATCAAAAGAAACTTAAAAGAATTAAAACAATAAAAATTTCTTTTCTATAAGGATCAATACTTTAAGAAATTACTATAAACCGTAGAAATAATATTAAATACTGACATAGGACACTTAGACGCTCATAGGAATTTAATTTTCTATTTATAAATATTATTGATAAATATTTCATCTTAATAGGTAATTTCGATACTATCGAGGATTTCCCGGTCGATTACTACGATAGATCAATATGAGCAGGTGAGTAACTTAGACTTATTACATTGTTTGTGATTGTAGTTTAGTTGCACTAAAATATAAAGATAATAATGATGAACTCTTGTGTATATGGGATTACGGGATTTGCTTGCTGTTTGAAATTACTTGTTTGACAAATACTACTAACCAAAAGTGATAATGAATGGCTTTTGATATTACTGTATGTGAAGCATGTTGAGTGTCTGAATGAAGTTTGAACACTTATGACCTGACTAAAAATTATCGAAATCAAAAGTGAAATGATACATGCATAGCATGATTTGCACATACTGCATTATGTTTGCATGATAAGCTACTACGTGTTAGAATTTCGGTTCTCTAGTAATACTTGGTTTTTCTAGGCAAGAGGCTAGTAGTTCTACTCAAGTTTACCTTTGTTCTGTCGGTTCCATGGGAACTAACTGGTAATGAAGGACGCCGCCTATGGTATCGCTGTGAAATGTCTAACACTTAGTGGAGTTTCTAAGGCTTAAAACAGGAAATGAGTGTTCAAAACATCATTAACATAAAGAGATAATAATTGTGAGGATTGTGGTTTTCCTGTGTACTTAGTTTCTCCTGGGTAGGCGATTCATAGATCGGTTTTCCTTCAACCCCGATGAAAGGGCGTAAATCTCCATCCTGTTTGGATTCCGGTTTGTCTAAGTTTGTAATTGTTCATGTGTTTGATTGATGCATTACATATGATTAATAATAACTTGCTTGTTGTGATAAGTTCTGGTTATTCACTAAGGCCGTAGTTATACTCACACTCCTACAATCCTTATAGGATGACACTTAAGCCTTGGTTAGTGGCTTCTAGGAGCTTAGAGACGGTATGTTTCTAAAGCTGGAAGAGTCTTGGAAATAGGGAAAAATAGGTTCATTATTTATATGTATTAATTGGTGTTAGTATATCAATTTTATTATCTGAGAACTTATAAAGTTTTATGGTTTGTAATAGTTATTATTCAGATAGTAGAACTTAATTATGGTATTGTGATTTTATTTACTTTCATCATTTCTTATCACGCAACCAAAAAGATCCTGTTTTGTTAAACTCATGTCATTTTCCAAAGTAGTTTTAGTAATGATATGTGTATTTGATATCGTCTGGGTTATCAGGCTGTATCATAATATATATATATTACTACTAGGGTACTATTGGGGCGTGACAGCTGATGGATGAGCTTCCTTCAAGATTTCTTTTCTTAAGTCATTCATTTTCGGAACATATATTCGATCCTTGAATCTAATAATGCCTTTTTCATCAAGTTTCAGCTCCTTTCTCATCTCCTCCTTTATAGCATTTATCAATTTCTTACTTTCTGGATCTTCTTTTTGATTTTGTGTAATCAGATTCATAATGGTAAGCCATTGGTTAGATTTGCAAGCATCAAATCCACTTTATCCAAAGTTATCTCAATATCCAATCTTTGCAAATCTTCTTGTATCTCTTTTTGATTTGTAATCATGGTTGCCACATTTTGCTTAATGTGTCTATAACCACATTAGCTTTCCTCGGACGGTACAAGATTTCAATATCATAATCTTTAATCAATTTAAGCCATCTTCTTTGTTGCATATTCAATTCCTTCTGAGTAAAGATGTACTTTAAGCTCTTGTGGTCTATAAATATCTTGCGTTTTTCACCAAATAGGTAATGTCTCCAAAGTTTTAAAGCTAAAATCGCTACTGCAAGGTCCAAATCATGTACTGGATAGTTTTTTTATTGTGGCTGCAATTGTCTAGATACATAAGCAATCACTCTATTGTCTTGCATTAACACACATTCAAGTCTTTGTATTAAGATGTTACCATAAATTACAAACTCCTTTCCGCTGATTGGTAATGCTGAAACAAGAGCTAATACTAACCGTCTCTTCAATTTCGTGAAAACTCTCTTCACATTCATCACCTCATACAAATCTCACATATTTATAAGTTAATTTTGTCATTGGCATGGCAATCTTAGAAAATCCTTATAAAAATCTTCAATAGTAACTAGCTAATCGTACAAAACTTCATACTTCAGTAACATTGGTGGGTCTTTGCCCATCTAATACCGCCTTAATCTCTTCTAGATTAACAGCTATTCCATTCTTTGTGATGATATGACCCAAGAATGCAACTTCCTCCAACCAAAATCTACATTTACTAAACTTTGCAAATAACTTCTTTTCTTTCAACCTTTGATGAACTAATCTCAAATGCTCTTCATGTTCTTCCTTGCTTCTATAATATACCAAGATATCGTCTATAAATACAATCACAAATTGATGGAGATAATCTTTGAAAACTCGGTTCCTTAAATCTATGAAAGCAACTGCGGCATTTGTTAATCCAATTAACATAACTAGGAATTCAAAATGCTCGTATCTTATGCGAAAAGCTATTTTGGGAGTGTCTTGTGGCTTAATCTTGAGCTGATGATATCCGGATCGCAGATCAACTTTTGAAAACATCGTAGCACCTCTTAATTGATCAAACAAATCATCAATCTTGGGTAATGGATACTTGTTTTTTTGTAGTTACTTGATTTAATTCCCAATAATCTATGCATATCCTTATACTCCCATCTTTCTTCTTAACAAAAAGTACTGAAGCACACCACGGTGAAATATCGAAGTGGATAAAACCGAGATCCTGTAAGTCTTGTAATTGATTCTTTAATTTTTTTTTCAATTATGTTGGAGAAATTTGATATGGTGGCTTTGATACCGGAGTTGTTCCTGGAATTATACCAATCCCAAACTCTATTTCTCGATCAAGTGGTAAACTCAGTAAATCTTTAGGAAACACATCTGTGAATTCCTTTACTATCGGTACCATACTAATATTCAATCCTTTAGCCTCAACTATTGCTACCATTGCTTTTTTCCACAACTCCATTATAAACATACTCTTAGGTCTTTGTCTCTCCAAAGTATAGGTAAACTTCCCATTTTCAATTTTAAAGCTTAGTTTTGCCTTATTACAATCTATGATGACTTTATACAGATTCAACTAGTCCATACGCAAAATTACATCAAAATCAGTCATAGGAAAGCCCAACATGTCAATTGGCATATTTACACTAGCAATTAACACATCAGCATTTCTACATACATAAGGCTACTTAGATTTTACACCCAAAAGGGCATTAGTACTCATTATTCTATCATATGACACTTCAAAATTCAAACCACAATCATTCATGAATTTCTCATATATACATGTGTGTTTAGCCCCCGTATCTATCAAGGTATAAGCATGATGTTTTGCAATTAATGAGGCATCTACTAACGTATCAACAGAAGGAGTCTCCTCACACTGTTGTAGTGCAAACACTCTCGCCACTATTTTGCCCTTCCCTGAATTAGAAGTATCACTCTTGGGTTTATTTACACAGTCTGCTATCTGGTGTTACAGTAGATGCAAAAGATAGGTTACAACACTAGATTTTTACATTCAAAAGCTCTATGCTCTTCTTTACCACAGGCAAAACACGATTTCTTGTTCCATTTACATTGTGACAGCTCATGAGGCCCATAGCATCTATGGTATATTCTCTTAAGAGTGATGGAAAGAGTGGAAACTTTAACTAACAACCTTGAATTTGTCTTCTCACCCAAGAATGGGTTTTTTCCCTTTGCTAGCAATATCATGTCTTCTATAGGGAACAGATCAAGTAGGTCACTTAACAAGAAATGAGGCTCGCTTTTCTTTCTGTGTCTTATTTTCATTAAAATTTGTTTCGCCAACTTCGCTTTGGTAACTACATCAACTAATGCGGAAGTTGGAATAGCCTGACTTCACCCTTGATCTCTAAGTTTAAACCATTTTGGAACTTTTTTACTTTCATCCTTTCGTCATTATAGCCTTCCCTAGAAAATATCATAAATCTACAAAACTTAGAATAGTATTCATCAATAGTTTTGCTCCCTTGCCTTAGGCTCAATCAATCTGAGATCATTTGTTCTTGAATAGTAGCTGGAAAATATTGCAGGAAGAAAGTTTCCTTGAATCGAATCTAAGCAATCAGTCTCACTGGATTCTCACTTGTTAATCTTCACCAATTATAAGCATCTTTCTTCAACATATAGTCCACTAAATCTATTTTTTTTTTTATCTTCCAGTACTTTACATGCCGCAAAAGCATTTTCCAATTCTTCGATCCAACTTTCAGTACCTGTTGGATCCGAGACAATCTCCTCAAATTCAAGTACTAACTTAACAAAAGTCATGTAGCTTTACTTGATCATTCCGTTCACCTGCATGTACATTATCTCCTTGCCTGGAAGTCTGAGCTGAGTATTGTTGCATAAATTATTGACGTTGCTGATACGTCATATGCTGATATTGTTACATTATTACAAACGTATCCTTGAACATGGTGCAGATTGTGTTTGGATCTCCCATGGATACTTGGGGCATTTGTGGAACTGGTGGCATTTGTAGCAGTCATGGAATCTAAGTTATGGATGCTGAAGTAGGAGGAGTGGTAGTAGAAGCTGAAATAGTAGATAATGTAGAAGCTAGTTAAGTTGGCTGAGGAGGCAGAGGTTGTATATCTTCCCTCTCTGATTTTTGTTGACTCTACCTTCTTGACCTATCCATCTTTACAAATATACACATCATACTTTCACAACATAGGTAACAAGTCATACATAATTAAAATGAACTTCACTTGAAATTTTTATTTTAATGTTAGTGAAAGTAATCAATAAACAAACACATTATTCAAGCAAAATCCTAAACTTCTCCATGCTAATCTCACCACATTTAAGGTTTATTCATCATCTATTCTATTACGTTGAACAAGCAATTGCATAAACATAGCTCTGATACCACTCTATAAAGGCCCACCATGTACTTTTCCAAAAGCTAAACATGTCAAGTCTCTAACCACGTATAATATACAAAGGTATTATATGTAAGGTTATCTAAAAAGGAAAGAGTTTATGCTCATTACTTGATCAACCTATTAAGATACAAATTTTATAAAAACTACTCATTTAAGAGTAGATAGTTTTACATAAATACATATGATAGTACTATCAGTTTAGTATTTTAAAAGTTATAACATCATACTTGTAAATACATAACATAAAACTGAGGTAGTTTACATAACACAACATAGGCTTATGATTAAGCCCTTAGTCTATACTATTACATCTTGAAAATAAGGTCTTATACAAGTCTCATTCCAAGAAAAACAATATAGAGTAGTCTACTATCCTAATCGTTCCATTCCTCAAGGAATGCCTCCCAATCAGAACCATATCGCAAGTCATCATAGTATGCATCATCATTATTACCTATAGAGAAAAAAGTAAGTCAGAAGGCCAGTATGGAGGAACACAAACAAATATAAAGTGGGCATACATTCCTAGCTAATACAATGTAAAAAGCAATAAAATTATTTATCTTTATTTAGGTAAAACAAATCAACATTAGAGTATTCAAACTTTAATTACAATCTAGAGGGAATCTGGGAGTCATGAGTAACAGCAGTTGCTCAGGAGGTTGATGTAAGCAGCCCAAATACCTATATCTCCTACATAACATTACAAAAAAATAATCTCATCTAGGATTCACAGTCATTACTCAACTTTACTTAACTTAATCTATAATATCACCTAGTTCAGTTATCTCTGTAAACATGAACTAAATCATATTATTTCCTCTTAAAAATAAGTAAATGTTATACTGATAACATTCCTCCTATCAATTACCCACTAAGCTATATATAAATTACCATTGCATCATGATAGAGGTGGCCTAAGCGCCTAAACTATCATGATTGCTCCAAACAGGGTTGTCGCCCCCGAACCAGATTAAATGACATAAGCACAACCAATTCAATCATTATTAAGCCAATCTTTGATTATAATCAATTTAAGAATGCCTATCCTATCATCCAACAAATAAGTAATTACGTACTTTGATAAAGGGATTTATCAAACAAAAGGCTAGTGTTCAAACTCAACTAGGTATGGGAATCTGTCAAAGAAAATCATTTCATATTAAACAACATTATTTCATAATTGAACACTAAATCATTACACCTTAAATAAATTTGAATCATCTCATAACTTCACATTCATACATACATGCATCTATACACACACACACACACACACACACCATATTCCACTATTCATTCAACTGCTATTATTATTCATTTATTATTAAAATAATTTTTTATATGAACAGTACCAAGGGATCTGTTACACTCATGACAAGGATTGTGATGGATATCACGAGTACCATCACAGCCGTGATCATGGGCCATGATGCATATTGCTAACCTTGTCCTACCCGTAATAGGTGATTATGCCCCTGTCATAGCTTTGATATAGGTCGTATCAAAGATTACGCCTATGATATAACTTTATTGAAATTTTACAAAAAGCTCCCAAGGAGATAATGCCCAATGTGACGGCTGTGATCTAAGTCGTATCTAATTATAAAAATGCACCAAGGAGATCATGAGCAAGGTTACGGCCATGATCAATAGAGAAAATTAAATCCAAGGAAATAATGGCTTTGATCACGCCTGTCTTGAATAGGGTATTGTCCCTATGATACTTGTTTCCAAAATTTTTGAAGTTTTACTTCACTTAAGTTGTTACTAAGATCTTCTAAATAAAAACATGTCAATACCAACTTATAATCATAATATCAAACATCATCAAGTTCATTTGCATACATATATCCATTATACATGCTTAAGAATACAAGTCTATTATATTTGCTCTTTAGGGCTCTATTAATAACCTAGTTACTAAAGCTCTACTCATATATCACTAGCAACATCAATACACACATCATATCACCATAAGTTTCGTATTTCATTTCATCAAACACCTAAAGTACATAAGTTTATTTGCATATCTAGCTCAACATACATATTAGAATATCATTAATTTGTCTAAAAAATTAAAAATTCTACTTTTATTCAGCATCAGCATCAGCTATAACTCATATTTAAACAAAACATGAAAGAATCCAACTTCACTTACTTTTATGACTATTACTAGCAACCAAGCTTCACTTTTCTTCTTTCTTGACTTGATCTCACTTGTACTTGTTCCTCTATCTTAATTCTTTACTTAGGATCTTGTGTGGTAAAGTGTTTGTTTTGGATTTGATATTTTGATCTTTTTGGCTTTGATAATTATCTAACTTTGGCTTTTAAGGCAAATTAGAAGAGTTTAGAAGGAGCTTAAAATCATGGGTTTGGGTTATGTATTTGAGCTTAGGCTTGAGTTTTATTTCATAAAGGTAGGCTTTTTGCAAAATTTTTGCAGCAAAGAGGCCATCCTAAATTTTAGAAAAACAACACATACTTTTATTGAAATAACTATGAAATTCTCAGTTTATATTTTATATGTGTGTTATTGAATTTATACATGCTTTTGATATGTGTTGAATATGAATTATTTTTATGATGGGTTATGTGTTTTATTGTTGTGTTAAAATATTGAAATACTCTAGAATTTATTAAATATTTAGTTCATAAAATTTAATTGCATTAACATGTATGAATTATATTTGAAATGTGTTAAAATAAGTAGATAAATGCATGCATATGAATCAAGCTTTTAAACTACCATTAATGCCTTAAGACAACTTCATTATGCTAGTTATGTGCCCTAGGCCATATGGATTCTTTATCATTTGTATGTTTATTATCAAGTCATTTTAATTATCAAAGTTATTTTTGGCCTATTTACTTTGGTAATGTTATTCCTTGAATATTTAGTTATGCCTTATGTCATTAAAGTATGTGACTTTAATAGTAGAACCATAAGCTGAATTATAACTTTATTCTAAATTATCCCTAGTCACTCATTATGTGGAATGATAATGAATTAAGACTAGTATGATTGCTGTATGATGATCAAGTTTTACTGATCATGGATATGAGATATTAATTCAGCACATAGATACAAACAGGAGTGTATTGTATTGGATTGACCAATTATAAGAATACTGTATGGATCAATGCAATAAGTATTCTTTTTTACAATGTTGTTTGAGTCCTTTGACCTAATGGCACCATGGATTCCTATATAACAGTTTTCATGTTTTGATTCATCTCTTCATCATCTTTAATCGGATGATTGCAAGAATAAACTTGGGCATGCAATATGTTATATAGAGGAATGTGAGTGTTAGTGAAGGGATTTGTTCATCTCGTTAATTTGAGAGAGATATCTATCGGGCCTCTTGATGAGTAAGACTGAGAAATGCATGGCCATGCTCGAATGAATTGATAAAGAGTTATCAATATCATTTGTTTAAGTCAGTCAAACTCTAGATTCAAGAAATAAGTAATTAGACAATATAAGAGTGTTTTGATCCACACCTTATGTTTGATTATAAGATATCGTGTAACAAAAGGACTGAATGACTAACTGTTAGTAGGTAAAGTCGGATCATCGATCTTCACTAAAATTGGGTAGACATAATGTCTTGCTAGAGACCAATTATGTCTTGTAGTCCTAAAATGTTTAAGAGCTACTACCAATTTTATGTGAACCTACAGGGTCACACATAAAGAATGAATAAGATGGATCTTCGATAATCGTATTGGGAATTGATTAATTATTTATTTGTCGATTTTAATTAGATTAAAATTAACAAATAAATAAATTAAGATAATAAGGATATATATTTTTTCTACATAAACCCTAATTTGTTCAGGGTAATTTGAAAAGACATAACCGTTATTATATATCAGGGTAATGTGAAGGGACATAACCCTTTTATATATATTCTCTTTCTAGGTTAATTTTTGATCATCTGACGCTGGCCGTCATTTTAAAAAAAGGAAATTCGTAACCTAGAAAGAAAGAGAGAGGGATTCCCAAAGGTCGAAATTTTTCGACGTGCTAGCACACACGAAGATCCAATTCATTCGCGTGGATACCGGTAGAGGGAGTTGGTATAATCTGCATCTCCTTGATCCCATCATCAAAAGAAAAAAGGTACACGATTCTCTTTTATTTCTGATTTAATTGAAATGCTTGGATCCGATTGGGAATTTAAAAAAAAAAAAACGATTTTCCGCTGCACGATTCAGATTTGGATCGTAAATTCCCAACACATTAATTAGCCAAAAGTTAAGTCATTAACTCCTAAATTTAAATGCCTCAAAAGTCAAAGTAAGGGATATTATCAACCCCAAATAATGCAATTTTCGGCCAAAAATTTCCAGAAAAAAAAAAAAAAAAAGAAACCCTCTTTCAAAGCTCAAAACACTCTCTTATTCCTCCCAAAAGCTCTCTCATGGTAGTATATAGTTAAACACTTCATTTTTCACCATTTCTATCCAAAAACTTGCTCAAGAATCATTAACCCAATGCTTAAAGTTCACTTGGTAAGAATGATTTCTTGTTTTGAATTTATGCATGTGTGAAGTTCTCGAGGATAGGGTTAAACTTAAACTTGTGTTTGATGATTCATATGTTTTGTTGGTTGTATGAGAAGTGTTGTGGGGATAGTGAAGTTAGTATGTGTGTAGTTATGAATTTAGAAGTGTTGGAAACACATGTGCTTGAATGATTAGATGAGTGTTGTGGATTTGGGTTTGAAGTATGATTAGTGAATGATGTGGATGGTGGAGTGTTGATGTTTAGAGTTGAACTTTATGTTGTTTGAATGTTATATTGATCATATAACAAATTTTGGGAAACTTGGAATTAGTTTAAGGGAATTTGAAAGTGTAAAATTTAACATGAAAAACAGGGGAAACAAAACATTTTCGTACAGGCTTAAATTTGAGTGTACGCCTTCATCTGGCACTTCAACGCTGCCGGTGTAGAGGCGGTGTTGGAAGTGAACAGAATCAAATTTTTTTAAAGCCGCTTGAAATGCTGCCGGCTTTTGTTAAAAAAGCTTGTCAGTGTTTCTTTTTCAAATTGTATGCCGGCTATTGGGGTTCCAAAGCCGTCGGCTTAGCGGCGGTGTGAAACAAGAACAGAATCATAATTTTTAACGCCGGACTAAAGGCCGTCGGCGTAGGATCCAAAGCTGTCGGCGTACATGGATACGCTATTGGTGTTAAGAGTATTCACGGGCGTGGATCAACCCCGTGTAACTCTCGGAAATTTTGAGAATTTGGAGTTGTATTCTACACCGGCTCAAAGGCGTATAATGAAGGCTGCCAGCGTATCCTTGAACGCTGCCAGTGTTGGCAAGTGTTGAACTTAGTGTATTGTGCACTGGTTCAAAGCCGTCGGCGTTGAGGCCGGCGTATACCCTGCACTTTTCATTTTCAAAAACTTTCTTCAAAATTTTTCAAAGCTTAGTATATGATCAATTAAATAATTGTTAAGTGTTCTATGATATAATAGGATGTTTAAATACTCTATTATGACATTGTATTATTTTATTTGAATTTCTTTGATTAATTATATTTGCAACTAGATATTTAGTGCTTAAACTAAGTGTGAGTTTGTAATTACTTCTTTTTACAGTGATTGATCCCCTTTCGGTTATTTCCATTGATTCTCGAGCTAGCACAGGTATGCAGTAACTTGCTTGTATGCTTGTTAGGATAAGCATACTTAAATTTGATATAAGTTCTAAATGACTTAAGTATTGCTTGAATTGCTTGTGTTTTCACCGTTGAATCCGGTCCGAGGAGCAGTAACTTATCATGATGCAATGATATGTTAGTGTAGGTGCTTAGGCTAATAGTCATGATGCAATGACTAGGCTCGGCGGATAATCGATAGGAAATGTAGTAACCGAGTAACATTTACTTATTCTTGAAAAGAAGTAGTATAATTTAATTCAATGTTTATGGGAGCATGTGAATTAATTTATATTATGGATTGAGATAAGTGAAGTTGAGTAACGACTATATAACCTATATGAGATTATTTTTTTTCAGTGTAATGTTATCTAGGAGATATAGGTATTCGGGCTATCTATATCAACCCCCTGAGCGTCGTGAGCGTTACTCAGAATCCCTAGAATCCCATGGCTTGTCCCGGAGTTTGAATACTCCAATGATGATTTGATCAATGATTACTAAAGAAAGATAAATGAAACATTAGTGTTGCATTGCATTAGTCTAGGTATGATTGTCACTACGCTTTTAGGTGTTGTTGCTGTGTAGTGGGCCTTTGGCTCACTATTGCTATTTTTCAGGTGATGATGACTGTTATGATGATATGGGCTATGGGTCGGATTGAGAAAAATATATGGATGAGTGGGGCGACTAGGAATCGAGTGCAAGATAGCAAGGAAGAAAGTTTATGAACAAGTTGCTTGGTTTAAATATGTATTTTGGATTCTGAATAGAGGCTTGTTAGTTAATCCTTATTTGTATATAAAGACTTAACGTCTAATTTTCCTATTTCGTAAAAACTTATGTAAGTTTTGTTGTGTCATGAACTTAACACTAAGTTGTATATTATTTCCTTAAATGTTCTATATGAATAGATTACTCGAGTGAGTAATCCTTTTGTAAAAAGTCTCGTATCAAGTTGTAGTGATTTTAAACAAACAATTCACATAAATTGTTAGATTTAGGACAACCTTACGTATGATATGAAAATATTATACGTGCTTGGGGATTTGACTTACTTAATCATAGGATTAGCAGGTCGGGTCTTTACATTTATTATGCTATTCAATTTAGTAGGTTTCACGACAAATACAAAATTATACCAACACACATACAATTTTTAACACATTGAAATTCTAATAATTTATCATACCAACAATTAAAAATTCTATAACTTAAATTATCATAATTAATTCATGAATCAACAAACAACCTTATATGCTAATTAATTTAGTCTATTTAGTTTAGGTTATTTCATTGAAAATATGAAAAGATTACAATATAAAATTGCACATGATAGATAATTACTGCGATAATTTAGAGAAAAACAATCAATATATATGGAATAGCTATTTTGCATATGATAATATTTATATGGAATAAGTATAGATATATGCATATATATATGTATATAAGAATCATCTTCCATTATACTTCTCTAAGTAACCGTCCATGATTACTATTGAATTTCAATAAACAGAAAAAGATCTTTCCATAATATTCTTATTAGGATAAAGCACCTTTTGGTACCTAAACTTTAGTCAAGTAGACAATTAGATACTCGAACTTTCATGAAGACCAATTTCATACCTAACCAATCTTTCTCCTTTTCACTTCCTCATCCAATCATTGTCTGACACGTGTTCATTACCTCAAGAGATAATAAAAGAGGGAAGTAGTGGAAAGGTGGCAAAAAGTTTAGCTAGGTATGAAATTAATCTTCTTAAAAGTTCAGGTAACTAATTATCCACTTAGCCAAAGCTTATAGGTACCAAAAGAGACTTTTTTCCTTTCTTATTAGTATGTTCTATTTAGATACAGTATTGAAAGATATAGTATTTTTAAGTGGTAAAAATACAATATGGAGTCTAAAACAGTTATATTCTCCAAAATAGAGAATAAAAGGTATAGATGAGTAGACTGGATTTTTTTTTTTTTTTTTTTGTGAATTTCCTAGTAAAATATTAATTTGCTAAGTTGGATTGACCCTCTAAAAAGATATTAGTGTCGGATTTGAAATAAAAGATAAATAACTTTTTTATATTGTATTTATTTAATCTCTAAGATTGTTTCCCTTTTAGAGCATATTGGACAAATAGATGGATTTGTTGCCCAACACATTACAGTTTACATATTGGATGTTTTCTTAATTTGGAATCAAAATCTTCTCTTTGCATCCATATCACCGAGGACAGGTTTATATATTGAAATTTTATTACCTTCAATTCATCTACACAAACAATTAGCATGGAAGAACGAAAACTAAAGGAAAGTAAACAAGATATGAGTGGAAGGCCAAAGAAACTTGTACTATGGCACATCGATACTTTACACCTCTTGTGAATCATGAAAATGATCTTTACCTATAATGGAAGTCTTAGGTTTCCATGCCAAATCAATGCCAACCAAGATGTCTTACCACCACCATCACCACCTCCATGACGCGATGGATAGTGTATACATATGTCAAAAAAAGCAGAGAAGATGGAAGACAATAGCCGAGGAGGAGCAACTACCAAACCCTAAATTGTCTTATCCTAGAATTGATGGTTTGCATCATCCATTTATAAGGATTTTCTCAATAATGCCAATCTTTTATCTCAACATGGATGATATCTCAGATTCGTTTCATGTTAGGTATGTGCTTTAACTTATAATTTTTTCATGGAGTCACAATTAATTAAATAATACATATTTGGTGAATGTATAGTGATATGTGATCATATAAAAGGGTTTGTGTGAGAATAATGAAGATTTGAATATGTATTGATATTTTCTTTTCATTTATTTATTTTTTTTTTTTGCTCCCTCTATATCTATTGACTATTCATTGTCATTCTTTTTTACTCACTAGTCAACAATGGCAAGAATTCTCATGCCAAATATAAATATTTTAGTATTGTATCATTTATTTGTCTTTTTATATTTTGAGTGATTTTTCATTTTAATTGAACTCAAAATTCAAGTAGCTACTTGCGATATTAGTAGTGCTTCAAATTTGTACAAGAGAAAGAAAAAGTAGAAGCAAAAAATTTCCTCATTCTTAACAATCAGTAGGTCTGCATTTATGTATGTGCAAAAATTAAATACTTTAAATTTAAGATACTAGAGAATTATGAAATATATATTAAAATAGCTCTATGTAGTTAAATAATAACATATGTATAATGAGATTTGAATTTTAAAGATATGGTCAATTATGTACTTGGCATATTTAATGAATGTTGTACTAGAGAGAGAAAAGGTAGCAATAAGAAGAATCCTCTTGCTTTTACCTAGTTGTCGTGTAGCACGTGTGCATAAAAATTAAATATATTTATGTTTTTTTTTCCAATAGATGTAAGTTTAAGATATTTAGATAATTGAAAACCTTTTTGATCTCATAAAATTTGGGATCTTAGAATAAAGGGCAGTTATTAATAAAATAGGAAGATTTAATAATTTCAACATTATTGATAATTTTAGTGTATGTATCTAATATAGGTGATAAAAAAAAAAGTCATTTTAAAAATGGAAAGATATAAATGAATGCCATATATGGCTTCATCTTTAGATTTTTATGTATAAATTATATTTTAAAGATAAGAAATTATATGGTCTCATCATTAATTTTGATGGTACCGTAGAAACTCTCTTTAAAAATATGAAGTCAAAAGAAGATATCTTTGTTTGAATAGACTAGTAGGCAACAATGCCATTGGTGTGCAAACGGTAACTGAACTTTTAAAAAAAAAAAAAAATTGTCCTTAAAAAATACCTATACTTTTTAAACTTTCATTAAAAGTAGCTATGGATAGAAACCGTTCATTTTTCTATCCACATGGAAATAAAAAATGATTAAAATAATTTTTTATCCATGTTGGAATTATTTATATTTTTATTTGCACTTTTTCCTCTCTTTTCCCTTCTCTCTTCCTCCTTCTTCTCTTCTCTTTTCCAAAATGAAGGATGCCATTAATGGAGCTTGAAAGCTCCAGTTTTTGTATTGAAATTTTCATATCTGGAAATCATAAACATACACATAATTTATTATGAAGAGATCCAAATAAATACCCAAATCAAAGTTGGAATGCAAAATCTTCAAAATCTTTGTCGAATGTAAATAAGACCCAAATGCAAATAAACTTTCAGATCTGTTAAATATTAAAATCTTTATGGAATGCAAATCAAAGTTGGGATCTTTCTCTTCTCTACACGGGGACTATCTTCATCTTCTTAAATGATCTTCTTCCTTGACATTTTCTCTCTCTTAAAAAGACCACCATTAACAAAGTCTCAATTCCTTTACCACATCTCTCTGAACTCCATTATCGAACCTCATCAACAATCCCAATGGAGCAACACATGACTATTTCAAACTCAAATCACCAGATTCGCACCCAAACACCAAAGAACCTAACCCGTCAATCCTCATTGTGATCATCGTATAAGGATAAAGTCAAAAAACCACTTAACAATACTATTAATAGATAAAAAAAACCTAATATGGAATTGAAGATCACAATATTGCATTACAAGAAATAAATCTAGATATGAATTTATTAAAAAATTAATGAATAAAAAAGAGTTATTTTTCACCGAAAATTAACTAAAAAGCAAGTGTACTAACATAAATAATCAAAAGGGCATGAAGAATAACAAAATTTCAAAGTAAATTTTTTTATTTTTCTTACATGGGAAGGTTTGATTCTATGAGATATGTTTTGAATTCATTATAGGTGTTTTTTGTTTTAAAAATTTTTTAGTAGCCAGGGGGGGAGGGATGTGGGGGTGTTGAGATTGGAAGAGAGGGAGAGGGAGAGAAGGAAAGTAAAAAAAAAAAAAAAAAAAAAAAGAACTTTTGTTTTTAAATATGTTTTGCAATTTTTTCTTTTTATTTAGAAGAATAAGAAGAGACAGACGAGAGAGAGAAGGGAAAGTAAAAAAAAAAAAAATACTTTTTTAAAAAAATATGTTATGTAATTTTTTTATTTATTTAAAGAAAAAGAAGGAGGAAGAGGAGGAGGAGAAAGAAGAAGAAGAAAGAGAGAAAGTAAAATAAAAAAATAGTGGACAAGAAAAATGTCATTATGCGTTCTATGTAGCCCACAGTGTTAATATGTTTTTTAGGCTAGTGTGTTCAGTCACATAAAGATATATGTTTATATATATAGCCAATTGCCTTATAATCCAGCAATATCTTTTTGATTTTTAAATAAACTGTACTATGTTCCATCTTTCATCCATTGTAATTGCCAATATATATATATATATATATTTTTTTCCAAAAGGTAAAGATATATGTGAATGGAGAAAAGTTGTATCCAACTTGCCTTAATTTTGTGTGAATTATTTGGGAGATACCTTTCCTCGATTATGCCATTGGTGATTTATGGCTAAGATAAGGAGATGGATGCATCTTGAAAGTTATTTATATGCTAGAGATGTACTTGATTATAGAACTAATTCTACAATGGAAGCAACCATTCAAAATTAATCCTCCAAAAATTGTTTATGACCAATTCTAATGATTTCAACAACTATCAAATCAAATCTAACTTTTAATTTTAATTTTTAAAAAAATTACAAATCAAACCATATAGTTAGATTTGACTAAAAACAAAAAAAAATTGATTTGGTTTTGGAATTACACCGCACTGTCTATATACAAGTGAGAATTACAATATTATGTTGGAAAACATCAATGTTGAGTACAACTTCTCAATCATTATATACTCTATACTATGTTAGTATGTGAATTATAATGTTATTTTGGCAAACATTTGAATACAACTTCTCAATGATTATTTACATATGAGTAGGGTAAATGTCACATTTAATACCTCAACTTTACCATTTTAACAATTAACATTTGAAATTTAATATATATATATATATAGCGATTTCATACTAGAACTTTATCAATTTTTGTAATCGACTACTTGAACTTTGTCAAATTTTGCAATTAATCGTGTAAGGAAGATAATTTAGATAGTATAAATAACATTAAAAATATTTAGATGATAAATCACATCTTTAAATCTTAGGAAGTTAATTTAAAAATAAACGAAGTTTGAGATCCTGATATAGCATATCATCATCTAAAGATAACTTTTACCGAAATCACATTTATGTCTTATCATTCATGTAAGGAATATCAATTGTTTTTTTAGTACTTCACTATAAAATCCTTTTCCCCTTTAAATGGCAATAAAATGCCAGTTATTTTAGATAAGAAGTAAGAAGTTATAAGGTGGTTAAGCACAAATCAAAGCATGTGATTACTTTGACATATTTCAGGGGAATGAACATGTTACAATCTAATCTTGGTGTAAAATGGCACCCAATAGAAGGGGTATATGTCTACAGAATTATTTTTACAACGATGGAACGGAAAGTAAGGTGTTATGTGGCAATAATTCCAACAATCAGAATGGTGATGATGATGGTGATTATGATAAAGAAGATTCTATTCAAAGTAGAGGGAAGATCCTTCTACTCATGGAGGTGCAGCCTCCCAAAGACATCATCACTATCCTATCACATGTTGAAAAATAACAATCATTTTTCCTTTCCTTTTCTTTTTTTTCACCTTATCCCTTAATCTTATATATAGTTTCAAGTGTACATGTATTTCAACAAATAGAATGTGTTTAAGCAAATGGGGATATATATATTGATATATAGAACTTGCAAAAAATTAAAATTATCAAGCTAGTTACGAATATCTTTTAAGGAGATGCACAAACATTCTGATCTAATACCATGTGACTTAATTGTCCTCTAGTAAGAACTCAATACTTATGAATAGGTCAAAAGAGACAACAAATTCTTTACGGCTTTCCCTTACATAACTTGAGTTTATTAGAGCAACCTCTCAACTTCACATTGGACGGAAAAATAATGTGTAGATGACATATACATTTCATGTAAATCACTTAAATTTGCTTGTTATTGAAGACATATTGGTTAAGATGTAGAATTTTATTTTTCCAATAGATTTTGTAATTATAGATATTAAGTTGCACATGTAATTAGATGTTTTAGCAGATATCAACAATATTCATTACTCAAACTTATCAATAGTGGTTTAATGTTGGAATTTCCTTTTTTCTTTTTTTCAAATTGCCCTCATTTAACTAAAAAAAAAAAATAGTATCTTGTAATAACTCTAGTCTATTCCTTAATATTGACAATTCTATTATAGCTCTCTTCATTCAGTAAAGCAATCAGACAATTAATAACAAATTCTAAAAGGATGAAATTTTTAGTGGTTCATGGTGTGTAATTTTCATTTTCTATCTAAATATAATAACATAATCTTATTTAACTTTTTACCTTTAAATAGGGAGAGATGATTTAAATTTGATACATCTTACTTAATAGTTTAGTGGTAATGTTATTAAACTATAATGTCATTCACAATACTATAATCTATTTGCATCATTATATATATATATTCATATTATATTTACACTATTTACATAGTATTGATCTTATATTTGAATGACTAAAAGATTTCACCTTCCACTTAGACTCTGATATGTTGGTGCTATACTTTTTTTCAATGGTCTTTCAGACTTGGCTTGATAGGCCGTTTGGCACAATGGATGAAGAAAGCTTATATGAGTAGCATAGTAAGTCAAGTTAAGTTAAGAGGTGTTGGGGATGGTGTCAGCATAGTAAGTCCAATGTTTAAGTCATTAGAAGACTAGAAAATTGAGAAAATATATAAGAGAGTAGAGAGAGAGGATACGAGGGAAAAAAAGACAAGTAGGCTACCTATCTTGGGTGGACCCTTTATTGAGGGTCTGTCATGTGAAAAAGTATATTGTAGTGGATTCACATACAGTACCGCATGTAGTATAATTTTTTCACATAACAGATCCTTAATAGAGGATCTACCTAAGATAAGTAGGCTAGAGATCGACCCATCTTTTACTCATATATGAGATATTATATTTATCTCGAATACGAAGAGACTAGATGTACATACATGTGAAGAATCCGAGGTTGAGGAGAACTCTTAGGAGGTTCCAAGGTAATGATAGATCCATATAACTTTTTTTCTTTTATGATCAATCCTGGTCATATTATATTATTAAATGGTTTCTTTTATCTTTTCTCGTATTAATGATGTAGTAATCCACGTCTATATTTTTTATTTAGAACTTTTTGTAAACTAATAAATTCCATGACAATATATAATTTGAAGATATCCATAAATACTGTTCAATTTTTGCAGTAAATATAACGTTTTTACTAAGATGGTCTTCACTAAGATGATTAATACTGGCTTAAAATATGGAGTATGAGAGGTTTTATTTTCAATAGGACAATCTTTAACAAATAATAATGATCCTGTTTTAGATAATAAATTTTTTGAATATGTACTCTTACTATATTTTAGTTATATCTTTTCTCATGTAACATGCAACTACACAATGACGACAACACAAATACAAACAACAATTAGTAATGTTGTGAAAAAACAAATGTTTCTTCACATTAATGTTTAGTATTATACAACTCAAAAACACATTTTTTTTGTTTTTTTTTAACATAATTAATGTCTTATGAATGTGTTTACATTCGCCTTATCAAAAGTTTCCTCAGTAACATTGCACTCTTATGACTGTTTTTACAATTTAATTTCACACTTTTTTTTAGTACTTTGCATAGTTTTTTCTATTCATAGTTTAATATACGATGGGCAACATGACTTTGTAGACCAGTTATGTCTAATCCTATAAAAATCCTTACATCATCTAATAATTTAATTAATTAGTATGTTTTTAAGACATATTTTTAAACATAAAGCAAATTCCATAATAAAACAAATAAACTATGCTATCTTGTACCCTTATGTGATTTATTATTCAAGGTTTAGGAATGAATAAATATTTATTCCCTAAAAAAAAAAATACAAATCTTAGCTAGCATGGTATTTTATTTTGAAAAATGGCAGATTACATCAAAAGACATCAATATTTGTAGGGTACGGTATTAATATTTTTGAGAGATTAAAAAAGAAATTACCATTTTATAAGGTCAAATAAGAAATCAACATTTTAAATAGTTGAAAAAAACCAACATTATATAAAGGAACTTCTATGTTCTATTGACGGAACCATCCGATCAATGATATTAAAATAAATATAGTGAGTGATATATTAAATATTTTATTGGTATGATTATGATTAGGTATTAATCGATTTCATACAAAATCACACCAATATTTTATTTGTGTGATCAAGTTAAATAACCAACGAAACCGACTTCATTAAAATATATAATGAAACCATTGAATTGTCTTGTATAAAGTGGTATAAATAAGTAATTTGTAATCACTTATTGGATGTTAATCTCTAACCATTGAAATTGTTACTATCTTATTTGATTTTATTCCCTAAATATCTTTTAGTGTAATTTACAATTTGAAAAAACTACATATTTGACTCTTAAAGTTTAAGCTAAATCTCTACTTAAATCTTCAATACTTCTTTTCTTTTATTTGTGTTCTCACTATTAAAGTCGAAACTTTGTCCATTCCATTATTTTTTTTTTTGTCTATTTCGACTCATGTTAATTTATAATTTTCTATAATAATAAATTTGATAAATAGCAATATTAAATATATTTATCATACAATATAATAATTAATAATGGTAAAATACTTTAAATTAATAATAATATAAACACGCAATAAAAAGCAATCTCTAGCCTACGCTGCTCCCAAACGACAACAAACCCCCCAACCTCCTCTCCCTCCCCCTCCCCCTCCCTCCCCAACCAAAAAAAAAAAAAAAAAAACATTGTATTGGTTGTTTAAAGATTTTAATAGAGATGTAAATAAATGTTAAAAGTTAATGGGAAAATTTACGGAGTTCCTTCTTTTTTTTTTTCCCTAACATGACAAGTGTAGCTCAAATTTATATGTGAGTCTGATCACATATTAGTTATTTAATGACTCAATTTTATGTCTAACCACTATTGAATTCTTAATATTTTAATTGCGATATTGGTTGACCATGTAAGTCCTTAGATTTTATGATGACCTCATAGGTAAATCCTTAGAATTGATAATAATATCGGAACCCTAAAGTCAAACTGAGTCAACCCTAAACCCTAGAAACCCTAAACTTGATTTGAGATAATTCTAGAACTCTTGAATATCGAACGAAGTAGGTAAAATTGAAAACCCTAAAAACAAGACAAGTGTAAGATATATACCTTCAAACGATAGGAGTTTCTAAAACCCTCATTTTTTTAGCCCTTTTCGATAAGGATCTTTGTATCCAATCATCGACACACAAATCAAGGCAATATAATCTGACAAATAATTGATAATAAAATAATATTAAATCATCTTTATAATATCAGATACAATTTTATCAGTTTATAAAAATAGCAATTGAAACAACTTATTTACGTATTTTATCTTCTACCAATAGATAATTTGTCATTTCAATTACTATTCATTATTATTCATCACTATTCACATTAATCACTTTTTTTTTACACTTTGACACACTTAGTCTGACAACTTACACAACCTACTCTTACACACATCTAATCTACCATACCTTACACTTACTTTTCTTAATATATATATATATATATATATCTCCATCCAACCCACACAACCAACCACCCCCCCCGGCATGGCCAACCACACCTTCCTCTATTTCTCCATATTTATTTTCTTTTTTAATTTCTTTTCATACTTTAATTTACTCATTTGTCTCTCTATAAATACCTCTTCCCTCTCTCATTTTCTTACACTTTAAATGATTTCTTTTTCTATCAAACTCTTTCAAATTTTCTCTCTCTCCCTGTGCTCCATCATATTACTCTCCCTCACTTTGCCTCTCCCACTTTTCATTTTTTTCTTTAGGTAAATTCATTAAACTCCTTCACGTATTATAATATGTAGTATATGTATATGTGTCTTTGATTTATTTTCATAAAATATCCCAATAATGCATCAAGCTAGGGATGGAAAAATACATGACAACATACTTTGTTTCATGTTATATGCATGTTTATATTTGTGTTATCTCGTGTTTTCTATCTATACAAAGTATTTATATGTATAAGTATACATATAAACTTTGCAGCATATTGCATACAAATCTAACTTATTTCATTTCATATTCTTTACATTTCAAGTAATTAATTTTCATGTTCAAGACTTGTCTATTTCAAGTCAAAATAAAACTAGTCAATTTCTAGTCTTAAACTTGTCCGTATTCGAGTTCAAAGGAGACTTATCCACTTCAAAATCTTGGGGAGCCTTATCTAAAATCCAATACTCTCACTTTATTTTATTTCATCTTGTTTCATTTTATTTACTTTCTTGGCGATTGGATTATTTCAAATCCCAAAAAGCCTTGAATATATAGCAAGACCCCCATGTTTTATTTTTGCTATCTTTATATTTTTATTACTAACCTCATCAACCTTTTACTTTGAGTTCATTTTTTATTGCAGTATTTTTGGATTAAGTTTTTATGTTCATATACATAAAATGCTCATAGTGACGTTATAAGGTCAATACGAATTCTTAAACCACACATGTTGACAATTCTTCATTATATAAAATAATTTTCTTCAAAATTCACTTTCAATGCACGGAAAAAGAATTGTCCACTAAAAGAAAATTTTGAAACAAAACTATTCCCCTTTTCTTAAAAATGTTGAGACTTATATGCAAAAAATTTAGAATTTTTAACAATTTGAAATTGTTTTCTTGAAAACACTTGAAAATCAATATGTTGACAAATAAGTTTCCAAATAGAAATTGAACCAAATTTTACAAAGAATAAAACAAAATATATCACCTTATTTCAAGTTTGAATAACATATTTGTAAAGTCTTAAGAAATAAAATTTCACTACAAGTCTTGAAGTTTATCACTCATGAACCTAATTTTTCTAATTTCATTACAAATGTTACCTTGAAAAAAATTCTATTTTTAATAATATCATTAAGATCATGCATGTATTATGAATTATTAAATTTCTATCATGTTTAAGTATAGGAGTAATATATATACACACTTGCCTTAAAGAGTCTATATAAGATGAAACTTGCAAGTGTCAAACTGAATTTAAGTATAAGTCTAGGCATAATCTGAGTCCAATAGTTTCGAGATCTATATGACCTTAAATGTTTAAAATAACCTTAGAAATGGATAAAGCATTTCAAATAGGTAGAATCGACTACTCATATATGAAATTCGGAGTTAAAATGAGAAAGTTATGGCCAATTCTACCAAAAGTTAGTTGATTAAAATCAAAGTTTGAGTAAGATTAGGAAGAAATACTCATTTGGGTATTTCCTTAATGTAGGTGATGAGGAAATCGAAGCACCTTTCCCTAGAGACTATTTTAACTGAAGGATTACAAATGGCCGAGTGAGTTTATCTCCATTGCTTTACATATCTTGTTTGTGCTTGTAAAGTAAAACACTAGAGTTTAGAGAAAAGATAAAACGAACTTGCATGTGGGATCATGTTGTGTTTCTTGGTACTTAATTAATGAGCAATAAGTATATCGAAACTATGAATGAATGATTAATGCATGTTGTTCCCTTTTTCGATGTTGTTCGGAATGTGATGATTTTGATGGTTACCCTTAAATAGAAATTAACTCAGCTGGAAGTTAATTAATAAAATGATCATGCATGGTATGTGTTGAGTCCCATACATTTTTGATACTACTCTTATGTGTGGAACAAGATCAACAAGGTGCCCTACTCCAGCATGAGGAACTAAATTAATCAGGGAATACAACCTCACGAAGGAGCCACACTATATCGATTGCTTCGAGCAAGAAGCCCATAGACTAGTGGTGGTGATTGGTTGGAACCTTAATGTTTATCTAAATTTTGGTAGTCGAAAGGACCCTATTTCAAAGCATTTCCCTAACTTTTGATATAGAGAGCGTAAATCCATTCTACATATGGTTTCCAATTAATCATATGAATATTACAGTTAATATGTTTAATTAACAAACTTAGTTGGTTATATTTATATGCGAGTATGTTATTGGGATAGTTTACTCACTAAGCAAGTTATACTTATACTCCTATAGATTTCTGTTAACGCAGTTTTACTTGTGGTTGTACCTTAGGGAGATTTGGCCTCAATTAAATGATGACTAAGATTGGAGAGCTTACGAAGGAAGTTTATGAGAAGATTTTGGAGTAGACTTTCATAAAAATCTCTTTATACAGTACTAGTTCTTTGAGATAAACTTGTCTGTTTTTTTTTTTTTTTTTTAAGATATGATGTTATGTAATTCTTAAGACTCTGACGAGTGTATGCTCCTTTGAGATGTAAGATTATGATCTTCCAAGTTATGTAAATTATGTTTAGAAATTCTTACATGGTATGATTTTGCTATCTTCTTAAATTACATAACTCTACCGGCATTCCCTAGTTGTGAAAGTACATCTTGCACATAATATCAAAACTTTTGAGTGACTATGGGAGTCATTCTTATGTTTTAATATTGTGTACGGCGAACTGTCATATTTAGAGTACCCTTTAGGATGTAACAGACTTGACTTCCATTGATGGGACCGAAATGTATGTTTTTTCCTTTGTCTTTTAATGGATAATAAGGAGAAGATAAAATTATTTCGCTATCAATACAATCTTATAGTGTTTATGTATTTTATCAATACACATTATAAGTTATGTTGTCTTATTTTATTATTATTATTATTATTTTTATATATAGCATAAGCAGCCCAAAAGAGGACTTATTTGGGTTAAGTTGCGACCTACCACACCTGCCACTTTTTTTACATGATCTACTACACTTATCATTTTTTTTAATCTACCACACCTACTACTTTTAAGACAAACCTATCACTTTGTGCAAGATCCAATGATAGATCTTGAGTCTTTCCTAAAAGTCGTTAGTAGGGGATTTGACCCAAATATATCCAAACTGAAAAGTGAAGGAAACATCCAATGAAATGATTAAATTACAGTCAGCATTGATTATAAATTGTATTTTACTTGATATTATAGGAATAGTAGATAAGGATGTAGTAAAATGATTACGCTTGGTTAATTTTATTTGTTATGATAGAACTATTACATCATCCATATTAAACATAGGTTTCCAAAACATAATACCCCAGAGATGAAAAGGGGAAATCATCATCAAAGCAACCGATTTCATTTTACCAGGTGGATTTACGGCAGACCATATAATTCATCTTTTGACATGGAAGATGATGAAACCTTATATTAGAAGCAATGTGTTTACATAAATTATGATTACAAGATCAAAGAGAGAACCCTTACCAATATCACTCACCCAAAAACTATCAATGGCAATTGTTTTCCGTTGAATGTATTGTATTTGGTTAAATGCTCTGTTTTTACATGTATTCTATTTGTATCTGATATATAAAGTTTGTTTATCAATAAAAAATGTCTCTTCTTCATCTATATTTATTTTTGATAAATAGTCTAGATAAAATAGACATAAAATAAATGTTAAACTGATTTCATCAACGAATCAAACATACCCTTCATCACATATGCAAACTTCACAGTTCACATCATACTCGTCTTTTCAAAATATAATAAATAATCTTAATAATTTCAATATCCAATTTTTTAAAATACAACAGACACATTGACATTTTGAGGAATGTTTGTTTTACTTTTATTTTAGGAAAAGTAATGATATATTTCATAGTGTTCGTAATTTATCTTTTTCTTTTATATTAATATCATGAATGATGCCTAAATTTAGTATTTGAACTTTAAAACTGATTAATTTTATATTCGAAAAAACTTTTCATGCATATTAACAACATCTCTATCAATTTCTTCCATGTAATAACATACTAAATTGCCAATTTGTCTTACGTTTGTAACATTACTCATTTTCTTTTTTCTTTTTTTTTTTTCGGTTGATTCATCTTCTTCGTGTAGGGAAAAGAAAAGGCAACAATCTTCTTCGTAATCCTATCTTCCGGGTAAATGATTAAAATCTGGGCCTAGCTCCTCCTTTAAGTTATTGGAATAGAATAGGCTTAACTCTTTTATCCATATAATATAGACTTTTTTTAATTAAAATATAGAATCGATTCGAGTCCGAAATTAGAAGAAAAAGGAAAGTTGAAAATGAGGCAACTTTATTGACCATGGAGCCCCTCATGGCTCCACGCTCCATTTGCCCCTTCTTTTTTCTTGGGTTTCCTTCTCAAAAGAAGAGCCCCAAACAGTAACCCGGATTTCTGCTAAGTCCTGGAAAAGCAAATAAAGAAAATATTCTGATTGTTTCCCAAAGCTTCCCGCGTTCCCTGTGTGATGTGCCCGCCACCACCACAAAAGTCACAAATCTTAAACCCTTTTCTCGCTCCCTAAACCTTACACAGAAGCGGAGTGAAAACCAAAAAAGATAACCTTAATGTCCCACAGTGTGAATTTATGACTAATATATTACTCCATTGTTGTCCTTTTGCCAAAGCTTCAGCATTTAGCGAGGAGATTTAGGTCATTTGGCATAAAAAGTTTCTTACTTTAGCTTATTCTGGCTTCAATCCCACAGCAAAAAAAAGCAAAAGGCAAAGGAATCCCAAGTGCAAGCACATAGCAAAGACATTTGAATCTTTGCACATAAAAAATGGGTCTCCTGCAATACACATTTCTCTACTTTGTTCTATTTCACACCTGCAATGCGGTTGCATCAGAGGGTGAAGGTGAATGGAGGTCTGCAACAGCAACATACTCCAATGACACAGATGGTTCTCTCATCACCGGTACCTTTGCCATATACTATTGCACTAGATACAGAGACATTAAGCTTATTGAATGTTCTCTAAACTGAGGATTTGGTTTTCAATGTTGCAGGAGGTGCTTGTGGTTATGGGGACCTTCACAAGGCCAGCTATGGGAAGCATACTGCAGGACTAAGTACTATGTTGTTTAACAAAGGAAGTACATGTGGTGCTTGCTTTGAGGTGAGGTGTGTAGACCACATCAAATGGTGTCTGCCTGGGAGCCCAACGATCGTTCTCACTGCCACCGACTTTTGTCCACCAAATTATGGACTTTCTGCTGATTATGGTGGCTGGTGCAACTTTCCCCAGGAACATTTTGAGATGTCTGAGGCTGCATTTGCTGAAATTGCTGTTAGGAAGGCAGACATGGTGCCCATTCAATATAGAAGGTATAAGACCAGAAACAAGTTCGAGAATGCATTCCCTTATATAACTTGTATAATCGTTCGTCAAGGCTTTGCTAGGGTGCCTTAGTAATTTAATAGGGATTCTGAGTTTTTCTTCTCACCCTTTACGCACCAATGTTAACTTGGAGTTTTCCTCATCTAGGTGACTATTTGAACATGTATCAAACTCTCCCTCCCCATGCATACACACAAAGCTTGATACAAGCTTAAATCACCACATATCCACACTCTTATATTCACAATTGTCACCAAACAGCATGATGAGGAAGCATGGATGCACTCATACTTTTGATATACTTGACATTCTCATGTTGGGCATCCTCTGGAATTTGTGTCCTGATATTTCGCATTTGTCTGAATTAGGGTAAAATGTGTGAGGACTGGCAGAATCAGATTCTCAATAAGTGGAAATTCTCACTTCTATCAAGTTTTGGTCACCAATGTAGGAGCCGATGGTGAAGTAATTGCTGTGAAAGTAAAGGGGTCAAAAACAGGATGGATACCCATGGCAAGAAATTGGGGCCAAAACTGGCAGTCCAGTGTCAATCTCAAAGGGCAGCCTTTATCTTTTGAGGTAACCACCAGTGATAGAATAACTCTCACATCTTATAATGTTGCTCCAGCGAGCTGGCAATTTGGGCAGACTTTTGAAGGGAAGCAGTTCTAGCAAGGAAAGTTTTGCAGGAATGGCAAGAACACTTGGAGCTTGCTAGCACACTTAGCAGATCAATTTTAAGCTGGTAGTCTCGTCCTCCTAGATAAGAATGAAAATATGCATATACCAACAAGTGTTGCAAAATCTTGGTGTACAATGAAGATTTAAGTGAGCCAAAAAGGAAAGAGAATTGTAGACAAAAGTGAAAGAATGGCATAGAGGTTCGATTTTGTCTCTGTCTATTATTAGGAAATGAAAGCTTAAAGATACTACCTTGATCATTGCAGAATGGGATGTTAAATTTTTAAATTATTCATTGTAATCCCAATCACAGCTTTAACTAATGTCCTCTTGATTCATGAAGCACATATGGACACTATTTCTCATACAATCCAGAGGAATTAATTGATTAGTCATCCAACTGCTGAATCCAACAGGCCCATTCTAGCAAATGCAACACCATGAACCCCAAAGCAGATGAAGCAAATGTTTCAACATGATGAATGCTAATAAAATAAAATGGAGAGTTTAAAAGTAAAAGCAATTAATAACTAAAATAGATATAATCGTATTAACATATTCAGCGCTGAAAGGATAATGGGCATAATCATAAAAGAGGTACTGTATTTAAACTCGAGAGCTAATTTACTTTGCAATTTCCTAATATTGTAAAAATTATAACATATTAATTTCAACAGCAATAGTCAACTTCACATAATCTTGATATAAAGAGGACCCATCAATAATTAAGTAATTAACAACTAAAATCAATAGTCATATATACATGTTTAGCAATGAAAGGATGCCGGGCAAATTTATAAAAGAGGTAGTGTATTTAAATATAAGAAATAATTCACTAAGCAATTTCCTAATGTCGTAGAGATTATAACATACTAGGTTCAACGACAATAATTTAACTTATCATTCATCTCAATATAGATAGACCTTTTCTCAATTAAGTGGACTCCAATAACATGTCAGACAAAAAGAACGGACTCTTTCCCTGAAATGGCCATTGTAAAGAAAACCGAAAGCACACACATATCTTTACTTATAAACAAGATGATCCATCTGCACACATTAAATTTAATCACTCATGATACAACCACAAAGAAATCATCATTAATAAGCAATCACTATCTCAGACATTATCCCGTTATGTTGGACATTGAACTAAGAAGCAATTTTCAAACTTCGTTACTAGAAGTCCAAGACAATAAGTTCAAAACAATGGCAGATTATTACATTGGTGAATTTCATTGAAGTTGAAAACTTGTAAATTTTTCATTGGAAATTGCAACTAATCCATGTAGAAAAAATATCCAAGTTGAAGAAGAGAAAAACATTGTCCCAATGGTAAGTAATTTTGAATACGCCTGCTCAGAAATGGATTAAGATGTTATCTTACTCCAGAATATACAATTTAGAAAATAAAATGTAAAGGATCTATTGACACAGGTTTAGAAATGGATGCAGAACAACTTGTATTGTTCTCTGAAGGTGCCAATCATGAAAATTTTCATTACAGTAAAAGTTGCCAATATTTAGTAGTCAGGATACATTATGGTCTTGAACACCTTCCAAGTAAAGATATAATGAGGATTTTGGCCAAGGTCAAAAGAACAAGGTTAACACATATGGGACATCATATAAGTCTATTATAACTTCACGTTCTCCTCATCCTCCTCCTCTAAGAAATGCAAAGATTCACCATACATCTTGTGTGCATCCTGTCTTAAGACAGCCAAAGCACCTGTTTCTCCAATTGACTCTAAACCATTAATGAGAATCTTAAAAGTTGACCTATCTGGTTCACATTCTACTTCTATCATGAAGCAATAACACTCCATTGCCAGTTCAGAGAGACTGAATCTTATAAATGTTTTAAGGAGAGTATTAAAACCCTCCAGATCAGGAAGTAAATCACTTTCTTTTTTCAAACACATGAACAAGAGTTTAACCTGTTCAAACAATCCATTAGCAGAAAATACTTCAATAATTTCAGCATACAATGAAACTTGGGCCTTGTACCAGAATTCGTCACGGATGTCTTCAAAAACCTGACAAAGAAAGCAGATTCCATAAATGTTAGCAGTGGATACATTGCGATACGGCAGACACGAAAGAAAAAGGAAGTAAAAAAGCAATGCTCAAATGTTACTCATCACAACAAAATCAACTCAATTTTCAAGATAGCTGACACATAGATTGTCTCATGTATGAAGTAAAAGGTAACAAATTTTCTATATTATATTTTGAAGCGTGGAGAATTGATATTTGAGTGTGTAATTGGGATTCGAATACAAATCCCCTCAATAATACTCGAATTCAAGTATCTGTAATAGTAATTGTAATATTAAAGATAACGTGTGTGTCTTAGTACAATGGTGGGATACTTATATAATCAGTATCCTGCTCATGCCCTCAGCATGTTGCCAGCTCAGTAGAATATACTAAGATCTTAACAAACTATTATAACAAACATAACAAACAGAAATAATAACAACAATATCAATCACCGGTCACTCAGTGGGCTAAGCCCACTAGCATGTCCTTTGCTACCCAAATCCATGAATAGCCCGGCCTGGAAATAGCCCGGTCCAAATAGAATTAAGCTCCTTCCTGATTCCCTGATTCCCGTTTATTCCACTCGTGCGAGGACAGAAGACAACTCTTGCTGTCTCAGTTTCCCCTCTTTTCAAACCCTAATCTCCGTTTCTAGTTGCTGTGAGGTGTTCGTTGGTGGTGGATTTTACCCGCATATCATATTTCCTTCAATGGAGAAAACACCTACCACTTTTAACTTCTTTGATGATTATCCGGACAAGCAACTATCAATTGTCATCAAGATCAATGAATGATAACAATTCTACCTACGTAATGCTTCTATATGTATGTTATCAAAAAGCATTGTGATTACCACCAAACAACTTGACCTAAATTTTTCCTTCAGCGAAGAAGTTGATGCGTAAAAGGACCAGCTTTGATTAAGTTTTGATAAACTTTATGTGCTCCACTATCAGCTCAAAAGGAGAAAACTTATGAGAAAGAAAATCTAGTGCAGCACGTCCCGATCTTTCCAAGATTCATCGCCCAATTCTTTGAAAAAACAGTACAAAAAAACTGAAAAGGTTCTTCTCTTTCAGTGTCCAATTATCTAACTCTTCAGAGGCCAAATATCAAACACTTGCTATACACGATTATGTTAAATCAAATTGTACGCTCTTCATATATAATATATGTGCTAATAAGAGTGATTATAAAGTAACCTTTAGAGCCAAAACGCACTCGTTTTGGCGGAGGAGTTCGCGAAGAACGGCGATCATATCGAGCTTAAGCAACCGCTTGAACTTCGTATCGAAGGTCTGCTGGAGAGAGGAGCTTTTGGCACGTTTCAACGCTTGAACGGTTTGAATGGCTTCGATGCTGAGGTTTCGACCTCTCTGTAACGGTTTTCGGTTCTTGCTTCGGTCTCGCATTGTGATGACGAGTCTGAGGGAAGGAGGTGAGGAGAGAGATGGCAGTTGCCGTGGTGAAATGGAGAGAGAATTGGGTGAAGGAGAATAGTACGTGGTGGTGGAGGAGGAGAAGTTCATTCGCGGTGGTTGTAGCGATGGTCTTCTTGTTTTGGTGGCACGGAGTCGACTCTATTGGTGGAGCTGGAACAGGAGGACTGATGGCACGGCGAAGTGTTATATGGGAAGGAGTGGGTTTGTTGGCTGATACATGGATGTGTTTTTCGATTTATTTCTATTCAAATTGCTTATCAAGAAATAGATACAAACAAAAAAAAATTATAATTTTTATAAAAAAATCAAATAGATTAAATATAGATAAAATATATTTATGTATAGTATTTTGATATAGATACAGATACAGATAAAAAACAAACTGTCCAAACAGAGCTGTTAAAAAAAAAATAAGAAAAGCGCTAATCAAATTGTGAGCAAGTTTTAGTAATGATACTTAAACTTTTTTTATTATAACATAAATGTACTTAAAAAAAATTTCATAGCAACCAAATACCTTAATCTTTTTAAAATTTCACATAAAAAACATTTGAACGATTTTTATCCAAACTTTCATCAGTTTGCTGACGTGTCTTCTTATTCATATTAAAATAATGTTTTGATATAGTTGACATTGTTAAATTTTTTGCTCTCTTCTACGTGGATGTGAACCTACCTAACAATGCTTCTTTTCCCCTCAAAACAAAACCTTTGTTTTCGTGAAAAAGTCCTCAAACTTCTCCCTCTTTCCATTTACAAAAGAAAAGTGCAAACCCTTGTACTTCAACCATACATAAAGTTTAGCATCAACATCTCCATCAACTTCATTTGTGGATTGTAGCACCATAGTTCTTGCTCCCATCATGCGAAACTCGAAGGGAGTTCCTCCAGAATATAGTAAGTGTGCATGTATGTTGTTAGGTCATGTAAAGTTTGTTATTATTACTTGTCAGAATGATCTACACATTATTTGGGTTAATTTTTTCTATGAAAGATAGGTAGAAATTGGTAAGTGTATTTCTACATTGGGTTACTTTATTGTATGGCAAACCCAAGTTTCATCTTAATGTATGTGCATGTTAGGGCTAATGTCCTCAATTATTTCGTGTGTTCGATCATCTTATAGACCATTTTGTCTTTGTTATTGGAAACAAATCATGATGGGTATTTCTCTGTTATAATGCATTATAATGTTGATGTTGGTGATCAGATATACTATAATGGGGATTTTGAAATTATTAATTGGTGCCATATTGACACAATGTCGATGGTTTGTTTAGGTAAGTAGGTGCAGAGGTTAGGCGTGTTTGGTATAGTGATGTATTACAGGGCACTCGTTGGGGTGGACTTCACTAGTAGCTTCTCACCTATTGAAAATGATTTTAAGGTTGTACACATAAGTGTTGATGTGGATGAAAGTAGGATGGTTCACATTTATGTGAGGCATTTGAATGATGACAACTTAGAAGAGATGGCTGAGATGTCAACTTCGAGAAGGAAATGATGTAATGTTGTTATAGAAGGAATACACGATGAAGGAGATGTTACAAAGGATAAGAATGGATTGGATCAAGCCACTAGTAATATTTCCTATAAGCATTTATGTTCCCCTGGTTATGTAAATAGAAGACTAAGGTCATTGAATGGTTCACGAAGTATTGCAAGTAGGAGACTCCTATATGGACAGTTGGTGGAAGTGAAGTCAAGGACAATAATTTAAGTGAAGATCAAGCTAAAGAAAGGAACATGATAGATGTCAATAAACAAGAATTTAGTATCGGTAGTACTAATTCAAAAGAAGATAGAGGAAAACGAATGGCCAGTAAAGATATTATTATTGATGTAGATAGAACATGCTTTGACATGGATGAAGGCCCTGTGATAAATGGTGGTTTAGAGGAGTACACATGTAACGATGAAGACATAGAAGATATGACCATTACAAATGAAACTCCAACCATTAATGAAGACAATTGCACTCTTGTAGTTGACATAGGGCAGAGAGGTTTGGATAACCTAAGACAAGCTGATGATGATGAAGCTGGCATTAGGCAGTAAAAATAAGGATTAGGACGCTTGGCTGAATATAAGGGGAATGCTACAGCTGCATCTGGAAAATTTGATTCAAAACATCAAGAAAGAAGTGACCAAGGTGAACATGATGATCTTATTGATTCTATCTATGATTTAACAGATGGCGATGAGGATTACCAAGACATAATAGGTCAACACGTTCAAAGCAAAAGGATGGGAAGACTACAAGGAACATACAAATGTCCAATACACACATCATATGTGTTTGTGGAGGAAATCAGTCACTAAGATAGTGGCTATGTACCATATGATGAGCTACACTTTGAGGATAATGAAAACAGGCTTGATAGGTTACAATTTCCGAAATTTGATGAAGAAAGGGACAGTAGAAACCCAAATCTTGTTCTTAGGCTTAAGTTTAGTTCATTTAGACAGTTCAACAAGGCTTGCAAGGATTGGTCCGTTAGGAATAGACTTCAAGTACATTTCCCCCAAAATGCCAAATAGAGATGTGTGTATAAGTGTTATAGTGATGGATGTAACTTTAGGATTTACGCTAGTAGAGTTTCAAAAATGGACCCTACGATCCAAATCAAAACAGGCAACTTTAACCTGATAAAGTTTTCAAAAATTTTCAAGTGACATCCACATGGTTGGCTGATTTGTATATTGAGAGATTTAGGGTAGACTTGTCTTGGAGCTTAGTCGGTTTCATGGCTACTGTGAGAGAGGAACTAGGTTTTAACTTTAGAAGAATGAAAGCTTGGTGTCCAAAAATAAAGCCTCGAAGTTTGTTGATGGGGTTGATATGTTCCAAACTGTTACTTAAAGGTTTGATTAGCGGGTACGTAAGCACCTAAACGGGCAACTAAAAATATGTAAAAAATTATTTTTGTGAATTTGTTTAATTTGTTAGTTTAGTTTAGAATATATGAATATTGATAGAATTTGATAAGATTTGATTAATTTGAATATTTCGAGTTTTTTTAGATTATATATGATCATTGATGGAATTTGATTAGATTAGAATTTTTGTGCATATTAGACATATGTTTAGTTAATTAGATCCTGATAAATAGTTTAGATTTTGAAATTAGGGTTTAAAAGAAAGCAATTTAAATATGAAAATTTAAAGTGGTAACCGTTTAGGTTTTAATAGGTTAGCCCCCGAACTCAAGTTAATTTCTGGTTCTCGTTTTCAAAAACGATTTTTTCGCAGATCAGTAGCAAAACCGAAATCAACCTACCCATTGGTTTTGGTTTTTTTTTTCTCGACTTTAGTCGAGTAGCGACTCCAAAATATTTTTTTTAAAAAATTCAAAAATTCCTTTAATTCTTAGTCGAAGATTCGTATTGAATGGGTTAGGGTTTAGTACGAATCGGATTAAAGGAAATCGAAAAAACGAGGCTCAACAGCTTGGCGACTCCACTAGGGACCTTTTTAGAGGGCTAGCCACTTTATGCTTTTCATATATAAATTGATTTCTTTTTTTTTATATCTTGTATATTTGTAGATATTTGTGCTAACCGTGTGCTTATGTGCAGATTTTATCTATATAGAGTTGTTGGAGGGGATATTTAGTTTTGAAAAAAAAAAATGTGTGCTAGATGTGGTCAAACCCGGGCCACCTTAGGTAAACTTAGGACGGGAGGCACCAGTAGGTCTCGGGTGTTGTGGTTACCCACCATTCGAGATACGAATTAGCCTCCCACTCCAGTAAATGTGGCCCATGGACCATTAATTGGGGGACCTTTAGAACCCACCCTACTTGCATTCACTACATGAAGGAGATAATGATCAAGCTTTGTGGCTAATCAAAATGTTTTTCAAAATTGCTTTACAAAACATAAGCTGAAGTTATGGAGTTAACTTTCCCTTGTAATCCGTTATGTAAATGTGTCATGTAAATCCTTGTAACTTCATTTCCTCTTTGTGTTCAGTTTAGTGTACCATGTAAATGTATATATCGTATTGTAACACATCTCTTTGTAATATGTAGATTAAGGAAATGGAAGCTAGTATGTGTAATGGTAACATATGGGCCCGTCTTATTCCCGAGATCCATGTTCATGAGCCTACTAGTCCGATGCCCATTTTGAGCAAATGGTTACAAACTTTCAAGCCCGAACAAAGAAGATTCATTGAAGACTGTTTGGGACCTATTCTTTCTCTACCAAAGGTCCAGGTCCCCATTCATCTTTTTAGGGCCTTGGTGTACTTATGGAATGTAGATGAGGCCGCCTTTTGCCTTAGTGAGCACACTTTGAGTCCCACTATTGAGGAATACACGAGGCTTCTTCAAGCTCCACCAACTCATGCAGGAATATATGCTCCTCAGCTTAGCAAAGGGCCGATCAACTTGTTCAACTCCTTTTTAGGGATTAAGAAGACTGATGTGTCTAAAGCTCTCAAGAACTGTAATTTGGTCTCCATTCGGCTTTCTGATTTATTCAAGTGGTTTGGATCCCCAAATAGTTACAAAGACAATAAGCCTATCTTTTGTGGAGGTGTAGTAGCATGGGAGCAAAAGCGCATCAACGCCTTTATAGCTACCGTATTTGGTACCATCCTCTTCCCGAATAGGGACCTTTTCATCCACTATCGGGTATTAAAATTAGTAGACCAATTTTTGGCAGGAAAGTCTTATATCCCGGCCTTGCTCACTGAACAAAATAGATCTCTCAACCATTTGAAGAAAAGAGGCCATGGGAAGTTCAAATCTAATATGCACTCTTGATAATATGGTTTGCAAGCCACACTAGAGATTATATGGGAGCAATTTGAGTCCATGCTTGCCACATTAGAGATAGTTATGATCTTATTTAAGCTTTAGTGAAAGAGTTCGCATTCAAGATCTTCCCAAGAACCGATGAATGGTACACTTACTCCAAGATCTAGAAGCTCCACAATTTCCTTTGGGTTGCTAAATGGTTCCATTCTCCTACGGCAACAACTGAATGTGGGGAATAGCGGCCAATTCCCTTGATTGGTTTGACCGGTCTACGGGATATTATCCGGCTCGTGTGATAAGACAATATGGAGCACTTCAAGATATAACTAGCAAGCCATCATTAAAGGAGTTTACTATGGAGTATGATGACCCGAGTGTTCCTTTGGCACAAAGAGAGAGAAGGCTAGGATCGATACAAGCCAAATGGGAGACAAGAGAAATCAAGACGATCTACATGATAGACCCCATTAATACTGAGACGAAGAAATACCGAGCCACTAAAGAATACATCCTCAGCCAAAGGGCAAAAGTGAACGAGTTGGAATTTCAAGCTCCCGAGATGAAGAAGAAGGATCGAGAGATGGAAAAGGAAGTTCAAGATTCTCAAGGCAAGGTTCAAGCACTTGAAGCTCAACCAAGGATGGCAAAAAGGACTATTGAGGAGCTGAAGGACCGTTCAGAGTGTCCTAGCAAGATTAGGCGTTTGGTTTAGGATGATTTTCTTTGTTTAGCTTTTCGGTTTTGTCATGTTTAGGTCATGTATTTGACTCCTTGAGTAAATTCAGCTTTAATGAAATAAAATGGTTTTTTGCTACAAAGTTTCATCATCATCTCAATTTACATGCGCATGCGTTTTTCTTTTCCATATATATATTCTTGTCTCTACATGTTCTTGTATATTCTTTGCTACCGTTTATTTGTTTTTGTGTATATATTAACCGCTAACCGTTTGCTCATTTTGTTGAGAATCATATAATAATATATACATTTTCTTCACTAAACTATGGAATTTTGTTTTTGAACATCAGTTTCTAAAAGATAGCTCCTAAACGGTCAGACCCGGTTCGAAGTCCGATCATCACTAGGTCTAAATCCAGAATGGCTAGCAACAACGACAATAATTCTGGTAATTCCAATGCGATGTCCGAGCAAAGGCTCACTACTTTGGAACAAATGGTATTCCGAATGGCCGAGCAAATGAATCTTCTCACGCAAAACCTTAAGGCCCCTCAAGATACTACCGCAGGACATTCTGGGGTAAAGAAAGGAACTGATGTCAAACTATTGAGGAACAAGTAATTAATCATGAACCATAGCCATTGTCGAAACCGATTCTTCTGAGTTTAAGAAGGAAATTGAGGCTCAAAACAAAGAAATGGAGAAAAGGCTTCTTTCTCAATTCAATGAGAAACTCAAAGTTTTTGAGAAAATGGAAGGATTTGATCAAACTGGAATCACAAGCTTTCCTACAATCGAAGCGGGAGCTTTCCCGAGAAGTTCAAGATTCCCGACTTTGAAAAGTATGATGGTACTGGTTGTCCAAAGTTGCATACTAGGCTCTATGTGAGGAAGATGAGCCGGTACACTCAATATGAGCAATTCATGATCCAAACTTTTCAGGATAGCCTTACCGGTCCAGCTTTAGCATGGTATGCTCATTTGGATCTTGATGAGATTAATACTTGGGACAAATTGGCTAGGGCTTTCTACAATCAATATAAGTTCAATATTGAAGTGGCCCCTTCTATGTGGGATTTAAGTAATATGAGGAAGAAGAAAGATGAGTCCTTTAAGGAATATGCTCAAAGATGGAGATCAATGGCATCTATGGTATCTACCCCTATCCCGGAGAAAGATTTGACATTCACTTTCATCAATACTTTAGAAGAACCGTTCTTTACTCATCTCATTGGACACACTACTGCTAATTTCTCTGAGATAGTATTGGCCGGGTGTAGAATTGAAAGTGCCATTATTACCGGGAGGATCCACGTGAGAAAAAGGCTACAAATTTCAAGTACTCCAACAATAACAAAGGGAAGGATACCACTGTTAGTGTAGTCAGCTCAACCCCATACACTAAACCTACTCAATCCTACACCTACCAACAAACCCCAAACACTAATCAACCCTTCACCCGTCACAACAACCACAATCCCAAAACCAACCATTCAATAGACCCAGAAGACAGTTCACCAAAATTCCCGTACCCCTTAGCCAAGTTCTAGCCCGGCTTAGAGCTGACAATCTGATCACCTTTGAAACACCTAGAGAAGACTACAAACCCAGATATTATAACCCCGAGCAAAAATGCGATTATCATTTGGGGCAAATAGGTCATTCTACTGACTATTGTTGGAGGCTTCGGAACAAGATTCAAGACCTCATTGATGCTAAATTGGTCCAACTAGATTTCATTGAAACCCCGACCCCTAATGTCAACACCAATCCTCTCCCAAACCATGGGCCCACGATCAACATGATCACGATTGAAGAACCCGAGCCTTTTATCGGAATGATCCAGTCCAATCCAAAGAAGATAGTTATCCAATGTCAAGGAGAGCAGAAAGAAGCCCCATATGAGGTGAAATCGATGAGGTATCAATTCCATGTGCCCATTGCACCGAAAGACTATAAAGCCGCCCCGTTCAACTATCAAGCTGTTAATCAAGTTCCTAGGCCCATGGTCGGAAAACTTGGGAAAGCTTCAGAGCCCGAAAGAGAGAAAACATTGCAGAGGAATTCTTCCCACTAAGAAAAGATAAGAAAAAGGAGGAGGAATCTGATGAGAAAACAGCCTTGACCAAGATTATGAAGATAAGTGATTATAAGATTGCTGATCAACTCGCTAAAGTCCCGGCTCAAATATCCTTAATGGGTTTGTTAATGACTTCTGAAAAACACCGGGAGGCTCTCTTTAAGATACTCCAACAAATCAAGGTTCCCGAAGGTGTTGCTACTGAAACAATGGAACATGTAGTAAATTCGGTATTTGCTTTGGATCAAATCTCTTTCTCACCTGATGAGTTGGGAGCAGAAGGCACTCAACACACGAAGCCCCTATTCATAATGGCCAAATGTAATGGAATGATTGTAGCCCGAGTCCTCATCGATAATGGGTCGTCTTTGAATGTTTGTCCATTGGCTACTTTGAACTTACTTGGTATCGATGCATCTAACCTCCGGTCCAGTTCTACTATTGTTAGAGCTTTTGATGGATCCAAGAGAGGCATATCAGGAGAAATAGACTTGGAAGTTACTATTGGCCCACAAGACTTTACTATTCCGTTCCAAGTTCTAGACATACCAAGATCATTCAATTTGTGCTTGGAAGGCCTTGGATTCACTCAGCTGGGGCAATACCGTCTAGTCTGCATCAGATGGTCAAGTTTATAACAAATGGACAAATCGTTACGGTAGGAGAACAAGACCATGCTATCTTCAAAGACACTGCTATACCCTATATTGGCGAAGAAGGATCCGAAGACTTTGGTTTACAAATCTTTGAAGAAGCCAATATGATTCAAAAAGAGGGACATTTAGGAACATTTGGACTGGGATATGTCCCTACTCCGGTTGAGATAGAAGAGATGAAAAAGAAAGCCCGAAAGAAGAAAGGAGAAGAATGGTATAATACCCCTATCGAGTCTCCAGATATCAAAGTCACATTCCCACAACCGGCTCATGTCCAGAAACCAGATACTGCATCGGTTCTGGAGCCTTCTTGCAGCTCCCGTCCAGTTCGGGAGTTGAATAATTGGTTCACTATCCCCTTAATAACTCTAGGGTTACCTTTGAGTAAGGGTTGAATTCATGAAGGGTTTTATGTTTTGTTTCTTTTATCAATTGCTCAAATGTACTCCATGAATCATAGTCATTAATAAAGATTCTTTGTTTCTTTCATCTCTTTTCTCTTTTCTCTCACATTTCTTCGTTTTCTCTTTCTTTACCTTGTTTTTTTCAGATCTGATGATAATGGTGAAAGTAAGAGATATCTTGCATCGATAGATAACGAAAATACTGATATCATTTCTACCCTAATGAGTTAGTCGTTGAACATGACATTAGTGATCACACTGGGATAGAGAAAAGTTGGCAAAAATATGAACAAGGCAGAATTGAGATCAGTGAACCTACAGAAGTAGTGAATATTGGAACTGAAGATGAGCCTAAAAATTTGAAAATAGGCACCACCTTATCCGCTGAGCAACGAGAAAGATTGATAAGATTATTGACTGATTACTTAGACGTGTTTGCATGGTCCTACGAAGATATGCCTGGTTTGGATACCTCTATAGTGGTTCATAAATTACCAACTAAAGCAGATATCAAACCAAAGAAGCAAAAATTAAGACGATTTAGACCAGATATCTTGCTCAAGATTAAAGAAGAAGTAAAGAAATTGTTGGAAGTCGGTTTTATAGAGGTATCCGATTATCCTGAATGGGTGGCTAATGTGGTCCGGTACTTAAAAAGAATGGAAAGGTTAGAGTTTGTGTAGACTTTCGCGATTTAAACCAAGCCACGCCCAAAGATAATTTCCCCTTACCTCACATAGATGTCTTGGTGGATAATACGGCTAGAAACCATCTATTTTCATTCATGGATGGCTTTTCGGGATATAATCAGATTAAAATGGCAGAAGAGGATAAAACTAAGACAACCTTCATTACTACTTGGGGAACATTCTGCTACAAAGTCATGCCTTTCGGCCTTAAAAACGCCGGGGCAACATATCAAAGGGCGATGGTCACCTTGTTTCATGACATGATGCATCAAGAAGTTGAAGTATATGTGATGATATGATTGCTAAGTCTAAGGAAGATGAGGATCATGTGGAAATATTGAGGAATTATTTGATAGATTACGGAAATTCCATCTTAAGTTGAATCCCGAAAAGTGTACATTTGGGGTGACCTCAGGGAAGTTGTTGGGATTCGTAGTCAGTCAACAAGGAATAGAAGTTGACCCGATAAAGTTAAAGCCATACTTGAATTACCTCCCCCGAAGACGATCAAAGAGGTCAGGGGCATATTGGGACGCTTGAATTACATTGCTCGGTTTATATCTCAATTAACCGACAAATGTCGCCCTCTATTCAATTGTTGAGGAAAAATGCAGCTATTGATTGGGATAAAGATTGTCAAGAAGCATTTGATGAAATCAAGCAATATCTGATGAATCCACCAGTGTTAGTAGCACCAACACCTGGTCGCCCTCTTTTCCTATATTTGACGGTACTTCCTGAATCAATGGGAGGTATGCTTGGACAGAAAGATGAAGATGGGAAAGAACGGGCTATTTACTATTTGAGTAAGAAATTCACTGAAGGAGAACAGAAGTATACTGAAGTGGAAAGAACCTGTTGTGCCGTGGTGTGGATCATGCACAGACTGAGACAATATACATTGTATTATTCTATCGAGCTTTATACGAAACATGATCCGTTGAAGTATTTGGCTCAGAAACCAGGGTTGATTGGGAGAATTTCCAAATGGCAGATGTTGTTATCAGAATTTGATATCACTTATGTGAATCAAACTCAGTTAAAGGTCAAGCACTTGTAGATCAACTAGCCGAAAACCCGGTTGAAGATAATGTGATGATGGAGAAGCTCAATTCCCGGATGAAGGCATATTGCTGGCAGATAAAGAATCAGAACAGTCCACTCCTAAATGGAAGTTATACTTTGATGGAGCAGCTAATGTATGCGGATGTGGAATTGGGGCAGTCTTAATATCACCAGATGGTAAACAATACCCCTTCAGCAAGATTGACTTTCCCTTATACTAATAATGTGGCAGAATACGAGGCTTGCATCATGGGCCTCAAGATGGCACTTGACATGGAAATAGATGATCTTGAAGTATATGGAGACTCCTCTCTCATCATCTTTCAAACACGAGGAGAATACAAGACGAAGGATGCAAAATTGGTGCCTTATCATCAATACTTACTAGAATTGGCACAGAAATTCAAAGAAATATCATTCACTTATATGCCAAGAAACCAGAACCAGTTCGCGGATGCATTAGCCACATTAGCATCTATGATTCAAATCACTGATGGAGTTGAGATCCAGCCCTTAAAGGTTCGCATTGAGGAAGAACCGGCATTTTGCTTGAATACCGAGGAAGTCCCAAGGAAAGATCCCTGGTATGCTAATATCAAAGAATTCCTCCAAGATGGCAAATACCCTGAAAATGCTTCAACAAGGAGCGAAGAACACTAAGACGCTTAGCAGTTCATTTCATGCTCAGTGGTAATACATTATACAAAAAATCATTTGATACTACTCTCTTGAGATGCGTAGATGAGGCGGAAGCAGATATGTTGATGAGGAAGTCCATGAAGGGATATGTGGACCTCACATGAATGGATATATGCTAGCTAAAAAGATTATGAGGATGGGTTACTTTGGATAACTATGGAATCAGATTGTATTAAACACGTGAGACATTGCCACTTGTGCCAGATATACTCCAACAAGATGAATGCTCCTCCTAAAGAATTGCAGTCATTATCTTCACCTTGGCCCTTCTCAATGTGGGGTATGGACATGATAGGACCAATTTCGCCAAAAGCCTCAAATGGTCACCGATTTATATTAGTGGCGATCGACTATTTTACTAAATGGGTTGAAGCATTCTCATACGCTAATGTTACCAAAGGAGTAGTTGTCAAGTTCATCAAGAGAGATATCATAGCCAGATATGGAGTCCCTGATACAATCATTACAGACAATGGTACCAATTTGAACAACAAATTAATGTCTGAATTGTGCCAAAATTTGGATCAAACATCGGAACTCTACCCCATATCGACCTCAGATGAATGGGGCAGTTGAAGCAGCCAACAAGAACATCAGGAAAATAATAGAGAAAATGGCTATCACTTACAAAGATTGGCACGAGATGCTACCCTTTGCACTCATGGCCTATCGAACATCCATTAGAGTATCAACAGGGGCAACCCCTATTCATTAGTATATGGTGTGGAAGCAGTTTTGCCAGTTGAAGTTGAAATTCCATCACTCAGAATATTGGCAGAAACAATTGAATGAAGCTGAATGGGTGAGAAATAGGATTGATCAGTTAAATCTCATTGATGAAAGGAGGATGACCGCCTTATATCATGGTCAGCTTTACCAGCAAAGAATCGCTCGAGCATTCAATAAGAAAGTTCGCCCGAGAAATTTCAAGAAGGAGACTTAGTCTTGAGAAAAGTACTCCGAACGTTCAAGATCCTAGAGGAAAGTTTACTCCTAATTACGAAGGACCATATGTAGTAAAGAGGGTGTTGCCTGGTGGTGCACTAATTTTGACTAGAGTGGATGGTCCAGATTTGAAAGACCCTGTAAATTCTGATGCGGTCAAGTTGTACTACTCTTGAGAAATTAATGAAAATTCTATCAAGTTCAGAAATGTGTTGACTACTTTGTCTATGTGTGATCTAATTTTTGTTATCTATCGACAAAAAGATATCTCTAGCGTCCCAATCATCAGATCAATCATTGACCATCCACTTCAATTGATAAGCTTTCTTCATCCTTATATCTCTCAAATTTTTAAAACATGAGTGTACGTGAGAGAGAGATTTGAGCAATTGATAAAGTTATAAAAACATTCTAATACTTTGAGATTTGATCTTTTCTTAAAGAAATACCTATTTCAGACCAATAACATAAGAAGTCGATAAGTTCAAGCTGCAAAGTAAGGGAGATACAAAGAACCATCTCCTGTATCGATTCCGACATCAAGACCATCAAAAGACAAACAAATACTCAATTCAAAGGATAGCCACTGTGAAGAGCTCTAGCCTGACGAATAAACCTAGTGATGAGCGGACTTCACCAAGTGGTCTGACAAGTTTAGAAGCTTCTATAAGAATCTGGTAAGTTTTGAAAAAAAAAAGATAATAAAATGAATATATTGCTAGAATTAAGTTTTTCAGGAAATTAGCTCTAGAAGCCATGCGAAACATGAGGAAATCAAGATCTCAGGACATGAGATTTGGGGATCAGAACATGAGACCCAGTTCAAGAATGCATAACCAAATCAAATGCCAGCTCAAGGAGCGCGTTTGAACCAAATCAGAGGCCAGCTCAAGCGCCTATCCACATCAAGTGCCAGCTCAAGGAGCGTGCTTGAATCAAATCTAAGACAAATGCTAGCTCAAGGAGCGCTTATCCAAATCAGGTGCCAGCTCAAGGAGCGCGCCTAAACCAAATCAAATGCCAGCTCAAGGAGCGCGTTTGAACCAAATCAAATGCCAGCTCAAGGAGCGCCTATCCAAATCAAGTGCCAGCTCAAGAGCGCTTGATCAAATCTAAATCATAGCTAGCTCAAGGAGCGCTATCCAAATCAAATGCTAGCTCAAGGAGCGCGCTTGAACCAAATCAAATGCTAGCTCAAGGAGCGCTTATCCAAATAGGTGCCAGCTCAAAGAGCGCGCTTGTATCAAATATAAGACAAATGTTAGCATAAGAAGCAATCCAATTCAAAAGGCATTTCAGAACACGAAGCATATCCGTAGAACATGTGAAACGTTTCAAGAGTCTTTTCAAGCTTAAGGATCGCAAGCTCGGTGGAGCGCCTTCCTTCTTTGCTTTCAAGCTTAAGGATCGCTAGCTCAGAGGAGCGCCATCTTTCTCTTCAAGAACATGAATCATTTCTATTCGAGAAACAACTTCATCTCTGCTCAAGAAGCAATTCTATTTCCGCTCAGAAAACGACCTCTTTTCAAGTAAGGACTCAGTACATGAGACCTGAATCAAGGGATAGTTCAGAACATGAAGCATCCTTTCCCAAGAAGTGATTCAATGAGCATATCAGAACATGAAAAGCTCTCACCCCGCTCAAGAAGTGGGAATTCCAGATGAGGTAAAGTCAAAATGAGGTATACTTTATCTTTGTAATAAGGTTTTGACAAACCTCTTCACAAAGAGAGGCAGCTGTAGACACCTCATTTTGACATTCCTTTTGTCAAAATAAATACTTAGCTTAGTATATACATAATTAAAATAATTGAATTTTTGTAAATTATAAATGTTAAAGCTAGGAATGAAAATTAAATCAATTTAATAGAAATGAATATATATGATAGTATTATATTTTTGTTTTTTGTAAAAAAAAAATAAATAAATAATATTTTACTGTTCATCGTCTTCTAGCTTTGGCTGCCCGATGGGCCATGTTTGAGACCATTTTTGGCTCGGTTTTCGACCCGTCTTTTACAAACCAAGCACGTTCTTAAAAATAGGCGCGGAGTAGTTTATGTTGGTATAGAATTTAGTTGTTTTCATCAAGAAGAAGGATTTAAAATTTGAATTTGAAAATTAAAAAAACTCGTTTTTAGTTTCCTAAAAAAATGCAAAATCTGAGATTTTTGTTAATGACAGTTGTTTAACGTTTAAAATCATAACGGTAATGATAGCTATTTGTAATAATTGACCGTTTTTACGTTAATGACAACTAATTAATAGTTGTAATTCGTTTTTTTTCGGATTAAAATAAAAAGCCCCAAATGTAGCTCTATAAATAGTGGAAGCAGTACACAAACTAAAAAAAAAAAAAAACGCAAAGAAAAGAAAAATCAAACAAGCATTTTATATTCAGGAAGTCGAGAGCTTTTATTTCCCTAAGTTGATTATTGTCGAGAACCACCGAACGGCCATCATCTGAGTAACCACGTGCCGACGACCACTAACCCGACCCGGCCATCCTCCTGATTCCGTTGGCGTCTCAGCGCGCACGAAAATTTCAAAGCTTTGGATCTAAATTCTTGTTCATACAGGAAGAATCAAGCAAATTAATCATTGCAGGAAGGTCCAGAGGCTTAAATCTATATGTATGCGACTTTGGATCGCAACAACGGCTACCACAGCTTCGTCGTTGGAGAAGCACTACCATTACTGTCACTTGAGGGGCTTGAAACACCACTTTAGGGTATTTTTCGAACGAAACTAAGACCACTGGAGTAGCCGCTGCCTCGAGCTCATCCTCATCTCCCTTCGAACCAGCCATCCCCTCACCGTTGACGACTCTTCCAAGCGTGGCCATTAATTGGAGCTGCGTCATCGGAGTTTTTTTTCGCCTGCGCGTATCTTCTCCAGGGCTATTAATCGGAGCGACGGATTTTTTTTTCATCTGCGCGCGTCTCTTCTTGTAGGCTTCTCATCATCGGCGCAATCCTTTGTCCAAGTAAGTCACATTTCCTTCTTCTTTCACTTTTAATGAAAAGCAATAGAATAATAATAAAAAAAAAGCATGAAAGAATCATTAAAATCTCCTTTTACGTGGACATATATGTAACTGAGTTGATTTGCAAGTTTCATCATGGTGCAGACTTGAACATCCAAGCAAGTTTAGTTTTTAATTTTAGTCAATTTAACAATAGGAATGTATAAAAGAAATAGAAAATATAAACATAATAATAAATCCGATGTTTCTTTTATAAATAAATAAAATGGATAAAATTCAATAAAAAATACACATGTTATGATAAATTGATAAAAGTTTATAAAAAAGATGGGTGATGCTTAATGTTTCAATTGTCAAATTTATATTATAAAATAAATAAAAAATATATTTTTCCATTTAGAAAAATGATCTTTTAATATATATATATATATATATATATAATTAATTTGGCAGCTTATAAGACTACATTTTAAGACTCATTTTTCTATCAAGCTTTAAAATTTAAAAAAAAAAAATACTTGAGTTGTATAAAGTTTGAAAACCTAAAAGCAACCAACACACTAAATCGTGAATTCTTGAAAACATTTAATTTTAACTATAACATCTTGTTGATAATTTTTTTTTATTCAATTTGTCAATATAACATAGTAGTTATAACACTTCATATAAACTTGATTTTTGCTATAATATGTTATTCATGATGCCTTATAAAATTTTATATAATACTCCGTTAATTTGATTTCTACCATAATGCTTTGTTCATAATATTTTCAAAATCAGTTGTTAATGTAAATTTGGATCTTACCGTAACATGCTTATTAATGTAAAATTGATTTTTGTGATAATATAAATTATCACTATAACATGTTTGATTAATAATTCGTATTTGATTGCTACGATTGATATGATTTATTGGTTTTTTTCCTTCTTTAATGTATGATGATTAATCTGTGATATACCTTATGATGTCATCTTGTGAATATATCTTTCTTAATGTATTTATAATATTGTTTGTAAAATTTATGGCTCTCATTGTAATCCGATTTGTGATAATGTGATAATATTTTTGTTATGGTTCTTATTCCAAATTGAAAAATGTTTTGTCACCTGGAAAGTATCTTTTCATAAATTTTCAAAATTAATTTGACAGCCTTAGGATTCACGATAAAAATAAAATTGTATCCATAAATTTGATAAAATTTAATGAACTTAAAGAGGTAAGATCTCAAATGTTTAAAATCAATTCACACATTAATCTTTTATAAAAAAGAACTACGTGTAGTCTGATCCCGATTAGTGGGTACGTAGGCACCTAAACGAGCGACTTAAAATATGTACAAAATTATTTTTGTGAATTTGTTTAATTTGTTAGTTTAGTTTAGAATATATGAATATTGATAGAATTTGATAAGATTTGATTAATTTGAATATTTCGAGTTTTTTTAGATTATATATGATCATTGATGGAATTGATTAGATTAGTATTTTTGTGCATATTAGACATATGTTTAGTTAATTAGATCCTGGTAAACAGTTTTAGATTTTGAAATTAGGGTTTAAAAGAAAGCAATTTAAATATGAAAATTTAAGTGGTAACCGTTTAGGTTTTAATAGGTTAGCCCCCGAACTCAAGTTAATTTCTGGTTCTCGTTTTCAAAAACGATTTTTTCGCAGATCAGTAGCAAAACCGAAATCAACCTACCCATTGATTTTGGTTTATTTTTTTTTCTCGACTTTAGTCGAGTGGCGACTCCAAAATATTTTAAAATAAAAATTCAAAAATTCCTTTAATTCTTAGTCGATGATTCGTATTGAATGAGTTAGGGTTTAATACGAATCGGATTAAAGGAAATCGAAAAAACCAGGCTCGACATTATGTCATGTCATATGGCTACTATATGGTTATTTCAACCACTGTGCAGGGACTGTTCTAGTATACTACAACTCAACTGCTGTCGTGGTTACTTGAATTGGTTGATGGAGTCCTAGGTTTTGGTTTGCGACATCGGGATCAGTTGGACACCCACTTTCCATTCAAGGGTGCTCCAAACCTACTGTTCTTCCACATTCTCAAAACTAAAAGAAGTGTTCAATGTGCTTATGGTTTCATGTTTGGTTTTATTGTTTTAATCATAGTATTAGCCTTCAAGCCTTCTTTCTACAACTACGATGCTCCTTCATACATAAATATTTATGGTTATTCTTATAGATCTCTATTCTCTTCACTTTTCTCCCACTTCTTTTTTTTTTACCCCAACGCTTCTTCAGGTTTTAGTGATAGATCCAATGAAAGCAGCATAGTTGCTGATAAAGTTCCAAGATTTAACTAAACCCAGTCCAAACCACCGTCCAGTATTGATGACGATCCTGTTTTTAAGCATAACAAGGCTAAAGTTGAGTTCCCTGAATCAAAATTTAATAAAAGCACATCGGTTTCTGATAAAGTCCCAATTTTGAACCAAACCCAGGTTATAAATTCCATGAACATTGTCAAGGAAGAGCCTTTGAAACATGCAAATAATGCTAGTAACACCGCATCAACTAGTGTTGTTGAAATCCAGTCATGCCACAAAACCAGACCTCAACCCATGTCCCAAAAACTCCGGTTCTATCAAACCCAACCGAGAATTCTCCACCAAATCCTTCTGTTCCTGCTAAGAATACTACGAGGGAAGCACCAAAAAGTGCAGCAGATAAGGCCACAATGTCGGTTTCCCTTTCGGGGAAATAGAGCAGCAATACAACCGAATTGAGGGAAGTGAAGAAGAAGCAGGGGAAAGGGAACATGGTGGAGTCTTCGATGAAGCGCGATTTGTTTGATGGGAATTCGGTTATGGATGATTCATATCCACGTTACAAAGAAGGGTCGTATTCATGTCAGGAGATTGAAGCTTGTTGTTGTGTTGTGCTTTGTTTCGTTCTGTTTTATTTCATGTCCCTCGATGTCAATACACCCATTCGCTTCCGTGAATGGCGTAATATAGAGCCGTTTTACGAAAATAACAATTGTCTCACGATCTTGGTAGCTTCTCGTAATTATCGATTTTTTAAATTTATTTATTAATTCCTCCAGGTGTCCATGATAAATTCAATATTGCAGATTGAATATTGCGAATTGACAAAACACGCCATTCACGAAACCATCGATGCAGCCATCGAATCTTAAATTTTGCTGTCAAACAACGTAAAATGGGTCTTCCGTTACCACGTTTTTTATTTTAATAGTTCATGCCTTTAACCTGGTCCTTCTTGGTGATTTTTGATAGATTTGATTCTTCTATCCGATTGAAGTGGGTTGGTGACGAAGCAAACTACTTGATTCTTCTCATGTTCTTTCATAATAAATCATCGTTACAAACTTACAACTTACGATCAACAGTACTCGAATCAATAGTGATAATCCAAGCCAATACGGTACTATTTTGCTCTTCCTTCTTAATGCATGTATGTATATGCATTCAATACATACACTGTTATGAACATGCTTTGAGGACTCATGTACATGTACATAATTCTAGATAACCTTGAACTTGGTAGTATTTTATTTCATGTATATGATTCTTGATTCCTTTGATAATTTTGATACCCTTAATGATCTTGATACCTTCGATGATTCTGGTACCCTTGGTAGCATTGATAGTGTTGATAACCTTCATGCTCTTGATCATTTTGGATAATCGGCTTATTGTTGCTATCATCTTGTCTGAATGTGCATGATAGTAATTAAGCATAAAGGGAATAAATCATTTTGGTGATGTTGAACAAGTCGTATGATTATAAGATTGGTCACTTTCAGTTGTCTTGTGTTCCACTCATTCTCTTAATGATCTGTAGACATCCTATCTACCAATGGCAAAGGAGGCGAAGAATAGTCAAGTGTAACAAATTGCAATTGTCAAATCAAAGGAAACGGGTAGCAATCAAGCACTGTAGTCCAAGTTGCTAGGTAGAATGACACACATTGGAGTCAAGCCGTAAATATAGAAGCCATGAAGCAAGCTCAAGTTCAAAAGGCCAAAACTTTCAAGCAAAAGGAGATCAAAGGCAAGCAAACACAAAATGTCGAAGTCATTAAATAAAGGGACTTGTTAGTGCATTAATACGACAATCCGCTATAAATCCAACTTCCGCGACACCAATGGGTGGACGATACTATTTCTGAAGATATCTTCTGGGACAAAGCCTCTGGCCCTAGGTTATGTGCAACTCCCCCTACCGAAGGTGACTTCTGAATAATCGAGCATGAGCCACATGCTGATTCCAAGAACACCATCAGGGGAGACTCAATACTATTTTTTAGGAACGAGCAAAGGGAGCTGCCTCTTTCCAATACACACTTTGCGTTTCTCAAGGAGCCACCACCTGGATGGAGTGACATCACCGACCAACCAAAGTATGTAAGCCTTTTGAAGCAGGCCAATGTTTATAGCGCCATCATCACCTCCGCACGCTTGTGGTTTGTCAATACAAGCAAGATGGAAGTGTGGCGTGCCATCATCTCTTGCTAGAGTACCTAGACTCATACATTCATCATCGTGTGGGGGGAGATATCACCAACTCTTGAAGATGTGGTTATGCTTTTGAACTTGCACTATTCTGGGCTAACTAATGTTGCTACAGTTGTGACTTCAAGCGAAGAGCGCAACCTCGCAGCATCTTTATTAGCAGCCCTAAAGCTCGCTCGTGATGGTAAGAAGAAACCATGTTTCTTTGCTTGGATGACACACTTCTTTGAAGAACGAAGAAAGAACATGTCTCAAGTATTGGGACCAGCTTATGGAAAAGAGTGAGTCCTTTCATGCATGTTTATGTTGTTAGCTTGTATTTGACTTTTCTAACCAACACATTTCTCTCTTGGTCCTTTGATGTACAAATATGAATTTGCAACCTTTATTGCATTTTAGTTGTCACTGTTTATGTTCCCTGGTGGGCTTGAAGAAGGTATAAGTCATCAGCTTTTTGCTTTAGCTGTACACGGGTCAATGTTTTGCACTAGCTTCCTTCTACCTAGGGTCTCTATACCGGCCCCTTGACCTGTACCACCAAGCTTCTGTTCGTTCTAAGGGTCGATATATGAACGTGTCACATATAAACTTACTTTTCTTGCAACTATTTTTCTGTGAGCGGTTTCGGAATCATCTTGCGGCACCCACCTTCAATAGGGAGTCGAATCTTGTTGCCCTACGGGCATAGCCATGGATCGAAGTAAAGGCCAACCGGCTACTTCCTCATCTTATTGATGTTGAAAAGAAATTTACATTCTACCCTTTTATAAAGTCTCTTGAAGGTTATCAAGACAGTGATAGGCTTTATCCTCCGGGTTACGAAGGTGAGGTCATTTTAGTTGACAATTGCGAAAGGTTATATGAAAGTCATGCCAAATTCATGCTTTGATGCATCCCGGGGGGCCTACCATCTTTGCTTGACAATGGAGATTTGAGTGGATGCTTCCTAGAGTAAAGGATCATGGTATACTCTCCACACAGAGTGGCATGTCAGTTTGGCTTTAATCAAGGAGTGTTGCGTCTCCTCAATGTTTCACAGAGCTTTGATTCTTACTGTTAATTAATCTCACCAAATGACTTCAAGTACATTCATCCAATAGTGTGGCAGCTATTCTTTCCTTCTGTGGAGCGTCATGGAGTTGCTTCTATTGGTTGGCTGATAAACTGGTCCCATTGTATAGCGGTCTTTTGTGACTATGCCTTTGCGTCTGTAGGTGATACATTGCAAGCCCACTCATATGTCACCATGAGTTCTATCTCAAGCTACCACATAATAGATATCATAGGTCGACTAGTAGTATACAAGTAGCTGAAGAGCCTGCGTCAGACAACTCAGAACCTTCCGCTGATGTGCTTCCTTCAAAATCAAAGGGTAATCATCCACCACCTCATTTAGAGGATTCCATGTCGGGAAAGCGTGCACTAGTGAGGTGGTAATGAATCTTCTTACATGTAACTTGTTGTTGCTATAATTTTTCATTATCTAACACTTTCTTTATTTGCCTTTTCAAGTTCACACAAATTTTTTCAAGTTCACATCACTCAAGTGGTGTTGTTACGCCAGTGATAGTATCAGATGATGATGACTATAGCTCAGACAAGATTCATTACGAACTGTCTCCAAAACCTTATGGTGACAATGAAAGCAATGCTGGCAAGATTGAAAAGCTCAATTATGAGGGTAATGAGCATACTCTTGATGAGGGATCATGAGCGCACCAGATGTCAATGCACTAATTGAGCTCCATCCTCCAGCAGTTGCTGGTGTGTCTTGTGAAGACATGGTATCAACTACAAAGGACTATGTTGCATCGAAGGAGATGACTTCCTTTCATGGCGTTACTGTGCCATCTCATTTAATAGCACCCTCAAAGAGTCTTCATGCCATGGATAGGGAATTCTAGGCTAGCTCTCCTATGTCGAGGACAGAGGTAGCTACTACAATGGTGAAGATGATTAGCGAAGCCATACTACTAATGGACAGACGTTGGAGTTCTTCATCAATAGTAGAACTAGAGAAACTTATCAAATGTGTTGAAGGGGCTCACATGTTGCAGTTTAAAGTTGATAGCTTGTGGCCTATTGTTGGCAAGGCTAAGAGATTACTGAATTATAAGGATGCCAGGAGGCATCATGACACATTGATGGTGAAGTTATAGGAGCTCCAAAAAGAGATTGCAGCAGCAAAGGCTAAGATGAAGACTGCATCAGGAGATGAAGACTTAGATTGCATCGTGGGCTTAGATTGCCAACCTTAATTTAAACTTGCTATTATTATCTTGTTTCCATTTTTTTTTTTTTTTATGTTGAACAATATGCTGGCACAACTTATTTTAGGATGAATAGAATGCTTTTCTTGAATTTTCAAAGTCATTTATCTGTGTTTCCATTCACTTGCTTGATTTCTTACATCTATGTTTATCAAAATACCACTTAGGCTATTAGTAGTATGCGCTTGCGCTTAGGAAGCAATGCTTTCACTTAGCAGCAACGATTCATGGAGTGAAATTGTATGACTCTTTTGTTATGCATCAAAGCAATGCTCTTACTTGCTAGCAACAATATTATTATTACTAGGGTAATAGCTCGATTGTGCTTTGAGCAACGATAGTATTACGTGCCTTATAGGCTTTCCAACCTAATAATCAAGTTTAGTTTATTAAGAGGGTATTTCTTAATACTTAACCACTCATTACATGTTTCTAAAACATTTGCACTATGTTAGATGTGGCATCATATTATCATGCGTAGATATGACACCATGTTATCATGTGCCTGGGAGACAATGCTTCTACCAGTCAGCATTATAGTAAACATGTCATTGCATGTTCGGAAGACAATGCTCTTAACAAGCAGCTGCAGTGTTAAAGATAATATGATTGCAATTGACTCTCATGAATATGAGGCGTGCTTAGACTTAGTGATTTAAGGGACCTCTTAAAGTGTTTTAATGCATTAGAGTAAGGCTCTTACTTGCCAATGATAGTATTTAAATTATCCCTTTTAAGAAAGTATCCAATTGCGCTTAAGCAACGATCATAGCATTTGTCGCCTGTGATCAAAATCTCTAGTTTTGTTAGTCAGTAGCATATTTCCCACTACTTAACTGCCTTGTATGAGTTACTAGAGAAGTTGCATGTGTTAACTATAATGGCTTGTAACGCGCCTAGGAGTTAATACTCTTACCAGTCAGCTATACATAAGCCTAACATGTCATCATGCTCCTAGGAGTCAATGCTTTAACTAGTCAGCAACAACTTTTAAATTACCCCTTATAGACTTTGTGTTGTGAAGTCCTAAATCTCTTATGGACTCTAAGATGTCATCATGTGCGATGCAAGCTTAGAGGCTAAGGCATGGAAGCTATTATGCCAGGGTATTGCCTAGGCTTAAGGCGTAAAAACCAAGATGGTGCTAGGGCAGTACCTAGGCTTAAGGCTTGCAAGCTGAAATGCTAGGGTAGTGCCTAGGCTTAAGGCATAAAGGCAATAATGCTAGGGTATCGCTTGGGCTTAAGGCGTGGATGCTACGATGCTAAGGCTTTTCCTGGGTTTGAAGGCTTAAACGCTACGATGCTAGGGCGTTGCTTAGGCTCAAGGGACGAAGGCCATGATGCCAAGGTGTTGCTTAGACTTAAAGTGATCTTGTCTAGCGCGGTATGAGAGAGGACGTGTGATGATGATAATCTACCAAGCTAGATTCTCACATTTTCAAATTCAAATGCTGGTTATTATTCGGTTGTAACCTGTGTGGTAGTGGCATTTGCTCATTCACTCTTTGTAGTGTATCTACCTTGGAGCATGGGAGTGCTAGCAGCCATCCCTAATATGAGATGAGTGAGTGCATCCAAGATTTGGTTCAAGACCTAAGCATTCTATTGTATGGTTTATGTTCATTGGTTTCTTGTATGGCACACATTATTTATGCATTGTCAAAAATGACGCCTCGTGCGTTGGCAACAGGATTAGTGTTGACATCTTCTAATGTTGGCATGTTTGGCTCAATCATGTTGGGGTTACGGTTGCTAACATCTCAAGTTGTGTTGTCATTACTGTTAGTTTGCTTTCTTCTTGGGGTGCCATCATGATTGTGTCCAAATCCTTAATCCCTAGCAGAGTCGCTAAAATGTAAATGTGGGGTTCTTGTTGATAGTAGTCATGCACGTACCGCGTGGATCTCGCACCGCGTGGATCTCGCACCTGGCAAATTACTTCGGAGTGCTATTGAGGAGATGACACTTAATGACAGGATGGCTTGGAGAGAATGATAGGGGAAGAAGAACAGACAGTCTCAGTGTCTTGAATGCACAAGTGACAGGTAAGGGAGCTTGAGTAGATCTCGTGCATCAACCTTATAGTTCTTGAGTAGTTGGAATTGAAATTGCTTAAGTTACCTTATTTGATCTTTTTGAGTAGAACTTCCTCTGTAGATTTTTTTTGTCTTCTCTCTCTAAAAGTTTGAAATGTGGAGGAGTGATTGAGTATTTATGGATGTTTGACACGGATGGCAATCGTCAGGTCATCTTAGCGATTAACGGATGAGATGGAGTAAGCTCAATTCATGATTATCCTGAATTGCTCCTCATAGGCCAAGGCCAATAGTCATCTCCTATATGCATGAGCCTGTCTGAGAAAGGTTGGACGCGACGAACTAATTTAACGATCCCTGTTTGAAGCCCACCAAGCCAAATCTCCCTAAACCATCACAATAACCGAACCGGACTCACTGGGCCCCGTCATTTTGCCTGCGAGTCAAGTCCAAATATAAATAATAATATTTATATTTCATCAATCCCATTTACGGTTGGCAAAGTATCATAAACTCCATTCAATGTATCAACAATGTTATATGTTTTGAGTATGAATAAATATACATTAGGGGTGTAGACCCTAGAGAATGTTTTCATAAAGTAATAAAAAATCTTTAGTACTTATAGCAATCTATCTCACAAATTCCATTTATTCGGATGCAATGGCATATTGTGAAGGTGTATCCTAGCAAAATTACACAAATGCTTCCTTATAGTTTTATTGTACTTTGCAAAAGTTCCTAGGTAGAATACCATCTATATATCATATCTTTCTTACATTTACATGGTTTTGTACCATTATATATGTAGAATTGATGCCATGACTTATTTACAATAGGATGATCAATCATAAAGGTGAATACTTCTTTTATTGATGGGCATTTACTATTCAATGTTTCTATGTTCTCCTTGACATACAAATTTAATGCGTGACAAGCATATCTAATAGTTGAGGATTTCACCAACAAAGGAGAGTAATAAGATATAGGTTGAGGGGTAAACTGAATCCCATGTATGTTTGCCTTTTGATATATTACAAAGGATAAGAGATATGGCATGTTACTTGGCACTACTGCCGAGTTTAGCTAAAGCACATAATGTATTCTATGTATCCATGCTAAGGAATTTTGTGTTAAATCCATAGCATGTTACTACCTTGGACCATTAAAAGGGCAGTTGAATTTTCTTCCAATAGAGAAGCTAGTGAGGATTGCCAATATTAGGGAACAAGCACTTACAAGGAGGGAGATTTAATAAGCGAAGGTGCAAATGGACCAATCAGATGGAGCTAAAGGTAACTTAGGAGCTTGAAGAAGACATGAAACAAAAGTATATAGAACTGTTTGATGATTTAGGTAACTTTCAAGGACAAAGTTCTTATTAGAAGGGAGGGAGGGAAGAAGGGAGGGGTTTGGAGCGAAGAATAAATTAACCTAGATAAATTATAAATAAATAAAGTTGACAACAAAAAGTTCATTTTACACTCAAAAATTCTATAACTACTTCCTTTTAAAAACAACACATCTTTTCATTCCTAGTAACTTTTCCACACCATCATCCATTGACTCTTCTCCTCCAAACCACAATCTGCAATTCTTGAATGACTCTAGCAATTAAAAGGGATTAGGGTAGTGAATTTTAAGAATTTCTTATTGTGAATTGGTTTGAAGTCTTGGTTTCTTGTTTTATATAGAGGATTTAATCGATATCAAGTAAGTTCCAAGAGTTTAACATAAAACTTTATATTTAATGCAATGTGTTGTGTTGATGTTAGGGTTGAGTTATGTTTTGGAGCATATGCAAATGATAAATTAATTATTGAATGGGATGTTTATAACATAAATGAGGTGCTTTGTGTTGTAAACGATGAAAAGTTTTTGTCTAGGTGAAAACGAGTTGAGCATGACCCATGTTTGAGCTCATGTTACAACATATAATGTTTCCATTTTGAGCACAAGTTAAACATGACGCTTGTTCGGACCCGTGAGCTTTGAATAAGAGTTGAACACGATTAATTTTCCAACTTGTGTTATGCTTTGCTTCGAACATGACTTTTAACATGACCATATTCAACTAGTGTTCATCACAACTTCAATTTTGTACTTTTTTTTTTTACTTGAAAGCTCTTGAAACTTGTTTAACTCTTTTTTATAAATGATACTTTAATACCTAGAAACCTAGATATTTGTACATTAATTATATATATATTATTTTTAACTAATATTTTACATTCTTTTCACATAAGGGTAAGTAAGAGCTAGAATTACAAAAATGTAAACTATAGATAAATTTAAAAGTTCTAGATCTTATAGTTGCATGGTGATTCATGTTTAGAGGGTTTCTAGAGTTCAGGAAACTCCATGTTCCAGGTATGCATATACCGTACTTGCCACTTATGCTTGTTTATGATAGAATCATAAATCAGTTAATTGATTATCCTGCTATAATAATTATTTATTTTATGTATTCGGTTACCAATACAAGGTAGAGAGTGCCCATAATATTATCCTGATAATTTGATAATTTTTGTGTGGCATTATCCTACGTGAAGTTGTTCTTAAGAAGGATGCGGTAGATTTAGGTTGTTCTGATGTAAGCATTTAGGAGCATTCAATATCTAATATATATATGTGTGTGTGGGTACATGTGTGTACACTTATGTGTGAACTAGCTATTGAGCTATAACTTTGATGTTCGATGGACTAAACTACATAGATAATTAAATGTCTGCTTATTGTATGTATAACATGCAAATGCATGCAAGTTTGTGTTTGTTTATTCATGTGCATGTGAGTATTGGTATATTGTGCTAGGCTTTGACTCATCCCCTTATTTTTTTCAAGTACATGTGATGCTTTTGAAGGGTTTGATTTGTGAGGCTATGATATTGTGGTTGAATATGGGAAAGGCGATGGTTGTGAAGATTACCCTATTGATATATAGTTCTTTATATGTTGTATTGGAGATCGAGACTCCTAGTGATGTCATGTTTTACATACTATTTCCTATTTAGTGTATTTTAGTTGTGAGCATAGACCGTGATATTGGTTGCTAGAATATTTAGTGGACTCAACAAGCTACGTAGTGTGTTCTATGTATATAGTGTTGTTATCACTCTTAAACTAAGGAAAGTAATATGTGTAAACACGTTTATATTTGAAGTACCTATAGATGTGTGATTAGAGTTATATATTATTTGTCATTTTATAGCAAATTCTGAGCCTTAGCGTGTCTACAATTAATGATGGATGTGTGACAAGCTATAAATGACACTAAGTTTAGGGCATTACATACATAAAAACATTAATCACCAAATCTACAAACATAATATTTGGTGATGTCTAAAATTATAACTAATATTGAATGATTTATAGATTCGATAATAAAATTGTCCATATTAGACTCTTAGTAGTCTAATCCACTACCTCAAAGGTGGCATCAACACCTAAGCTGCTAGCTATTTCATCTCAAATTCAAGATGCTGCAAATATACCAGTTTAAACCCTCTTATTTGAACTTGTTATAAGTGTTTATATGAATGCTTATGTACATTAGGCATAAATAGGAGGGGGGAGGGTTAAGGTTTAGGTCTAATGAACTAAAGAATACCATTAGAAGGCAAAGTAAATTTTGATATTAAATAATGAGTTATCAATGCCTTAATGGTATAGATTTTGCTTCAATGAGTAGAGTCATTAGAGATGTGTGGGAGATGGATTTCTAGATTTAGAAAGAAGTTAGGGAAAAAATTTTTTAGAAGAACTATGTTTTCTTATCTTGAAGCTTCGTGTTTGTTTATATAAGTTAGAAAAAAAAAGTGGAAATTAGCTAGACTTGTCAATAATTTTCATATATGAATATCCAATTTATGTCAATCAACTTTGCTTGAACTTAAAAGGAAAAGCTCCAAGGGCTTGACTAGTATAAGGTATCGAATTGATATCCAGAAGGAAATGTGTTGGTATATTGTTTAGCTTATCTTGCATTGTTCAGACATTTCCCAAAGGCGGGTTGGGTTCGACAATTTAAATCAGTAGTGGGCTTGAGACTAAGACATTATGAGTAAATAAGGCTTAAAATAGGTAAAGCTAAGATACTTATACCTTTAGAGGTAAGGGTTTATTTATAGTCTTTAATCATACCATAGTTAGGGGCTTACTGGATCTTGCTCCATGTCGGCTTAGGTCCATGAGAAGGTAAGTAACTTTTTAGGAGTGTTCACGATTCAGTTAACCAGTCTGTAACTCTATTTTTTGAACAGTAAGGATCGATTTTTTAAGATTCCAATCTTTAACAATCCATTATGAACGGTTAACTGCCTTAACAATTAATCTTTTTTCTTTTGGTTAATTTTTTCGATTTTTAGTTTTTAACCATTTAATGTAATAGTTTCAATAAATTAAATTGATAATTTCAATAAACCTTATTTTTGAGCCTTTATCATAGAGTTTTTCTTTAAATTATTATTATATATATATTACATTAGTTAAAAAAATGAAAAATCAAATTAAGGAAAAGGGGAAAAACAAGCCTTTCGATGTATCATCATCAACAAAATCAAACCAAATCAATTACCACATTAAGTCCCATCAAATATAGGACAAAACATAATATTTTAATCAAAATCAATGAAAATTAACATATGTAAATCACATGTGTGTGGATTTAAAAAATGATTATACGTATATGTGAACTATATATGATATATTTATAAATATTGAAATGGTGAACTGTTAACCGTTGGTTTTTTGTGACTACAAATCGAAATTGAAAATGAAAAAAACAAAAACCGTATTTCTAAGCTAAACCTTATATGGAATGGAGTTGGCCAAGCTTGGAGGTTTTCCCCCGGGTAGGTTAGAGCTAGATGTAGAGGCATGGTCTTCTACATGTATAGTTGAGAAGCAATGGTAGGCGAAAAGCAAGGTCCTCACTAGATCAAGGCCCTTGTTGGGTTTCAATACGAGCCCGAAGCTCTCGTTTAGTTGAGGTCTGTGGATTAGGAGCCCTTGTTAAGCTTCTTGAACCAAGTACTTATGAGGCTTTATGTAGGCCAATTAGCTCATAAGGATAGGGGTGGGCACGAATCGATTTGGTTCGGTTTTTCCTAAAACCAAACCAAATCATAATTTATGGTTTGTTTTTTTCCATCCTAAACCAAACTCTTAATTAACAGTTTGGTTTAGCTTAGATTACAAATTAAATCAAAATTCTAACTAAAATTTTTTTTTGTTCTAGTTTTTTTACATTTGTATAGATACTTAAACATCTATGTCATTTCACAAAGTTTATATTATAAACCACGATAAAATATTTTATGAATTCATCATACTTTTAATCTATAGTTCCCTATAAAATCAATTATTCACCAATAAAATACATTCATCAACCAATACATAGTAAGTCTTAATTTATAATTTTTAATAGAACCATCAAGTCAATTATCTACCAATATATTTAGCTAAAATAAAAAATCATCTATCAATAAAATTCATCAACGAATAAAATGATCTGCTAATAAAATATATTAAACAATTAATACATAATAAGAGTTTATAACTAACTATATAAATAAATTTCATATTTATAAAGTTAAAAGCGATTAAAAAAGAATAGTTCATTAAAAATGAACAAGTTGATTTTAATAAATATTCACCAAATAATAAATATCAAATGAAATCATATGAATATATAGTAAAATATTATTATATTTTTTTTAAAATGGTTTGGATTAGTTTTATGGATTGGTTTGGATTGGAAAATTTTTAAACCAAACCATTAAAAAAAAACATATTTTTGGTTTGGATTAGTTCGGTTCGATTGGTTTTTTTGCCCACCCCTACATAAGAAAAATGTTGAGCCTGTTGGAATATGGTAAGATATTCTCTATAAAACAACCACACAAACCTACCTAACCCCAACCTATCTCCCCAACCCCAACACCCACTCCCCTCCCCCCCCCCCCCCCCCCCCCCCCAACACAAACACATGCACACATTTGTTATGAACCAACAAGGAGAGCTAAAATCTAAATGTAGCCTTAGAGACCAACAATCAACCTGCTGGGCTAACAGTGAATGTTGCAAGGTTGCCTTTAAGCATTCAAGTTGAATCCTTGCTTAATTTTGTTTGTCAAGGTCCATTTGAAATTGACATGTTGATTGGCTAGCTCGAGAGGGTAGAGCTTGAGGAGTTGTCAAGACCCTATTTACCTTTATTAATTGTAGAAACCAAGAAGTTATATATGTAAGGAGTTACTTGAGGTGACAGAGGTCCCCTGCCAAGGGCTACATGGGGCTGTTACGGCACGATTTGGTGCTTTTCCAAAAGATGGTATCCTAAGCTTGTGTCTTTGTGGTGAGATAAGCGAGGTTGTGGCCTTGAGGTGAGGAAACTTGTTGAAGGAGTTTTCCAATTTGAAAACTAGGAACAAATTTCTTTCTTTTTTTCTCTTGTCATCTGCTTTTCAATCGCAAGGTACAAAATTTTTTGGCTAAAGAACCTTCTTGGATTGCTTTAGGAATCAGGTTGAGCTGTTTATGAACTTTAGGTAATTTTGATGACTAATCTTCTTCTTTTTTGTAGTAATGAGGTGGGCAAAATGATTAAGAAAAGTACGTAGCTGAGTCCTTCTCCTATATTGGTTTTAGCAATAGTAGGCTAGTTGGTGATTGTGATGAAGGTAAAGATGATGGTTCTTTGTCCTAAGAGGGATACCTGATATAAAGAATTGATTAAGAAAGTCCATTTGATACCTTTAGATTATTACTCTTGTCAACTCCACTCTTTAAGGAGGTCTTCATTGGTAAGGGACTGATAAGGTTAGGCTCTAAGGTAGAGACTTAGGACTTTATAGGCAAGTACTTGTTAGGGTGCTTAAAGGTATTGATGATCTTGACCCCTTCCAAGGTGGATAGGATTGCATATTGGGCAAGAAGAGGCTTTCCCTTTATTCTTAGTACTTCGAGTTTGGGTTGAAGATTGATGTGCTTATTACACTAGACATAGTGATCTCAATTAAGGGCTTGATCAAATCTTATAAAAATGATATCTCTTTTTTTTTTTTTTGGATTTTGTAGTTGGATGCAAGGAATAAAAGGATATAGATGGAACTATTATTGGATATGACTCGCCAATAATAATCCAAACTACACTCGCTCTCACCTGATATTACGCATAAGTGAAATCAAATGGAATGTTCGCCATAATCTCAACAGATTGATAAGAACTTGTTGTTCGCTACGGTCACAAGGATTGATAAGAACTATATCTCACCATAATCAAACAAGTGATTGATAAGAGAAATATTGAGAAATCTCTCTAACACATTTGTCAATTATCCAAAAACTAATGAGTCTCTATACAAGAGGAGTACTTATATAGTCCCAAAAAACCCTAGCAAATTTTGGAAATAAAAAAATAAAACATCTAAAAATCTTCAGTCGGCATGATAGGCTGCCGATCTAAAATGTAAGCTGCCGGTTTACTATGAAATAGCTGCTAGCCTTTGTTTGTCCAATGCTATACGTTGGATGTAAGCCACTGGTGTGACTCTCAAGGCTGCCAGTGTTGGAATTCTAGGTCGCCAGCTTAGGGGCGGCTTTCATGCAATCCGTTTTTCTTCTTCTACTGTTTCCTTTGCTGAGCTTCCTTATTGCATTGATAGTTGCATAGTGTTGGATTGAAGGTCTCCTCTATGCATGACATAAGAACTTAACATTTGTGCTTCTCCTGATTCCATGTTTTCTGATAAAATCCGAACTACTAGGTTCTGCAATCCTCTGGCTTATGCTTGGGAGATAGGTCCTGGAATTGAGGTAGACTAATTCCCATCATCTTCCCAGGCTTGTTGAAGATTTGTCCTCAAATCTAGAAGCTGTAAGAAAGAAATAGACAAATATAACATAATATTGGCCTCACTATTGCTTACTCCATTCAAGTGTTGAAACTTCCCTCTCTTTTTAAATCCTCTCCCTATATGCATCCTCTTCATAAACAAAGTTCTTTTCTCTTGTATGGTATGCATATGATCTTGAGCAATTCTAATCTCTTCAGGCTTCATAGGATGTAAAACAATACCCTTACCACCTCTCTGAAAAGTATAGCTATTTGAATATCCATCATGGATGACTCGGTTGTTAAATAGCCAGGGCTTTACAAGAAGTAAATGAGTAGCACTCATAGGTAGTACATCACAAGTCACCTCGTCTTGATACCTATCTCCTATAGAGGTTAGTATCTTAACCTGAGAATCAACAAAGAGATAGCCCTGGTTGTTCAGCCATTGAAGTCTATATGGTATGGGATGTGGAGCTATGGGTATTTGCAACTTTTCTACCATGGATGCAACTACCACATTGGTGCAACTCTTACTGTCAATAAGGAGCATACATAGTTGTCCCTAAATTCTACAGCTAGTATAGAAAAGATTTTCCCTTTGTTCTTGGCTAATTGAAGATAGAGAAGATGAATCATGTTTAAGCACTAAATTTATAAACTTCTCCTTTCCTGAGGTTTCAAATGTATGGACATCCTTATACTCAAAATAAGAATTTATAACAGCTTGTACCCTGCTCGATATCACCCTGATCCTCTTCAATCAATCCCCCATCAGTAATGGTCATCACTCTTTTGTTAGGGCACTGAGAAGCAATGTGCCCATAATCTTGACATTTGAATCACTTCACCTCCTTACTCTTCTTCCTAGAACCACTAGCAATATCTTTCTTAAACTTAGTGGTCATTACAACTTTACCAGAATCATGATTAGATATCTCTACTCACTTATCAATTGGTACTTCCTTCCCAAAACTATAATCATCATCAACATTCTGACCTGCTTCCATTCTATCAGATACTAGAGAATTAAAATAACCTTAAGGTGTTTTAAGAGAATACCCGTGAGATGTTTTGTAAGCACCACTATGCCTCTATCACTCGACTTTGAGGGCTATCTGTATAGCTTCATCAAGTATCTCATACCTCTGCAATTCAACAATACAGGAGATCTCATATTTTAAACCCATCATAAATCTCGCCATAGTCTACTCAGGAGGCTCAGTAGCTCCACAGCAAATCATCAGGGTATCAAACTCTTGGACATATTCATCCACAGTCTTACCTCCTTGCTTCAATGTTTGCATAAGCATGAACAACTCATGCCTATAATGCTCGAGTACAAATCTCCTCCTCAATCCGTTTGATATCTTACCATGTTCAGATTTTAGTTTCTCCATCTCTTCTCTATGTAGATAAGACATTCTTCCACCATAAAGTCGCATAACCTGAAAATTCAACTGCTCCTAGGCGAACCTTGGTGTGGTCGTCAATATCATAACACTCAAATAAACCTTCAACTTTGTCCTCCCAATTGAGATACTCATATGCAGATCCTCCTCTAGTGAATGAGGGCATTTGTAACTTGACATATTCTAATCCTCTAGGTAGTCAAAATTCTCGATTATAATAATCTTCCTCAGAATTGTCGACTCTTCCTTTATGAAGGCATGATCATCTCCTCAATTCTGTTTCCCCCTATAACCTCCTCCTACTCTTCTTGCCACATTTCAAGATCTACAATTGGAGGTGTTGCTTATGGGTTAGCTACGGGCTATCGACCTAATGCTAACTTATCACCCCTCACAGTTAGGTTAGTGACAAGATTGGTCAAAATTTGTAATTGCTCCTCTGTCATTCCTCCTCTACTGGCAGCACAAGGATTTTGCTCCTCCAATTCTACTATTATCATCATTCCCACCAGTAGCATTCACACTCTCATGCGACATAATTCACTTTCTCCTTAGATCACAACAACACAAATATAACAAAAGCCTTATATTTCTCAAACTCAACACAAACCAACAATGATACCCCAAGAAATCACAATTCCTTGAAACTAATCAAAACAATAGTAAAGATTGAAACTTTTTTGCTTATCGATCGTCCCATAGTTGAAACCAGAGCTCTGATACCAAAAGATGATGTGCCTATTACGTTAGATACAGTGATCTCAATTGAGGGCTTGATTAGATCTGATAAAAATGATATCTTTTTTTTTTTGGATTTTGTAATTAGATGCAAAGAATAAAAGGATATGGATGGAACTATTATTGGATATGACTCACCAATAATAATCTAAACTACAGTCGCTCTCACTTGATATTATGCACAAGTGAAATCAAATGGTATGTTTGCCACAATCTCAACATATTGATAAGAACTAGTTGTTCGCCACGATCACAAGGATCAATAAGAACTGTATCTTGCCACAATCAAATAAGTGATTGATAAGAGAAATATTGAGAAATCTCTCAAACACATTTGTTAATTATCCAAAAACTAATGAGTCTCTATACAAGAAGAGTATTTATAATAGTCCCAAAAAACCCTAGCAAATTTCGAAAAAAAATTAAATAAAACATTTTAAAAGCCTAAGCCAGTAAGATAGGCTGCCGACATAAAATGTAAGCTGTCTACTTACTATGAAAAAGCTACTGGCCTTTGTTTGTCCAATATTGTACGCGGATGTAAGCCGTTAGTGTGACTCTCAAGGCTGCCAGCGTTGGAATTCTAGGTTACCAGCTTAAGGGCGCCTTTCATGTAATTCGTTTTGTCTTCTCCAACTGCTTCATTTGCTGAGCTTCCTTGCTGCACCAATAGTTGCATAGTGTTGAACTAAAGGTCTCCTCCATGCATGACATAAGAACTCACCATTTGTGCTTCTTCCGGTTCCATGTTTTTGATAAAATCTGAACTATTAGGTTCTGCAATCCTCTGGCTCGTGCTTGGGAGATAGGTCCTGAAATTAAGGTAGATTGATTCCCATCAAAGATGTCCTTCTCGAACTTTTAAAAAAAGAGTGCTTGACTACTTCAAGTTAACACTTTCCGAGATTTTGCCAAACTTTTGGAGGTTATTGGTGGCCTTTGAGGCCTTATAAAAGATCATGGTCGTAAGGCCAAATCTGACCTTATCTAGGAAGAACTATACTCGCAAGCATCATTTTGATGAGTAGTGGTACCTCACTAAGTAGCTAAAGTCCACCTAGAAGCTCTTTAATGGACTTAACCAAACATACCTGGAAGAGCAAGTACTAGGTTGTAGGCATCAAGCAGGGGGCCCAGTATGAGTTCAACTTCTATGTGTCCTAGTGCTATCCTATCAAGAAAGGAGAGATTAACAAGCTAGGCCTCCACTGTCCATAATGCCGAGATAGTGAGGAAAATAGACGCTTTTATGAGGGAGCTGAGCTATAGGCTTTTACATGTGTACTAAGGTTGTGAAAAACTATTCGAAGAACTTGGCCATTACCTATGATGAGGAGCTTGAGAATGGAAGTATGACCTCCTACCCTTAGGATAGATTTACCCTTTTCCCTCTCATTTCCCTTTTCCTTTTGTTGATTGAATCTTGCCTAAAGGGAGGAGCTATTCACTTGAATGTGTCAAGGAGTGGGTCATCCTCGTAGGCAGGTGCTCCATGAGGAATATTATTTGCTTTCATACTTAGTTGTTTTTTGTGTTTATGCAAGTAAATAGGTTCTAGTCAAGAGTGTTGCTACCTTGCTGTCTCAATGAGGTGCTATTTAGAAGAAGTAGGGCAAGGTCGCTAAGAGGAAGGCCTTTGCGAAGAGGCCTATTGTTGATGCTCAACCAAAAGTCATAGTTGCTTATGATCCACAAAATGTTTTGAGGTCAGAGTCCCCTACTAAAAAGCAGAAGTTTAGGGGCCAGAAGCTTAGGTCGCTCAAAGGGAGGCTTTTGCTGTTGAGCAGCCCCCACAAATGACGCCAAGTATTGTAGGCAGTAATATGTTGATAAAGAGAGTACTATAGCACGATAGACCCGCACACACATAACACGGTTAGCGAAGTTTCAGAAGGTTGTCCGGCATGGCCACTATAGTGCTTAAATTAGTGGTAGGCTCGACAAAGTAGGACATTATGAAAGTAAGAAGGCTTAAGATAAAGTCAAGTTAAGAAACCTATATTCTTTGGGAGCGAGGATATAATATATATCTATATATATATATATATATATATAGTTTTTGGTCATATCTTGGTTTAGGGCCTACAACATCTTACTTAACGTGGGCTTAAGACTTATGGGTAGGTAACCTTGAAACCGAGTCGTTGTTTATATAGAGCAGAGCTAGACGGGCCCGAAAGTGTTCCTCGATCAAATCGAAGTAAGACATAGAGGCATAGTCCTCGCCGTGTATAGTTGGGAAGAGATGGTAGGTGAAGAGCCAAGATCCTCACTAGACCGAGGCCCTTGTAAGGTTTTGATATGAGGCCAAGGCTCTCCTATAGTTGAAGTCTTATGGGTCAGGAGCTGGCTTTGTTGAGCTTCTTGGCTCAAGAACTTATTGGGCTTTTTGTGGGTCCACTAATCCATAAGGAGGAAGTTGAGCCTGCTGGAGTAGGACCATATATTTTCTACTACCTATTTGCAAATTGTGCTTGAGAGAAGCTAAGCTAAATTGGGCCAAGCTTAAAGGAACCGAACTTAGGTAGCTCACCAGCAAGTATAATTTTAAAATATGATAAACTTAAATCTAAATAATAAATATACTAGCAGCTATGCACTCACAATGCATACGCAAAAAATAAAATAGATTAATAGTTAATTATAAATTATTGAAAATATTTTGATAGTTTAAGTCATAATTGGCACATATTTTATTAATGATTAATTATAAGAGAAGTTAATAAAAAGTTACAGTCTATTTATTGTAATCAATCAAACAAATGCTGGAAATATATTTCCATCGAAATGAGTCCATATTTTAAACTGTTTAACCAACATAAAAATAATAAAATACACACCAATGTAACTTTACAATTGACAGAATCATAAGATAAAGAATACTTTACTTCGTGTTCCTGCAAAGCCTCCTAATAACATAAACAAAGATGATACTTTGATCTTGAAATATGAAGCTAATTTGAGTAGCCATTGAAAGAAAAAAAGGAAAAAAGATCTTGTTATAATAAACATTTTATTAGATAAATAAATAAATAAAAAGGTGTTAATGTAGGCTATATAAGGATGTGTCCAATTTATTTGTATTCACATTTACTGAAACAAATGATAGAAAAAGCACAAATCATATATGAAAAAAAGAAAGAAAGAAAAGACACAAACCATATATAAATCAGTTTTAAGAAATCCCACTTTCAAAAAGTATATAAAAGAATACAAACGTATAGATAATTGCTTTCATTTAATCTATGATAAAGTAATGAAATTTTAAATTATTATAAAATTAAACTTAATCATTAATAAATTTAAACTCGGAATAACATAATTTTTTAACATGATAAAGTCAAAACTATATGTTTAAAAAAATCAAAAGGTAAGATCAAATATTATAAATTTATTTTAGCAAATATTAAATAAGAAAAACAAAAATCAATGGGAAGGCCATCTTTTTTCTTAACTATTTTGGAAAATTGATGTAGAAAAAGTTGCTTCTAATTGAAACAAAATAAAGCATATCACTTATTTATCAAACTGGGTTCATTAGAGAAATTCATACTTTTTTGTAGAGTTGATGCATTTCCTTAAGTGAGAGAGAGAGAGAGATGGTCAAAATACACGCACACTTACTTTGATGGTGTTGGTGGTGATCCAAAATGAGTTAGTGAAAAATCACAGTAAAAATGCTGAGAGAGAAAAAAATAATAAGATCCATAGTATGGAAAAAGGAATGCATGCAAAGGAAGAAATTAAAGAAAGAATAAACAAATAAAGAAACATCTTACTTGCTATTGTAGATGAAGATGTGTAAAACTGGATAAAATAAATATGTCATTTATTATGAATAAGTATGTATGTAACTATTTGTTTTTTTCTTTTTCACCATAACAAAGGAGGAGGGGGATTCAAACTTATGATTTTTTACTTAGAGATCAAGAAATATCATGTTATAATGTTATTGGTGTATATAACTATCTACTAAATATGAAGAGAGCATTACGAAAGAGAAAAGAGGGAATATTTAAATAAAAAAGTATTGATTGGTGTAAAACTAGTGAAACTATTTGTTAAACCATTGGGAATAGTTAAAAATTGTGAAGGGTATTATAGTAGAAGGGGAGAGCGAATAAGGAAAACAGTCAAATAGAAAACCTTAGATGTAGGACAAAGTAGGAAAAAACTACCTAATTTTATTTTATATTTTTGGAGGCAAATGAACACTATTTGCTTGATAGATGGTAATTGATAAACTAAATACTTATATAAATAAATAGGAACTTTATTTCAAACTGTTGGTCGAGTTTGATCATGTTCATTAACCAATTAAAACTTCCTATTAACAAAAGGCCCGAGCTTTTATGCCAAGCATCGTTCAGTAAAACGACACAATTCAAGACCCCACACAGAACCAAAATAACCAAAGACCCGAGCTTTTAAGCCAGGTATTGTTCAGTAAAACGACACGATCCAAGACCCCACACAGAACCCAAAAGGCCAAAACGACAAACAACTCCAAAATCGCCCTCTTAATATCACTGTTATTTATCTTTTCCCTCTTCACTTTAGCCACGACGGAAGCTCATTGACCACCACCGCCTCCCCAAAAATGGCGACATCGACCATATACCATATGCCAAGTTGGGTTAGATTCAGACCCTTTAGTGAACATATCTCATTCCCACTCTCTTCTTCTACTCTTGGGTTTGCTCCTAGGAAGGTGTTTTGTCACTGTAGAAAGCAGTTTTATGTGTCTGCTTCTACTTCCGTTTCGGGTCCGAAAGATGGGCAGGTCCGTGTCCGGTTCGCTCCTTCTCCAACAGGGAATTTGCACGTCGGTGGTGCAAGAACCGCGCTTTTCAATTACTTGTTTGCAAGGTAGGTAGAATTTGTTTTAGTTTGGTCTTTGATGTTCTGCTTCTCTTATTGATGTTTGTTGTGGAAAAAAAATTGGGTTTTGGATTTTGGCGGTTGAAATTTGTGGATTTCAGGACAAAAAGATTGGAGCTTGTGTGGTGTATTAGTTTGTGGGTTGCATTTGTGAATTGGGTGTGGGTTGATGGTGGAAATTTTGCTTGGAGTGATAAAGGTGTACACTTGGCCCCTAGAGTGTAATTTTTTTATTTTATTTTATTGGGTTTATGAGGAATGGATGTAAATTTGTTGGTTTAATGCTAAAGGTGGGAAGTTTTATGTGTAGTCTTTTTCCTTTTATGGCCTTTTGATATGCAGAACAGGGTTTCGGGCGTGAATTGTTGAATCAGGTCCCACAGTGGGAAACTTATGTGGTGGTTGGTGGTTTTGGGATTTGTTGTTTGTATTGCAGAAATTTATTGGTTCAACTTATTAAGGTGGGAAATAGGACCATATATTATGTAACTAACCTAATTGGTGGGGCAAGGAAGTGGAAACAATTAAAAGGAATGTGTAATAATTAGCCATTAGAGATCGTATGGTTTGTGTTGGAGCATTGTCGTGACAAACATTCATGTAGCCAAACCACACTAAATGGGAGCAAGGTTTAGCATTGCCGTTGCTGTGGCAGCTCGAGAGGTGTTTTGTATCTTCTGGGTGCTATAGAATGTTTTGCAAGTTGAACATTGCAGTCGTAGGAATGAATATGTTCTATTATGTTTTATCTTTATTCGTGTAATAACTGGAATGGGAATGTCTGTCCATACATATCCATATAATTGTTTACATTGAGCTTGTCAGTTTTGTGAAGCTGTTGATTCAACTCAAAGAGTGAATTCTTTTTCTTTTTTTCCCTCCAATTTTATAATTATTCGAAATTTGTCTTTCTGAGGTTCTCTAAAATGCTCTAATGTTTGGTACAGGTCCAAAGGTGGGAAATTTGTGCTTAGAATAGAGGATACTGATTTAGAGAGGTCTACCAAGCAATCAGAGGAGGCCATGTTGCATGATTTATCTTGGCTTGGTCTTGATTGGGATGAAGGTTTCCCATTTATCTTTATCAGTTTCTTTCAATTTCTTGTTCTTCCCGTGCAGCCTTTCAATTTTCTTTACTTGCTTAAATATAAAATTAAGCTACTAAGAAAGTAATGTCCCAATATTGCAGTGTGTCATGTACTTTTTCCATTTACTATTAGACCAGATTTGTTTTGATTACTGCTATAGTTTTCGATGTGATGGAATTGTGTCTTGTAGCTTCATTGTAGCCTGTAATGTACTGTTAGACCAGATTTGTTGTTTTCTCGTGCTTTTATTTTCAGATTTTGCATTTAGAAGAAAGGTAGGATGAATATTACTTTACCATACAGTATCTGAATTTTGACTAACAACTTTACAAACTTGGGTTAATTAATTATTGTAGGCCCTGGTGTCGGTGGAGACTATGGTCCATACAGGCAATCTGAAAGGAATTCCCTCTACAAGGAATATGCTCAGAAATTATTGGAATCTGGTCAGGTGTACCGCTGTTTTTGTTCAAATGAGGTAATGTCATCCATATTTATATCCTGTTCTCATTATTGAAATTCGGCAAATTAGTATCTTGTGATTCAGAAACATCTGAAGTTGTTAATGAAGATATGGTCTGTTTGATTTGTTTATGTAAAAATATTTGTTTTTCATTTGTATCTATTTCTTGATAAACAATTTGTATGAAAACGTTTGCTTGCCGCTTGTATGCCGATGAAACAAATGGACTCTTAGTGTAATGGGGTCATGTAGCTGATGTTGCCAAGTAGTTGCATTGTTCTAGACTCTAGAGTATATTCATACTTTGCCACCAGGCTGCTGGTCAACCTTTCATATTATGTAAATTTCGGGGACAACCTCAAAACGATTTATCTTTATTATGAATAGTAATTATCTTTTAGAAAAAAAGAAAGGAAAGGAAAAAGGTGTAAGTGCGGAGGTTGGAAGCTCAAGTGAATTTAGATTTGTTTATATGCGGATGCGTTGATCAAGATGAATACAAGTTGGTCCATGTTGGTTGGATTCGAAAATGCTCGAGTTTTCATGAAGCTCTCTAAAACGTATTTGTACATAATTCATCATCTTACAGCAGTGGTATATTAGTCGATATATGGTTGAATGTTGGTTGACTTTTTTCAAATTTGATCAGCACAGTTTTCATGTAGTTAGTGAATCTCTTATGTTTGCCCATTCATTGTTCTATGTATTTAACATTATGTTATTCTTTTTCTGAAATTCATTAACATTTTAGTAAGAAGAAAATTATAAAAATATTATCTTATCTAATTTATCTATTTATCTTCATGCTTTAGGAACTTGAGAAAATGAAGGAAATTGCAAAGCTAAAGCAACTGCCTCCAGTTTACACTGGAAAATGGCCTACTGCTACTGATGAAGAAGTACAAGAAGAGTTGTCAAAGGGTACCCCATTTACATACCGTTTCCGTGTGCCAAAGGAAGGAAGTTTAAAGATTAATGACCTTATTCGAGGCGAGGTAACTATTCTTCTCTATAATATTTCTGCTATTATTCCATTAAGACTGCCAGTCTTGTTAAAACAATTAGGCTGATGTGAACTTGTGCACTACACACATCCCTATTCATGCATAGCTTAATCTATATGGGCTGGCAGTGAAGTTTTTGAATCAATGGTGAGTCTTGCTGTGTAGTGACCTGGAAGAAGTACCAAACTTGTTGTTATGTTGTGATGACATGTTGCAAGATTAGATTTTAGTGGTTTGCTGTTTTGTTTTAGTTGTAGTAGGTGATTTTAGTTTCCTATCCCTGCTAACTTGGTTGATAGTGCCATGAAGGTTAGCTGGAATTTGGACACCCTTGGAGATTTTGTAATCATGAGAAGCAATGGACAGCCGGTTTACAACTTCTGTGTTACAGTTGATGATGCCACCATGGCGATTTCACATGTTATAAGGTGAATTGCTGGTTCTATCTGCATGCTTATGGACTTTCTTTTTAATTAGTAATCTTTTTGTCTTGAGGCCTTTTGCAACTCATTCTGTCATTCTATTTTTCCATGCCAGAGCCGAAGAGCATTTGCCAAACACATTGAGGCAAGCACTCATATATAAGGTGATCTTTGTATAATTTCTCCTAGTTGCACCTTTTACGAGCTCAGTGAACTTGATGAGATAGCATGTTTTGGTCTCTCTTTCTTCGTTGCAGGCTCTTGGATTCCCAATGCCCTATTTTGCACATGTTTCTTTGATCCTGGCTCCTGATAGAAGTAAACTGTCAAAAAGGCATGGTGCAACTTCCGTGGGCCAGGTAGTTATATACTGCGAACCATCTTTCGGCATGAAAACACTACCCATAAATTTCTGTTTTATCCATGAACTATGATAAAAAAATGACAGTGAATATATTATCCTGAAAAATTTCAATTGTACAAGCACCAGAATTTTCTTTTAACCTCTACAATTGGATAGTTCAGGGATATGGGTTATCTACCTCAAGCTATAGTGAACTACCTGGCTCTCTTAGGTTGGGGTGACGGCACTGAGAATGAATTTTTCACCCTTCAAGATCTTGGTAAGTGGTTTATTTGAACTGTATCTTCTCTTCATTCTAAAATTGGTACAATTGCTAGTTCTATTAGACTGGTGTCCACCATTGATTACCCAGTTTTGCAGTTATCACCAATGGTCTTTAAATGGTTCTGTTTTGTAATCTGAATTATTATCTTTGTGCAAATCTCAGTTGAAAAATTCAGAATTGATCGAGTCAACAAAAGTGGTGCAGTCTTCGATTCCACTAAGTTGAGGTAGTCTTCATCCCTAACTCTAAACCAAACTTAGTGGTTTCATATGGTCTAAAGCTAGATTGTTTCTGTAGACATGTTATGACACTGCTGCTTAATTGTTTTTGACTCTATTCTCTTTGAATATGAAAACATAAAGAGCTTTTAGGAGGCAGCTAGGAATTAGAGCACTTTGAAACTTTATTTTTTCGCATGTTTGAGTTATTGTATGCTGACATTACAGTTTCTAATGTAAATGCATATAAAGGTGGATGAATGGACAGCATTTAAGATCTCTTCCATCAGAACAGTTGACTAAACTTATTGGTGAACGCTGGAAGAACTCTAATATCCTGAAAGAAGCAGAGGGTCTTTCATAATGTAAGTTTTTGTTCTTCATCCCTTCTGCATATCTCTCTTTTAGAAATTTTTTGATCCTCTTCACATGGTTTCATAGATGTAGTTTACGACATAATTTTCCCTCCCTATTCTTTTTCATCTGGGTAATCTATTTTACAGCATAGTTGGATTTCCTCTGTTTTATAAGATAAAAGTTTCCGTTTTTATTTTTATTTTTATTTTGTTTTCTCTCTTAATTAGCTGCTGTACTATATTGCTAACTTTTGTTGAATATTTTGCAGGAGGCAATTCAGCTTCTGAAGGATGGTATTGACCTGATAACAGATGCTGATAAAGCACTCTCAAATCTGTTGTCTTATCCATTACATGAAACATTAACAAGGTGATTATCGTAGTTTGTGGAAAGTTTATTTGTTTTTGAATGAATTGCAAGCATTGTTCTTTCACAACCATCAAACGGCTTCATGTTCACAGTAGCTGATCCCTAGCGACTATTTTTTGTTTATAATCAAAGAGTTCCAACAAAAAGTATATTTGCTTGCTCTTTATCACATATAGATAATTAATTTCTTCCATAAAGTTGCCATCTGGTGGCGAGTTTCTTCAATGACGTAGCCAAGTTCATTTCATCATGTAAAAAAGTTGCCAAATGATTAAGGCTAGGAATGTTGTGTTTACAAGCTCACTTTGACTTACCACAAATATTTCTAAAACCAGTACTCATTCTTGTAAAATCTGCATGTAGTTTTAACGGTTGACTCTTATTGCAGAAGCATCAGGTCTTTATAAATTCCTGAGTAAAATTATTTCATTTATCCAAAAAATTTGTTGAGATGCATTGCTTCAACTTGTGCTGTGCTGCCACAAATATTTCTAAAACCAGTACTCATTCTTGAAAAATCTGCATGTAGTTTTAACGGTTGACTCTTATTGCAGAAGCATTAGGTCTTTATAAATTCCTGAGTAAAATAATTTCATTTATCCAAAAGAATTGTTGAGATGCATTGATCCAATGTATGTTTATTTCACAGAATATGTTTCCTGGCTTTTTATCTATATTTGCTGAAATTAAAGCTTTGCAATTGTCAAAATATTACCATAGTTCTCAAGATATTGTAGATATTAGTGGCTTTTAGTGATAGCAGTGGTAGAAGACAACAGTAGAGCTAGCTTTCAATGGTGGTGGTTAATAGTCATGGGACATAGAAATAAATATTAAGGAAAATTATTTTCTTAAAACCTTTTTTTCCCATTTTTCAATTTCCATAATCATTTTGCTTGATGGTTAGTCACCATCACCAGCCTTTAACTGCCGCGTTGATCTTCTATCATCATATGCATCAGAAGGCTGTTGATATCCTAACATCTTGAGATTACTGAAATGGCTGTCCTTCATTAGTTAGACGGGGCTTTTCATGACATGGGAGTGGGGTAATAATGCTTGCTTGTCTAGCTTATTCTATTCTGAGTTTTGATGATAAGATCTATTTCCTTCTGCAGTGATGAGGGTAAACCCGTTGTAGAAGATAAACTTTCTGAAGTTTCAGCTAGTCTTTTAGCTGCCTATGACAGTGGTGAACTTCTTGCTGCGCTCGATGAAGGTCATGCTGATGGCAGAAGTGGTGAAGAGTTTTGGCAAATCCTTGAAACGCAAGGTGAGCTTAGAATTGCCAATTCTAGTTTACTTTCTTGTTAACCATAATGTCCTTTTTTTTCTTCATTTTTTTTTATTATTTTTCTTTCTTTCCAGCCATTGGTTCTCTGTAGCATCTAGTGTGACCCTCTGATGATATATTGGTCTAATATAGACTAAGGTGGTGGACCGTTAGAATCTGACTAAGACTAATATATATGTACAACAAAATAAATATATAAATAAGTAAATAAATAACAATGAAGCAGTGGAGTTCAGTTTTGGGCAAGCTGCAACCCTATTAGCCCTGGGGAAGGCTTCCACGATCTGGTATCTTTACCGTAGATTATACCCATCAACATAATGATTCATGGATACTAATATGCCACGTGTTTGGATGAGTGGTGAGTGAGTGATATTTAGACACATTAATTATAGTGGATAATTTCTAGAAAATTACCATAGTTTTATGTGTTAGAATATTAAGGTACTTGTACACCACTAAACTATGAATGTGGTGTGTTAGTACCAACGAAACTGGCTAGAAGTGAAATACTGGTAACCGATAAGTAAAACTCGAAGATAACCTAAAGTCTCTTTGTGACAGGGTAAATCGCTGTTCATGCCTCTTCGGGTATTATTGACTGGGAAACTCCATGGTCCAGACATGGGGGCAAGCATTGTTCTGCTTCACAAAGCTGGAAAATCTGATGTAGTTTCTGCAGATTTTGAATTCTTAACATTAAATCAACGGTTTGACATGCTTAGGCAAATTGATTGGGAATCTCTTAATCGGGATCAGACCGTGCTAGAGCCAGCTGCTGCCCCATGAAGCTGAGATGGAACAGTTTTGACCAGGCTATACAATTCTCCTCCTTCCCCCCCAACCCCACAAAAAAAAATATCCTCCTTGTGTACTTCTGCTTGATTATTAATATTTGCTGTGGATAATAAGTGACCTGAAGGGAGAATGATTTGTATGTGAATACCTTTTTCAATCGATTGTGACTTCTAGGATTCAAGAGATTTGTTTTTCTACAAGCTGATCAGTCTTAATATATCCACAGTTCAATTATCCATGTTCATGTTCTTAAACATGTTGGATTGTTGTTTAATGGTTGTTTTCCGCCATCGATGTTTCATATTTATGTTCATCTTGGTCCAACTCATGTATCATTTGCAAATCCCGGCTTTCAATTGTCGTTTTCGTTGTTTAAAGGTACCCTTAGTTATATGAATCGAAAGACCTCACTAATGAAAACAACAAAATAAAAGCAACTAAAACAACATGATGGGTTGTAACACAATAAAGATTAAATTGGTCAAAAATCTCTCTTGAAAAATTGGATCGAAGGGGATATTATTTGTTGATTTCCTAGATATTTTGCAATGAAAACATTTTTGAGAAAGACTATACTATGAATTTTTTAATCCAAGTTTTGACTAATTAAAAAGAAGAATCAAAGATTAATAATAAATTTATTTAAGGTATTAATGTTTTAAGTCCTTATAAAAAGGAAATCGTTTTTTTTTTTTAAAGCGAGTTAAACAAGGTATGCATAATCAATTGATGAGAAAAAATAAAGAAAATTTAATTAAAAACTAATCAAAATGTTGATAACTTAAATAAAATTAAAAAAATATTAAGATGATCATTTGGTTTATCTTGTGAAATGTTGATGTTTTTTTTCCTAAACATTCAAAAATGTTAATATTTTGAATGAACGTTTCCTTTGATGTTGATGTTTTTTATTATGGTTTGTTCATTAGGTCACATACCATGGTGACCGGTGACAATGGTATGTGGATATGAAGTTACGAGCAACAATGATAGTAAGAAGTGCGTCGAAAGAGGGTATTAGAATGATGGTGGGCACATGAGCTTATAGCTTATTAACTCTCTTGCTCTACTGAAACAACTGTTTTAGTACATGATCTTTCTCACCTCAATCCTCACACTATTATAAGTATACACCTGTTGGAATTTTCTTAAGAAGGAACAAAGAGGCTTTAAAACCAACTAGGCCCAGTCCAGTCCACTAATAGCTTTTGTAACAGATAAAATAAATATACTCTAATAACATCTCTCAAAGTAAAGAATTTCCAAGGTTATCCATCTTAAGAACCCTATTGTAAAATTCTTTAAGAAAAATTCCTTAATACTTCTTTAAATCTTTTGTAATGTTCACATACAAAATTTTATAAATAAAATAAAGCGTTAATGTTACAAATGGTATCCGAATTTTAACAAAATGTGCAACTAGATATCCAAACTTTGAAATTGTTTAATTTAATATCTGAACTTTAAAAAATTGATCAATTTAGTACCTAAAAGAATTTTTTATGTATGCCAATAATAGATCCGCCGAGTTTTTTGACGTATTAAATTGATAGGTTTTAAAATTTGTCAAATACTAAATTAATCGATTTTAAAGTTCAAATATCAAGTTAATCATTTTTAAAATTTAAATATTTAATTATATATATATATATATATAAATTTTCCAAAGTTTTGGCATGATTTGTGATGTTATTTCCAAAATAAAAAGACTTAAGTCACTTTTCGACTCGGCAAGTAACACATCATGATTAAAACCCATGTTGCAATAACATTTTTATCTTTCAGTCACCGGTATTGACTTTTGAACCCACTTGATGCATTGTGAATCTACTCGAGGGCGACTGCTGAAATTATGTCTGAAGAGATAGAGAAGGCCTTAAAAGCAAAGCTATCGAACATGGACAAGACGAGCAGAACCATCCTATAATTACCAAGAGCCCAAGATTGGTTTAGTTAGTCTAGTCCTCAGTCAAGGCTGTCGGAAACCGAAATAAAACAACTCTTGCTATACTTTTAAGCCCTTTAGCTATTTGGATCATCTCATTTTTATTTGTACTGAATTTTTATTGGTAATTTATCGATATCAGATCAGTATCAATTCAATTTAATCAATTTATAAGTAAAACTGTTAATTTTTTATTGGTATCATATGTACTAATACAAAGTTAGTATGTTAAATGATTATAAAATAAAATCAGACTGAATCGATTAATTATGATTGAAAAAAATTATAGAAATCCAATCCGTAATGTTTTGTATCAAAGAATGATAAAGTCATTGTATTCCTCTACTTATTTTTACCATAGTAAATGATGAGTGTTTGATGAACATGTACAATTTCATTCCTAATCATCTGGCATTTGAGCTAACCATCTTAAAAGTTTGGGCTAGTTGCAAACATATTCATGTGGCCATCTTATCTTCAATTTATCCTCTTATTATGAATTGTGTATTTAGGGGATAATAGCACAAGGAGTGCTTGTACTTTTATTTTTTTGGTAATTTAATACTTAATCTTTAAATTTTGACAAAAAGTACTCGTAGTTTTAAATATTGGCATTTTAGTATCGGTGCCTATACTTTCACTTTTTAGCAATTTAGACACTAAAATACCTAGAGCTGTGTATGTGGGGCTCGCATAATTCGAAAAAAATATAGGTTTGGCTAAAAATTTTAGCTTGTTTAATATGCGAGCCAAAATGGCCCGCCTTGTATAACCCATGGGTTGAAGTGAGCCAACCCGCTTGGGTCAGGTTGGCCTGCTAACCTGCACTTAAAAAACATATAAAAAAAAGAAAGAAATATAAATCTTATGAAAAAAAAAACCCTAGTACATTATCCTTTTTATTTTTTTTTCTTCACTTTTCTATTATTTAGTTGTTGAATGTTGATTATGTAATTCTTATGGGCATAATGTTTTAAACTTTCAACTTTTATGTTCATTATATCCTTAGTCATTTTATCAATACTTTTTCTTTTATATTTATTAGATACTTAGATGCTTCTATTTGAAATAAGCAATACAATATCAATTGATAATTTTCATGATGTATTTTTCCTTGTTATGCCAAAGAAAAATAAATGGAATGAATTCTAATTTCTATTAGTTAAAATAAATCCTTTTATGTTGAAATAAAAAATTTCAAAATAGACGTCTATAATTGTTCCATACATAGAAAAGACACGCGGAGGAACAGGTTGGCCCGCATGACTCGTTTGCACATGTCTAAAAATACCAGTACTTTAAAACTACAGACCCTTTTTTACTAGAATTTAAAGATCAAGTACTAAACTACCAAAAAGTAAAACATAAGCACCTTTCATGCCATTATCTTGTGTATTTAGAGTAAAAATCTTTTAGAAAAGGTGTATTTAAACCCTAAACTAATTAAAAAACTTTTTTTTTTTTTTATAGAAAGATAAATTTAGGCTCCAATTGCCTGATTTCAAAGATAAGAGAGTTTAGCTTGCATAAAGTAACATACATTCATAAAATTAACCTAATAAAATCAATCCTACGTGTCAAATTAATTTTGCATTTCAATAAAATTGTGAATTTTGGAACAGCTAAAAAATTATTTCTTGAACTAAAAAAAAGTATAAAAACCCTTGAACATTTTAAAAATTAAACATATTTCCCTTCATGGGTAAAACTTCATATGTATATGTGCATATATATATTAGTAGAAATAATTACAAACCTAGTAATATATGGAAAATATAGATATATTATTTTGCAACCTAAATCTAGCTGATTGATTTTGATTGTAATCACTTTCCTGATGTATTAGATATTTTTTTATATTACTGAAAATAATGAGGTCATTTTGGTGCCTTGTATATTTTACTATAAAAAAAAATTGAAAGCTATAGTTATGACAATAAGGTTACTCGCTCACCGCAAAAAATGCCATAGATTATATAAAAATTGAAAAATTTATTCATGAATCAATTACTGGCCAAGATATATAGATAATAATAATTGGATATGGGGAAAAAAAGGAGCTGCTTATAAATAGTTGAGTAAATTGAAAATATAGCTTTTTATATTTACTCAATGTATATTATGCTTAAATATTCCAATCTTTAAAAATTTACATTTTAGGTCTAAACGAACATTTTCTAAAAATTTAGGGATCCATACCCATAATTAAAAAAAAAGAAGCTAATTTTCTTTTTCTTCAAATGAGATGACCTTTAAGGTCATCGCCCATATAAAAGATATTCCTCCAACTTGCTCCTACATGAAAAAAAATACACGATCCAGCTAGTAGGATTGGTGTATGACGGTGTATCCATTTAATTAACAGCATATGGACTTTCATTTCTCGATATTTTTAATTTAGGATTGGATTGTTTGATTTTTATCTGTATTATATTGGTATTAGATCCGTATCTATAATTTATTTGTATTATATCTTATCTATAATTATTTGTTTTATCTGTTCATAAGTAAACAAATATCTATTTGAAATGATAAAAAATGATTCGAAAATGGATAAAATATAATGACACAAACAGAAGTAAAACTATAATTGGCATTTATTGAAATCAATGCTCGTTACGTATACTTTATTAATAGATAGCATCTCAAGAAATATAATATAGAGAGCATCCACTCATTCTCACATGGAATGGAAAAAGTCAAACGTAGCGATAATTGTAAATATATTTTAAAATTATTGTTGAGCCACAGAGATTCTAAATTTTGAATTTTAAAATCCAATCTTCATAATTTTTAATAATATGCATATAATCCTCAAATTATTACTGAAATCATAGCTCTAATTGAAATCATGATACGTATGACGATTTTGGGTTTCAACAAAGGTTAAAAAGAGGTCATATGAAATGAGACCTTGAGAGATTACAGGATTTATCTACATCCCTTTAATAATTTCGTACATATTGCAATTTGCGTATATATATATATATATATACATGTCTATATGCATATGATTGTTTGAATATAATGTCTTTGCTGAAAAATTCTGCGTGCCTTCTTTGACTACTGATTGAGAGTGAGGGACTTTAATTATTATTGCTATTCCAGCAAGATTGTCACATGCATAGAATATACCCTTAATATGAAGACAATATTGGCCATGTAGATGTAGCTCTCATATTGGGCTAAGGGAAAAATAAAGTAATTTTAATAAAATATTACAAAAATGCCAGCAGGTTGAAAATAATTTTGAAAATAGATAAAATAAACCCCTATCTTCAAGAGATGAGTTTACATTACAATGAACTCGTTTTTTGAAGGGACGACATCAAGTGACAAGTTCAATGTAATTACACAAAATTTATCTTTTTAAGTGGCAAGTTTAGCTTGTTGTTGCAATAATGAACATAACCCATTTCGTATTTCTCAATTAATGTAGACAGGATTAGTCTCGCAATTATGGGCCTGTGTGACAAATATTACAAAAAAAAATCGAAAAAAAATCATTTTCCATTACGGCTTGTTTGGTATGCAGGAATGGACCAGAATGGAATTGCGATTCCGGCTTCCATTCCTTTTTCTGCATTTGGAAGCATCATAAGAAGGTGAAATCGCGATTCCTTTGAATCGACGATTCCGGCTTTTAGGTGGAATCTGATTCCATTTTTGAGAAAGCGGAATCGCGATCTCATTCCACCTCCATTAAGAATTTATACTTAAATTACATTTTTATCCTACATAAATTCATTATTTGATTTTTATAGGGTATTTTTGGTAAATTCCAATATAAACTAATTCATATCTATTCCATTCTATGTCCGTATCCAAAGAAAGGAATTGATTTATCATTTCCATATTGATTCCATTCCATTCTATTCCATCAATTCTAATCCATTCCATTCCGGATGATTCCCATGTACCAAACTTAACATTAATAGCTTAAACGGGCATTACCATTAATCTAGGTGGAGTTATGAAATCTATGACATCGTTCTGAGGGATGATTTTTTAGCCCTATAACGGGTTAAGGCTTGTAATGAATTGTTTTATGTTTATGGATATTTTAACGTCAGAATTTATTGGATTTTTGTTTCTTATTTATTTATTTTTGGGAGCTTGTAGGTTCATTAATTGAAGCTAAAGAGAGAAAAGCATGAGTTTTGTGTTAAACCCATCTTTTGAGAAGAGTTTGATTTACCTATTTTTGGGATTATTTTCCACCTGATGACATTGTAAAAGTGGAAAACACCACATAAGCTAAACAATATAAGAATCACTTATAGTGGTACATGCCCTTGATAGTTCTCTCTTTTTTTCTCTCATGTTTGTTAAAATGGTGACTTAATTGTACAATTTTATGAGTTTATAATATTGTGCATCTTTTCTTATTTAAAATTGATACAAAATTATTTAGGATTTATCCCTTGAATGAATTATGAATTTAAATGTATAATTCTATAAATTTATGATAATTCTATTTATTTCACACATTTAAATTTTAAATAGAATCATGAATTTAACAATCCTTGTTTTCTCTCTCATATGCAAAATGAAGCATTGGATATACTCTTTAGCATGTAAAGTTAATTTCATGAAATAGTTTATTTACATTTGACTTATGCAACTAAACCCAATTGATCGATTAAAACAAAAGTAATAAAATGACTATGAATGTAAGAAAAATTTTAAATATTGTTGCTAACTGGCAGTAGCATTGACTCTTACGCTCATGATGATAAATTTGGTTTATAAGTTGCAAATTGGTAAGAGCTTTATCTTTCAGGTGCATGATAAGTCATGACAGAATACGCACACGATCTTCTTCAATACTTAAGAAAATATAAAACCTCCTAAAGGAGTTATCCTTGAGAGTCCTAGCATAATTATCATACTACTGAATTGCTCCAAGTGTTTATTGGTATCAAATAATAGAGATAGTATCTCTAATGAGCACTTCAAACATTTTGGCATCTATATCTTAAACCCATGCAATATCCTATTATCATAGCTTTAAAACTTTAAGCTTAGAAATATCCTAGAACCATAGCCTTTGCACTTTAATCATAAGTAATATACGGTTAAGTCATGTTAGATAGTAATGATTCTTCATCTTAAGTAAAAAATGCTACCAGTGCTATAAAAAGAAAAAAAAAAAAAAAAAACTGGATACATCCTCAAAAGGGGATAAAGCACTATAAGTTTTTGCTTTCCATTCTTGCTAAAAATGGAGGAAAGTATAGGCACTTGCGGTACCATTATCCTGATTTCACCAGATTTGAAGATCACATGTAAAAGGTTATTCTCAATTGTACAACATGCAAATATTTTTCTTTTTATCTCTAAATTAATACATTAGTTAATATCTACAATTAATTTTCAATGAATTAATACATAACTTTCATTGAAGTTTTTAAATAACATATCAATTAAGAAAAAAAATATTATTTTTAATCAACTAATTAGTGAATCAACATTAAAATGCATCAAAATTAAAGTATATATACTAGAATATAATTAAATCTAAAGTATAAGCATTACAATGCAAAACAAAAAAAATTGTAATAACTTTTCCATTAATGGAGACTTGGAATTGAACTAAACTAAAAAAAAAAAAAAAAGATACACACTAAATCACAAAAATTAAAAGTTTAGACATCAAAAATGGAAAATACAAACCTTTTTGGTGCCGTTAACCCTTCAAAAGCGACGCTTTAATTGTTATTTGGGAAGTGTGAGGTTTACTGTAATGAGTAAGATGTAGCAATGAATCCGTACATCGTAATTATTTAAATAATCTTATAATTATTCCACTTTAATAAGAGATCTCTTATATCGTGGACATCGGCCCCGACATCGATCAAGCCAGCTTAAACCTACTAAGTCACGAGTTTGATGGGGTCGAGATTGGAACCGACTTAGTTTAGGAAAAGTTAGGCCGGTTTTAGGCCTGTCGCTGGTTCACAAGCTTGGTCATGGCCAATTGAACTGGCCCATTTTTTTCAATTTTAGTAATAACTTTAATGATAAAAGAAAATTGTAAAAAGAAAAATAAGACAAAATTAATAAATAAAAATAAAATTAAACAAAAAAAAATTTAACTAAATATACAATTGGGCCTAAGAAAAATACTTTTTAATCCATTTGTTGAAAAAATTGTTTAATGTGTACATTTATTTATATACAACACATCTACTTATAAAATTAGCAATGTGATACTATAAAATACTCGTCGTTCGCTTCTTTGAATGAATACTCTGAATGAATAATGCTGAATGGAATTCCTATTATGAAGAAATGAATAGAGCTGTAATAGGATTTTTCTTTATTGATTTTTTATTTAAATAATGATATTTGAAAAAAAAAAAAAGATAGTTCTAGCATTGAATTGATATTCATAGGTTTGAATAAAGAATGCCTATTTAATGTTTTGTGTAATAGGGATTCATTGTGGAATCGCTATTCAGTGAACTAAACGCCGTAATAGCTATTTGTAAGGAATAAGACTGTAATGAAATTACAATTACAATAAAGTGAACGAGCAGTACATAATCAACTCTCACAAAGACAAATAAAAAAAGTCTTACATTGTTATAAAACAAGAAGTCACTTTGGTAAAAAATCTATTAAACTCCAACTAAACAACTTTTTAATCATATTTATTACTTATGTTGTTAATAATAACAACACATTTTTCGACAAAAGAAAAAAAAACAATAACAAAACATTTTCCTCTCATTTACTTTGTTAATATAAGGAGGGAATTGAATTTTAATTGAATAAGAATGTAATAAATGTGTAATGACTATTACAATGTTTACTTACTATAAAAAAATAAAACAAGTTTGTTGGAGTAAAGGTAAAATATTCTTGTCTTTATTATAGAAAGATTGAAGTATTTATGACAAAGATTGAAAATAAACCATGATAATCTATGAGTCTACGAATATGAATTGCCATTCATTATTTCATTATGAATTGTTAATCCTCTTAACTAAACATCTTAATAATAGTTTTTATGTAAAATAAGAAGAGAGTGAATAGCTATTCTCTTTAAGTGAACGAGTTTGTTACTGTTATGAATAGTAATAAATTTTTACTATTCATATGAAAAATAGTTTAAACATTTCTTTTCATATTATTATTATTATTATTTTACTTTCCCTTTTTCTCTTATTTTGCTTTTCCATTTTTCTTTATTTTTGGATTATCTGGCCGGCTTGGTGGATCGCATGGGTTGGAGTCTTAAATTGACATAAATAGAACAACCTGCATTAGTTTAGGCTAGGTCACGGGTCCAGTTGGACCCATGCTGAGATTGACATGGTCCGTTGGTAATGGAATTTTGATTACTTGAATTGTCTTGAAAATAAGAAACTTATTTTCCTGTGTTTCATTTTTAAATGACCTTTCGTATATTTACTACAGTATCCTACATTGATTATATTCTTAGTTTATATGATTGAATAAGCTAGAGAAATCTAGGGTTGCATTGTCATGTAGCATTGAGGTGATGTAGCATGTGCACGTTGTGGTAATGGTGATTTATAGCTAGTGGATGTGTGATGTGGCATTGTGTAGTTTGATGTGCCAATGGCAATAACATGGTGGCATGCTAGTACAGGGTTGAATTTTACGCACTAATTCAAAAATAAGGGATGGCTCAAAATTTTTCATCGAATTACATACCTAGTGATTGATTTGATTCTTTGATATTTAAAAATGAATAAAATTTGCCAAATACAAATTGGATATTCTACCCTAAGTTCAAGTTAATTTGATGAAACTTCATCTTTTATTATTAGGGATGCATATTTTGTGGAATTATAAGTTACTCCGAGCTTTAGAATACTAACTATCTATTATACTGAATCATAAGAAAATATAATAACTGATTATTTGATGCACCAATTGTATGTTATGTCTAACTAAATGATTGCTTGTGGTGATTAGGTGTTTTGGACTTTGCTCATTTCTTATGTGAAGCTTTTCTTTTTTAAGAATAGTGGTAGATGAGTTAATATTTGTGACAACTTTGGATATGATCTATATAGTATGTGGGATGTAGTTAGTAGCGAAGATTAGAGGACAAAAGATATATTTTTATGTTGGGTAGTTTCTTATGTCATCATTATGTAGATGTCTTGGTTTCTCTTTAGAATTATTGGAATACTAAGTTTCATTTGAATTTTTATTATCATGAATAATAGATATGTTGAGTGAAATAGAGATGGACACTATTAACTATGTTTCAGTTATGGGGTTATTAACTTATATAAAATTGGGGTAAACTACATCGGAAGGTCACAACATATGGGAGAAAATTCATTAGGTCACAAGGTTTGGGAAAGTAGGTTAATTAAGGTTACCACTAATACGTGTTATAATCTGGCTATTCTTCTGACTTTTAATTAAATTTTTCTCCTATTGATACGTGCCAATGGTGACATCAATTGATCAACTTCTCGAAACCTTGTGATCGCAAATGAACTTACTCCTAAATGTTGTTATCTTTTGTATAATTTACCCTTTAAAATTGATACTTTGTTATAAATTGTATTTTTTATAAGGATATGAGTTTGTGACAAATTATTTGTATCTTTAGGTTCCAAGATATGACATAATTATAAAAAAATAAAAAGAAAAATCATAACCTCGTTTTCACTTTACGAGTGACGTGGCTTTCACTTGATTTGATTGATCGGATGAAACTACAAGAATCAAAATTGAAAAACTTTTGGAAAAAAAAAAGAAAAATTATAGAAATTCATTGTATTTATATAGGGATAATGACAAAAATGATACTAAAGCTTTCACAAAAAAAACAATTAGGTACCTAAAGTTTGGTTTTGAACAATTTGGTACCCAAGCAAAGATTTTGTTAACTTTTTTCTTATACCTGAAGTTTGGTTTTAACAATTTTAGTATTTGAACAAACTTTTGTGACTTTTTTCATACTTTATTCACTTATTTTAGGTATGGAAAACGTTAATGAAAATTTTATTTATGTACTAAAATTGTCAAAACCAAACTTCAGGTATGAAAAAAGCCAACAAAACTTTATTCAGCTATCAAATTATTCAAAACCAAACTTTCGTTATCTAGTTGTTCTTTTTGTAAAAGTTTAGATACTATTTTCATCATTAACCCTATTTATATGTATGTGTACATATATGTTGTATGGTGGGGTTACTACAGCTGGTCGATCAAGTACGATAGTCATGACAGTCAACTTGAGAGAAGCTCTTAACTGATGACATGTGTAAGATGTCACAGAAAGAGGCATGGGAGGAGAAAGAGGAAAACCCGGTTTCTTGAGTTCGCGAGCGTGATAGGAGATCTAATCAGATAGATTCGAATGTTCTTGACTTGTTCTTCGCTGAATAGGTTTTTTGATCTTTCTTAAAGATGTTTCAGCAAAATTTCCACGTTACTCTCGATCTTAGCAATCAGTAGAATGACCCCTAAAGAGAAGATAAGCCACTTATTTATCGATAGTGGATGCTAACGTTAGCTATTGGATAATGCTTGATTAGACGCACGAGATTAAGCATGGCTAATCATTGTTAGATCATATCCAAACAATCCGATGGTTGTTATTGAAGCCTTCTTTTCTTGAATGGTGGACTTAGTTGGACTTCATGAATGGGCTAGAGGACTTTATTTATATTATAAAAAGAAGCCCATTATAATTAAAGCAACCCATTTTATATTTAAAATGGACTTAAGGCTTATTTTATTGCACATAAGCCCTAATTTAGCCAAATGAAACTCAAATTAAACTAGAAAGACGTCTTTGGAATCTACTTTTTGCATATGAGAAAACCAAATTAGGTTAGGAGAAAATGAACCGATCCGACTATCTCTGTTCTGAGTTTACCAAGTTGAATCTCTTTACGACATCCATTATTGGATTTGGTTTTCTAAACCTTGTCACTAGCCTAAAAGACCAGCCCGTGGCATTAAATTGGGTCAAAGACCCAATACTGAAATAACCCTCTATATATATCATACATATATGTGACTTGTTATTTCCATATCAATAATAAACTTATTAAATTGCAACATGGAGGTCTTTGGTGGTGGTTTGGAATAGACATCTCCCGGTCCGAGTCAAGTTTGAGTTTAAAAAATATGGATCTGAGATGTCTCATGGGGGTGGCAGGGCAGGTAGAACCCATGGACTCGTTGGTTCACAGGGGGGGTCCTACCAATCCAACTAGTAATTTAAAAAAAAAAAAATTTCCACAAACCAACAATTTCTTTCTTCTTCTTCTTCTTTTTTTTTTCTAACGAAAACTGAATGGACCCTATTGAACCTGTTGGGTCCTCGTGATGAACCTAGATTGGACTTGCCAACCCAACGGGTCATAAGACGGATCCTACTGGGACAGGTCCAATGATGGACTGCCATGGTTGGTTCTTCTCAGATCTCGGTTCGAACCTAACTTGGGAGATGTCTAGTTTGGAATTTTGTTACGTTACTCATAATGATATGTCGGATGCCTACATCACAAAGATATATCATGTATGGCACACTTACACATTCAGTGAATTAATTAATGACCGACTTATGTCGATCTTGACGTTTTTAAGGATTGTTGGTTCTAAATAAAATTCATTATAAATATATTTGAACAATGTCAATATTATCTCCATATATAATATAAAGAAATGTTAGGCTTGGAATTCATTCTTAGTTTCTGTTTTGCTAGCATGTTGAATGTTAAATTAAAAATGAAATATTTATTTTCAGTTTGATATTACTAGATAGAAGAATCCATTGAAAAAGCAATTTGGTTGATTCAGAGGCAAACGAAAAATGGATTGTAAAATGGTTACTTCTATTTGACTCGTATGTGTGTATATATATATATATATATTTATAATATAATTATTATTTAAGGGAGCATGCCTTTATAGATTTTTTTACTTTTTCTTCGTTTTTTTATTTTTTTTTATTTTTGGGTATTTCATGTTTGGCCTCAAAGCCTTAGAAAAATGAATTTAAAAAAATTTGGGGGTGGAAAATTTTCAATGCCTGACAAGGGTTGCATTAATGAAATTCCAAACAAGGCAACCAAGCTCGATGTTAGTAAACATCCGAACCGGAATCGGAACCACCGATTCTGGCTTTGGAAAATAGGAAACTAAACCATTGAAATTTGACATTTGGCAATTTTTCTTTTTTGAAAATTACAATGACATAGAAATAAAAAGCCAAAAGAATTGAATTTATTGGTATAGTAATTCATTCGTCCAATAACGTATACGGTGCTTGACATGTCTGTAATCCCTTTCCTATAATTTTTCTCTCTCTCTCTCTCTCTCTCTCTCTCTCTCTCTCTCTCTCGCCTTCCCCCGGCCTCAACATCCCAAAACCTCCCTCCCCCTCCTTTCTCTCTCCTCTCCTCCCTCTCACCCGTCCTTAACCTCACTAATGGTAGACAAAACGGGAAAGCAGATTGATAGCTGACCAGACCCTAGATTCACTGGATCGGACGCGTTTGTCCCCTTTTTAAACAGGCCAGATTTTTTAGGTCCGGACCCGGTTGCAGGCTAAACATGCAGGTTCGCAGGCCATAATTAATTTTTTTTAATTTTAATTTTTAGTATTAATTTATGTAAAAATTAGAATTATTTATATATTCTAATGTTTTATATATATTAATGACTAATTTTATTACTATTTTGATTATTTATATATAAAAAAAATTTTAAAATAATTTATTGGATATCATGTTATGTTTAAATCAATAAATATGTATTTTAAAATATTATAATACTTGTAATACATGTATCCATTCTTTTTCTTTCATAACATAGATTAATAATCACTAAGATGTTATATTATTCTTATTTTTAAACTCCTCCTCTTGTTGTTGTTGTTCTTGGTTTTTTTGTTTTTATGAGCTAACCCGGCTCGACTCGCTTTAGCTTGTGGATTAAATAGATCTGACCAATTTGATCTACTTTTAAACGGGTCAAAAGATTTTAGCTGCAATCTACTTTTTGAAGCGAGTTGATGGGATAACCCGTGGACCGTGATCTATATTTCCAGCTTTGCATCCTACCCCTACCCACAATCTCCCCCCTATTCATGAAATGGACCTTCGAGGTCCAAATTTGCGGCTAGCTCTTTTTTTCCCTCATGCTACAATGCAGCGACTTTCATTTTTATTTCTTTTAATTTCCCACTGATTTCGTTGCGCAACAACATTACTTTTTTTCTTTTTAACCGAATGGAACTGCCGGTCCACAAGTTCTTGGCTATGGAACCGGTAAAATCGATGGCTTCCATCTTGGTTCCAGAACAAGATGAATTGATTTAGTCCAAGTTTTGAAATCGCTAATGGTTGTTCCGATCTTGTTCCGGATTCGAAACCAAATCGTGCTCATCTCTAGTTGCTAGACTACCGGTAGAGTCCAAATTGGGTTGCCATTAATGGAACTGGACAGCAAATATGTGAATTGAAACCAAAGTCCTTCGCATTCCATGAAATTAAAATGGAAGTGGAACGTGATGAACTTGAATTTAATAAATAATAAGGTTTTGCGTTGATGATTCACATAAGAACTAATGCTTGATAATTATGTTCCTAAAATAATAGAGAGTTAGGGTAAATGTTAAATTTAATATTTTAAAATTTAAAAAAAATTAATTTTAATACCTAAACTTCGATCAATTTAATATTCAATTAAATTTTTTAAAACTATTTTTACTATTTCCTTAACATTATTTACTAGTTCCCTGACTTAGAAGAGATAATCATTAAATTTTGTTATTTCTTCTAACACTATTTAATGCAAATAGATAGTTTCTTTCACAAAAAAAAAAAAAGTAAATGTTAATAGTATGATTGTAAAAATAAACATGAAAAGTTTGATTGAAGATTAAATAAACTACTTTAAAGTTGAGGTACCAACTTTGATATTTTTCCTACGACCTATATAGAGCCATTAAAAATGACCTTATAAATTATTGGTTGGAGAATGAAAATGACAATTCTTTATTATTATTGTTGTTGTTATGTATTATAATTAGATATCTGAACTTTGAAATTGACCAATTTAATACCTAGACTTTAATATTAATCAATTTAGTACATGGGCTTTAAGATTGATCGATTTAGTACCTAAAACACTTTGAAATTGATCAATTTGATGATTGAAAGAACTTGGTAGAGGTATTATTGGAGTACACGAAAATTACTTAGGGAATTAAATTGATCAACTTAAAAATTTAGAAACTAAATTGATCGATTTTAAAATTTAGATACCTAATTGCATATTTTATCAAAATATAGATACTATTCATGACATTACCCCTATTTCAAATAGATACTAATTATAGCCTTCAGCACATCAAATTTTCATTATTCTCATCCTTTAAGGACTGGCCACATATTAAGAATACCTTTACCGTTTGGATTAGTAATCAAGTTTTTTGCTCCTCACCACATATCTAGCGCAAAGTTCTCTTATTTTTGACACATACTTCATTGATCGAAGAAAGGCTTCAGTGATGTTAATATATTATATGAATGAATTAGTGGTATATAAATACTTATAAAATTTTCATATATAAATAATTCTTTTAAAATTATCTATTATTGTAAGTATTTATCATTAGTATTCATATTCTACTATACATAATGTATTAATGTCATATATTTTTCTCATTTAAAATGGATATAAAATCTTTTAGGAGTTAATTTTGGATAAGTTATGAGTTTAGTTTTGTGACTCTATAAATTTATAGCTATTATATCTATTATACATGTTTAAATTTAGGTGGAATCACGAATTTATCAATCTTGTTTTCTCTCTCACGTTAAAAAAAAAAAAAAAAACGATAACCAGTTTTTATTAATGAAAGAATTTTCTTATCATGACATAATGTGTTTATTAATTTCCTTTTATTTATTATTGTTGCTGCAAAGTAAGAGGGTATACTTCTTATCATGTAAAGTTAATTTCACAAACAGTTTACATCCAATCAGGTAAATGAAATGACTATGAGTGTAAGACAGAGTTTAAACTTTGATGCTAAATGGTAGGAGGATTGACTATTAGGCTTAAAACGATAAATGTGGCTTGCAAGTTAAGAATTCATAAAGCATTACCTCCAGGTGTATGATGAGGCATGGCAACTGAATAAGAGCACGATCTTCTTTAGTGCCAAAGAAAATATGCAACCTCCCATGATGGAGTTGTCCTCAGGAGTCTTCTAAATTATCATACTAAACCATTCCAAATGTTTATTGCTATCAACAATGGAGATAGCATATTTGAGCACTTCAAACATCTCATATCCATATCTATCGAGAGTTTCTATTGTCTCATTGATGGAACTGTCCAGTCGCTTATCTAATCGTTAAAATAAAAATAATAATTAAAATATTAATTATTTTTAGTAGCTCGATCATAGTTAGATATGATGTGAGCCATTGGATGGTAATAAGATCAATCCCGTTAAAATTAATAATGAAACCATAAAATTTCTCCAATCTTAAACCCATGTAATGTCCCACTATCCTAGCCTTTACGCTTTAGGCCTTGGAAACACACTAGCATCATAGCCTTTGCACTACAATTTTAAGTAATAAAGGTAAGTCACGTTAAACATATAATTAGTGGGAGCACCCCTTGACTAAAAAAAGATAATTCTTCGACTTATGTAATAAATGCTACCAGTGCTGCAAAATTGCAATTGAATACTCCTTCAAAAGTGATCCCTTAGTTGTTATCTTGGCAAGTGACAAATTTACTCTAATGAGCAAGATTGGCCTGTGACTCCTTGGATTATAAGAATTTAATCAATTTTATAATTATTCTAGTTTTAAAAGAGGAACCTTGATCATTGACTATTGTTAATGAAAATTTGTTTACTTAAATTGTCTTGGAAATACAAAACATTCCCTAGTTTCATTTTTACATGGCCTTTGCATGTTTACTACATTATCCAGCATTGATTATATTAAGACATGTGGCATGTGCATGTTTGATATGGCATTGCAATAACACGATGACATGCCTGTATGGATTTGAATTTCAATCATTTCATTTTTTTTTTTTTAATCCTATGTATGCAACATGGATGACTCAATCTTATGATATTAAAGTAGATAAACTTCATTGAGTATCGTAATAAAATATAATAACTGGTTGTTTGATGTATCAATCGGTTCTGTCTAGCCATATTGATGCTTGTAATGATTAGATACTGGATTTTCACTTATTTGTTATATGAATTTTTCTCTTTAAGAATAGGCGTAGATGATCCATATATATTGAATGCGAAAAGAAACTAGCAATTACAATGAAGATTAGAGAGAGAAGGATGTACGTTTTTGTTTGATGGTTCCTATGTGATCATTATGTGGAGATTGAAAAACTTCCTAGAGTTGTTATTTCCATGTCATTGATAACCTTGTTAAATTACAACATGGATGTCTAAACTGGTGGTTTGGAACTTTGTTACGTGACTTACTGTGATGCATAAAATGACTGCCCATGACTAAAGATATATCGTGTTATGGCATGTTAGTAATGGAATTCGTGTGGCATGCTCACACATTCAATCAATTAATGACCGACTGATGTGGACATTTTTAACAGACGTCGGCTCTAAATAAAGTTAACATTATCGATATAAATTTGATAAGTTTCAATTTTGTCTCCATATATACATAGGATAAAGAATCCTCGGCATTCGTTCTTAATTTCTGATTTGCTAGCATGTTGAGTGTCAAATTAAAATTAAAATACTTTCGGTTGATATGACGATAGAAGAATTAATTGAATCAAAAGCAATTTGGTTGGCTTAGGAGCAAAAAAAAAAACTCAGAAACAAAATGTTTACTTCCATTTGACTCATATGTATATATACTGATATAATGATATAATTAGTATTTAAGGGTTCATCCCGTTATATATTAAATATATACACTGGGTTTTTCTTTTCTCTTTCGTATTTCATGTTTGGCTTCAAAGCCTTAGGAAAAGGAATTTAAAAAGAAAAGATTTTAAAAAAATTAGGGAAGAGATTTAATGAAACTCCAGACAAGGAAACCAAGCTCATTGCTAGACCATCGGTGGGTTCGATTTATATTGGGGCCGATGGTAGGGTTCGAATTGGATTGGCATTAATGGAACAGGACGGCAATTGTGGGAATTGAAACCAAAGCCCTTCTGATTCCACAATTAAAATGGGAGTGGAACGTGTTCAACTTGAATTTCAATAACCGATATGGTGTTGTATTGATGAATGGCATATCAATAACTGATACTTGATAAACATGTATGCTTTTTAAAATTGCGATTTCACTATTCATTAGAATGTGCAGAATCGATAGTCGCATGAAATCGTGCAAAACCAATAAAATCGTAAATATGTAAATTCATAATTTGACCTAAAATCTGCACTTCATTAAAATTTTGCATGTATATTAATTAAGAAAAAATATAGAAAATTATAAACTCGTAGAAACATATATTTGACTTTTGATTTTGATAACTATGCATGTTGGTACCATAATAGACTGGGTAAATGTTAAATTCAGTAACTCAAACTTTACACAAAAATTTTAATTTGAAACCTAAACTTTAAAATGATCAATTTAATAACCCAATCAAACTTTTTTATAGTTATCTTTACTATAGCTTTTTACTTTATTTGCTAGCTTCAAAGATACATCATATCATTGAATTGCTATAACTTCTTTTAATACTATTTAACACAAATAGATAGGTTCTTTCATATCAGAAAACAGAATAAAGGATGATAGCGAAACAGTAATTAAAAATATTCATGGAAGTTTAATTAGGGATTAAATTAAATAATTCAAAGTTAAGGTACCAAATTGAATTTTGTATAAAGTTCAAGTACCAAATTTGATTTTTTTTTTCTAACAAATATATGACTTGAAGTTTATTATAATAAATCCATTAAAAATAAGCCTATAAATTATTCATTGGAGAGGTGAAAACGACAATCTTTATTATTATTGTTGTCTATATGACTTGAATTTTATTATATTTCAAATAGATGCCTATTATTGTCTTGGGTACATCGAATTTTCATTATTCTTTTCTTTCAATGACTGACCACTTATTAAGAATGCCGTAACATTTGGATTTGTAGTCAAGCTTTTTGTTCCAAAGCACATGTTTACCTATTTCTAATACACACCTTATTAGTTGGAGAACGGCTTCAATGATGTTAATGTGTGATTTGAATTCACTTATATAAATATCCGTAAAATTTGATATCAATATTTTTAAAAAAATTATCCATTATTATCTCCATTTCACATTAATATTAGTATTATACTCCTATATATATATATATATATATTTTTTTTTTTGCAATAAGACAATGAATATTGATCCTGACCTTTCTGAAAATCATTGCATTAGTTGGACTTAGATATATATTCCAATACATGTGTGAATGCCTTATATTCCAACAATATTCAAATATTTGGACCACAATTATCCCTTGTATTATTGGATACTAGACCCAGGCAATTATTATTAGACAAAGCTATAGTGGTTAAGATAAGCATCAAGCCTTTCAAGACTTTTTTGACTAGAAGGATTTTCAGACTCGTATCGGTAATTTGTAAATCGGAATTCCATGAAATTTAAATACTTTCTTTTATTAATTAGAGATTAATGATGTAAATAAAGGAAAAGTTGATTAAAAAATTGTAACCTTATGATTGAAGTCGTATGAGTAACTGCAGTTGATATATATAATAGTAGTATGGATGCCTAAGGTGTAAAAGAAAAAAAAATTATAAAATAAAAGTTTAAATCATTATCTAAGTATTTTTATTTTCAAATCTTAAAGTACGATATTGCATAAAAGCTTTGAAAGTTTAAATGATGTTTAATGCATAACTACACATCATTAACTTGTTTTCTTTTGAAGAAGGGAATTATGTAGTTATTTCACGTGTTAAACAATAACTCCCTTTCTCTCGATAGATATAAATTAACGAAAGTATCAAATTGGTAAAAGCAACTTAATATAGGAAATTATTCATCCCAATAATATACATATATATATATAAATTTTTTTAGTACTTACATAGCAGGATAAAGCACGTGCCTACCATCCTTGAAAGAAGATTACACAAATACAATATAAACAAAAATAATTTCCTAAATATTATTGTTATATTGTATCTTTGATATGAGATACATAATTTTACATGTGTATCAGATATCTAAGGTATGATACAACAATTTAATCAAATTATGTATTGCTCGTGCAAGATGTGATATCAAGTATATCACCTATTGAACATACGATACACACATATTATTTATACATATATCGCATATACAATATGCAATACAAAAAAAAAAAATTAGTTTCCCTTGTTGGACATGTAACATAGCCTTGACATTTTAAGTAATTAATTTTGTTTAAATTATATTTGTATAATTTTTTTTAAACTAATGAGTAAATAAGAATTAATCTCTACATAGCATCTATCTATACACGAAATGTATAATATCTAATGTTTTTTTTTTTTTTTTGCATAGTGCAATATTAAATCCTTCGTTTATATATCAATTTCCTATATCCACACACATATTTTACATGATAATAGGCCAGAATTTTTGCTTCGATTAGAAGTAGTCTTGGTGCACTTTAAACTTTGATTAAACCCTTCTTTATACCACCGGTCTTGCCACTCCGATCGCAAGTATACTTTGAACAAACATGTCATAAAACTTAGGACAATAGTTATTATACTGTATAACATGATTTCTAAGAGAACCATGCAGAAATTAAAACATAAGATAAACAAAACTAAACAAATAAATGTGCAGCGGACTTACTAAGACTAATGTGCACATTGACTATAAATTAAGCAGGTAACATCGCATTTGGTGTTATACTGGAAAACGTCACGTCGCATCTGTTCTTTAAAGTCTAGTTTTTAGTAAAATAAAATGGCGCTAGCCAATGCAGACTTTGCACGACGTCATTGTCTCCCATACCATGTTTATTTTATCAAAACAAAGGGATGTATATTTCCCATTTATAGTTGTATTTGTACTTAAATTTTACGTTTAAAGATATTTGATTTGTAATTATATTTAATTTATTTAATAGTTTTATAAAAATTATCATATGTTTTTCATCTATATGTATTTCTTGACAGATAATTTATTAAAAAATTAAAAAAATATATCTATCATCTGCTATTTGCCAGATACCAAAAGCAGAATATTTATCCACCCCTGATATTTAGCAGCTGCAGATCCACCATTGTCGCAAGAGCATTGCACTACAATCATCAAATCGAGTCCAACCGTAATGAGTTCGAGCTTAATGTTGATCTGGATTACGGTTTTTATATGCTCAAGCCATTTTGAAGTATACTTAACAAGTTGAACTCTAAAAGAATTTATAATTTTGTCAATGAAATTTATATTAATGCTCAAAATTTGACTCAAACTTAATAATTTTTATATACACTAAGGTTTGATTTAAGCTTGCTTAAGAAAATCATCAAGTCAAATAGAATCAAGTTGAAGTTTAATTTTGACTTGATAAATTATATATATTTGTGCTTGTGGTTTTAGTTGATCGCAACCTAATCAACATGGGCGAATGACTTGTTGACGTCAAGCTTGCGATGGTTCATATAAAAAAAAATGTAGATTTCAAAGCCAATGTTTTTTCCGCCTGTCATTTTCATTTTTATGGTCACATTTGAGTCCCTCTAGTGTCAATAATAAATCCTGCCATTTAACAATAATAACACAGAAGTAGGGTCCGAATTTAATATTTATATTATGTTATGTGATGATTCTAGAAAACTAAAGACAGCAGTAATGGGAAGATATATATAGAAAATTTATTACATTTTGCAGGTGAAAGTGATCGGGAACATTTTAATTAAGAAGGAACATATATTTTTTTTTCATGTTAGGTTACATTATTGGTTTTGGAATGGCATATGAATTTGTAATCATGAATTAAAAAAAAAAATCTGTATTAATAATTAGTTATTACTTCAAGGCTAGTGAGATTATGGTAGGTAATTTGATCAACAAAGCGGAAATGTACAAAGTTGGGTGTCGATAAGTCATTTCATGATGGTGCCTTTTGTAGGAGGATCCGATCGAGATAGCTTTAACGTTGGTTCTTTGAATCAAGAAATCGTCGACGACTTCGAAAACTTGAACACGTAATGGGTGCTACGATGTTGTGGAACTTCTATAGTTCCGTTAATGGACCTATAATTTATTTTCTCAGTTTTTAAATTATTAAAATAATATAATAATTAATATATTTTTTTAAAATAATAGTTAAATATAAATTTAATAATAATAAGACAAGTTCTGTTAAAAAACATGATTAACTCATGGAATTTTCTATTATTTTGCATGTGTATATTTCAATGGTATTTAATCATTCATTTATTTTTCTACTTGGAAATAGATATATCAATCATGAGAGTAAGTCCTCGAATTACCCTAAACTTTTATCTTCCCCAACTTATTTCCAGAGTAATTGGACGACGTTAACAATACAGTAATGAATTCTATTAGTATATAAAGTTTTGTCTATAGAGTTTTATACCTTATATTTAAAACAGCTAAATGTTATGTTTTATCTGTAAATTTTATACTGTGCATTGAAAGTGAATGGATGTTGTAATGTTATCATAAATGCTTAATTGTTAAAGAGTGAAACTGTAAGCTATTGAAAATGAGTTAAAAATTTTGGAAAAAATAATTGGATTAATTATGACATTAACAATTTTGAAATTTAAGTGGAAATTAAAAAAAAAAAACCGAAACTTGAGGTAATAGTGTTCATCTCATTCATATTTTTTTTTTCGAATTCTATAGGATGATGTCATAAATGGTACATGAACTTTAGCAAAATATACAATTTGAATTTGATCAATTTAGTATCTAAAAACGCTTGACGGCAATACTATTGAAGTATATGAAAAGTTTTTTGCATATTAGATTAATCAATTTTAAAGTTTAGATATCTAATTATATCTTTTGTTAAAGTTCAGGTTCCATTTGTAAATTAACCTAGAGAAAATTATAACTTTCTTTTCAAACTACCATAGTTAAAGAATCCTAAATAGAGCCTTTATAAAGGCCACTACTTATTAAAATCAACATTTTTAGAAATTAAGTGAGTAAATAGACAAATATGATCAGTTTAATAGAGTTAAAATGTAATTTACTATATTATTAAGGATACTAATCTTTTATATTATTTTCATGGGTTGATATCACAAATGGTACCTCAATTTTGATAAAATATGTAATTAACTACCTGAATTTTAAAATTAATCAATTTAATACCTAAAATAACTTTTCGTGTATGCTAATAGTACCTTCATGATATTTGTTAGTATACATGAAAAGCTCTTTCAAATACTGAATTAATTAATTTAAAGTTTACGTATTAAATTGATCAATTTTAAGGTTCAAATACCTAATTATATATTTTATCAAAGTTTAGATACCACTCGTGACATTTTTCCTATTTTCATAATGTAAGTTGTAATTTGATCGAAGGTTAAAAGTAACCTTTTATATGTGTTGTTTTTGTAGAGACTATGTATTCGTATTAAATAGGCAGTAGATTTTTTTTTTGTTGCTAAATAGGTCATAGATATGTATACTTAATTAAGTGCTTAAAGCTGGGGGGGTTCATGGTTTTGTTTGGTTCAATTTAGGGGTTGAACCAAACCAAACCGCATTTGAAATGGTATGTTTAACCCTTAATGAATCGAAATACTTTTAATGGTTCGAGATTTTGAACCAAATCCTTCAAATGAGGTTTGGTTTAGTTCGGTTCAAACCGCCTTCAAAAGCATTTAATTCTAATAAATAATATTATAGTAATTTTAGTTCCTAAGAAAAACAAAATATGTTTAGATTAAGGAACGTTGCGCAAGAATTAATGTCATTTATCATTATATCAGGTTATGTATTTAATAATTTTAGATATACATATTATTCAATTCTAAAAATATTTTTTAATACAAATTTAAAGTAACATATATTCTAATAAATCTATAACAGTAACTAAGAAAATCATTTTTTTCATTAATTCTATGTTTATTTATAATATTTTCATTATATTGTATTTAAATTTCCATTGTACTAATTAAATGATTGTGCATGCTCTAAAATCTATTATATTGCTTTATTTTAATTTGATGCATGTTTTTTAGTTTTATAAAGAATTTAAAATTAATAAAATAGAAAAACATACTATGAAAATAATAATAAGGAAAGGAATATTAAAATTTATGAAAAAATTTTCTATAGTTTTATAAAGGTTTCAAAAGATTTTAAAAAAAATAAAAATAAAGGATATCATGATTTATGAAAATTTGTTTTATATTTATGAAAAGATTTATATAAAAAAACAATTAGCGTGTCAAAGAGATGTGTAAAGTATTAAAAACTTATCTTTTAAAGCTTATTTTGTATTTTTTGAGAGGAGTAAAAGATTACTTATTTAATATTATTAGACATATAATTATTAAAAACTTATCTTTTAAAGCTTATTTTGTATTTTTTGAGAGGAGTAAAAGATTACTTATTTAATATTATTAGACAATTACCCACTCATATTATTTAATATTATTAGCCACTTATTTACGTAATACATCATTAAATCTATTATATGTCTAATAATATTAAATAAGTAATCTTTTACTCCTCTCAAAAAAACAAAATAAGCTTTAAAAGATAAGTTTTTAATACTTTACACATCTCTTTGACACGCTAATTGTTTTTTTATATAAATCTTTTCATAAATAATAAAACAAATTTTCATAAATCATGATATCCTTTATTTTTATTTTTAAAATCTTTTGAAACCTTTATAAAACTATAGAAAATTTTTTCATAAATTTTAATATTCCTTTCCTTATTATTATTTTCATAGTATGTTTTTCTATTTTATTAATTTTAAATTCTTTATAAAACTAAAAAACATGCATCAAATTAAATAAAGCAAATAAATTGATTTTAGAGCATGCACAATCATTTAAAGTACAATGGAAATTTAAATACAATATAATGGAAAATATATAAATAAACATAGAATTAATGAAAAAAATGATTTTCTTAGTTACTGATAGATTTATTAGGATATATGTTACTTTAAATTTGTATAAAAAAAATTTTAGAATTGAATAATATGTATATCTAATGGTCATGAGTGGCTAAACTCCAAATCTAGCCAAGGGATTATTGCAAATCAATTCAAGATGGATTGTGAGACCAAAGTGGTTTGATTTCATTTCTCATTTTGAATATTTATATTTCATCTGATTTATTGTTATTATTGCTTGTTATATCTTATAACTTTGGATCCGGTTGTAGATGAAACAATAATCAATCAATTAGGACTCATATCCGTAATTGTATGAATCCTAATATAAAGTGATGAAACAACACGATAGTCATAAAATAGATGTTATTTTTGTTGTTGATGAAATATAATCTATTCTAAATGATCCATGCTCTATGAGATTGTTGATTAGGGTTAGGTCTCTTTTCTTAATGCAATTGATAGATTAAACCTTAAGAGCGTGTTTAGGGTTGTCTATTCGATTAGGAATAATCAAAGATCTTATCTTGGTTATTTAATATATAAAAAGAGATTGATTTTCAGAGCTTGTTGAAAATTATAACTAACCTATTCAAAATAGGAATAATAATTATTGAGTCAAGGATCAATCCCGGGAATTGAATTGTAATAAGACCTAGGCTAGATAATCTTTTTAATATAGAAATTCTTGTTAATTAGATATAGGTTTATTTTAATCGTGTGATTTCAAAAACCCCTTATTTTATTTTTCTTTTTCTCTTCTTAATCTCGATAGAAACTTGGGAATTTTACCAGTCCCTGTGGAGACGATCCTGCTCACTCTATTTACAAATATTTAAAGCAGGTTGATTATAAATTATTATTTTTGTTGGATTCGACACCCACCAAAATTTGGCGCCGTTGCCGGGGATTGGTGTCCAAAAAGTTCCTGTTTCTATTTCTTTTTATTTTTATTTTTTTTCTTTTGTTTATGACCCGTGCTTCTCACAAAGGTATTTTAGAATTTGATACAGAAATTGAGAAGACAGAGAGGAAACTGCGCAAACAAGCAAAACTGCGTGCTCAAGACGTTACAACATCATCTTCATCTCCTGGATTGACTCAAGCTTTGGAATTAACCGAATCATCTAGTGAGTCTGAAAAACAGGAAACTGAAAGTTTGGAAATTGAACAAGATCAAGAGGAAGAGATGGCAAATCAAGAGAGAACTTTGAGACAATTGGCCGCACCGGATGTGACTCAACAACCGTTATGCATTCAATACCCTGAATTGAATGTAGATTTTGAGTTAAAATCAGGTCTTATTCATCTGTTGCCAAGTTTTCATGGTCTGGAAAATGAGGATCCTCATAAACACTTGAAGGAATTCCACATTGTCTGTTCCAGCATGAGACCTCAAGGGATTCCTGAAGATCAAATCAAGTTAAGAGCTTTCCCATTCTCATTGAAAGACAAGGCAAAGGATTGGTTATTTTATCTACCTCCTGGATCATTGCTACTTGGACTGATATGGTTAAAGCTTTTCTGGACAAATTCTTCCCTGCAACAAGAGCTGCAAATATTAGACGGGAAATTAGTGGGATAAGACAAAGGGACACAGAAAATCTTCACGAATATTGGGAGCGATTCAAGCAATTGGTTGCCAGTTGTCCACAACATGGTATTTCAGAACAGCTTTTGATCCAATATTTCTATGAAGGTCTGCTGCCAATAGAAAGGAAAATGATGGATGCAGCGAGCGGAGGAGCGATTGTAGACAAAACCCCTGCTCAGGCTCGGGATTTGATATCATCACGGCTGCAAACTCACAGCAATTTGGCTTCCGTCGATCCTTCACAAGAAGAGTCAATGAGGTAAGTGTTTCTCATCTAGAAATCAATTATCTAACCTGACTTCTCTAGTACAGCAAATGCTCTTGGAAACCATCAACAAGCGAAAGCTTGTGGTATATGTGCTTCCAACCATCCCACAGACATGTGTCCAACATTACAAGAAGATTCATATGCGCATGCAAATGCGATTGGAGTATTTCCAGGACAACCACAACCACCTCAAAGAAAATATGATCCCTATGCCACTACATACAATCCTGGATGGAGGGATCATCCAAATTTCAGTTACCAACCAAGGCCACAGAACTTTCAGCAATATCAACCAAGGCCACAACAACCACCACCACAACAGTCTTCGTCTTCAAGTTCAGGTACATCACTTGAAGATATTGTTAAGTCTCTTGCAATCAACACTAAACAATTTCAGGATGAGACTAAGCAATTCCAACATGAGACGAAGCAAAGCATTCAACATTTGGAGGGTCAGATGAGTAAACTTGCCACTTCAGTAGGTAAGTTGGAACAGCAAGGTAAGTTACCTTCTAACACCATTAATCATAGAGAAAATGTGAGTGCAATTTCCTTGAGATCTGGCAAGGAATTGCAAGACTCAAATGAGAAGGTAATTGAGACCGACTCCAATGAGAAAAGTGAAAAAGAGAACCCCCACATGGAGGAGAAACAAGTAGAAAAACCCCCACCACAGATTTATAAGCCTATACCCCCATTCCCTTCTAGGTTGAATCAATCCAAGAAATTGGATGAAGAGAAGGAAATTTTGGAGACTTTTAGGAAAGTCGAGGTGAATATTCCTTTATTGGATGTGATTAAGAAAATACCTCGATATGCTAAGTTTCTGAAAGATCTTTGCACAAACAAGAAGAAGCTTAGAGGAAATGAGATGGTTTATATGGGTGAGAATATTTCTGCTGTTCTTCAGAAGAAGCTACCACCAAAGTGCAAGGACCCTGGTACGTTTTCTATTCCTTGTACAATAGATCAAGTTAGGATTGAAAATTGTATGTGTGACCTAGGAGCTTCAGTTAATATCATGCCCTTATCTATATTTAAGAAGTTGAATATTGGATCTTTGAAAGAAACAAGAGTAATCTTGCAACTTGCAGATAGATCTAATATATATCCATCAGGTATTTTGGAAGATGTTTTGGTACAAGTCAATGGATTAGTGTTTCCCGCTGACTTTTATGTAATTGATATGGGTGAGGAGATGTATTCAAAATCACCTACACTTTTGCTTGGGAGACCATTTATGAAAACATCTAAAAAAAATTGATGTTAATGAAGGGGTTATGACTATGGAATTTGATGGGGAGATCATTAGATTCTCGGTAGATAGTGAAAAGAAAATTAATTCAAATATTTCTAATATTTTTGCTATCTCTAAGAATGACAATCAGGTTGTGGAAGTGCAAGAAGAGAGCCTAGTTGATGAATCAAAAGTGGATGGACTTGGTGAAAATTTAGTTGACACTGGACAAATTATGGAGAAGATTGGAGATGATAAGTTGAATTCAAAGGAGGATGAGCATAAAAAGACACTAGTGATATCTTCTATGATCAATTGTTAAAAGCTTTAGATGGAGAGATCGCTAGGGTGAATCATGAGAAGAATTTAACTGAAGGATATCCTATGTTTGAGAATTGGGAATTATATCTTTGAGCCTCCATATAAAGAGACTTGGAATAGTCCAGCTAAGGACTATAAAGAAGCGCTTCATGGGAGGCAACCCATGGTTTTTGTTACTAATGCTTTTGTTTTTGTGTGTTTTGTTTTCTTTTATTTGTTTGGTTTTGTAGGTCTTAGATCTTGAACTGAAAAGAAAATCTCTTCATGATTTAAAGGACAAAGAACTTCAAAGGAGCTTCAAAAAGAAACCGGGGAAGTACCGTTATTCCTATTTTTTTATTTTTCTTCACTTTGTGCTGATTTAGAAACAGTGAGGACACTGTTTATTATAAGTGTGGGGGAGGGATAAAATATGAATTGGAGTATTTCATTTGTGATTGATGTCTGATTTTTGGATTTATGATATATACAAGACATCTGGATATGAAAGTGTACCCACACTTTAAATTCTTGAATGTTTGTTCTTAAGTAATATAGGCATTTAAGGCCTAATTTTTTCAAAAATTTCATTGAAATCTGGAATTGTGCTGAAAATTAAAGATAGCATCTAAAAAGTGAAAAATTGACTTGTGAAAGTGCTTTACTCACCTATACTGTTGTGATTTGAATACTTAGATTAAAATTGAGTAGTAAAATCTTTAAGGAACAGATTTACTGTGTATTTGGCTTTAGATTTGGAAGTTTGAAAGTAAGTCGAGTCCTTGAGTGAAAAATAAACAGGTTTACTTCTAGGAAGAAAGCTAATTTATATATACTTTTATAAGTTCTTATTAAAGAATTTTTCAACACTTAGTAAAAGAGATAAAGGAAGTCTTTTTCTTAGTGATCTTTGATAAAAAAGTCTTAAATTTGTTGTTGCATTCAAAAAGTAGAAACAAGCATAAGCCTATACTCCTCTAACTCAAACAATCGAGTTATGAGTATCCAAACTTGAATGTTAGAGTGAGGAAGAGTTCGTAGGGGTCCCTTTAAAACCTGGTCACTTGGGTGATGAGCCCGGGATGTACCGACTCAATGAACTCACTATAACGATAAGGGAGGAAAGGCTAAAAAGTGAAAAGTGCTTTGAAAGAAAAATTAGAAAAAGAAAGAGCTGAAAAGAAACGGACTAAAACCCGTCCAGAGATTCATCTCTGAAGGCTCTAAATATGCTTGAATGAAAAATGAAAAATGAATGTTGAACAATCGAACGGAATAAGACTTATAATAAACAAGAAAAATCTAGGGAAAGAACTGATATCAATGCTTTTATTCTGTGTTGGTAAGAGTATATGTCGGTTAGATGTCCAGTGAAGTCTAAATGGGTATTTTTCCTTATTGGATTGGGTATTTACTTTTGAGTAGAAGGATCTTTGGTTAAATATGTGGTTCAAGTTTGTTTTGTTTAGATTAACTACTGAATTTTCATTTAGTACTCTAATTACAAGTCCTCAGTTTGGTTTGAGCGGTAAGCACTGAAAATCACAAGTCTTGAAAAATAAAGAAAAGAGATGCTTGAATTGAATTTTGAAAGAAGCACACTCTAACAAAGATTTCATTTTGGTTACATAGTTTTGCTTGAGGACAAGCAATGGTTTAAGTGTGGGGGAATTTGTTGAGATGAAAATTACTCTAATTTTATGGGATTTAATTTGGATTAATTGTTATTAATTTTGTAGAAATTATATGGAATCGGTACTTAATCATGATTTATATGAATACCAGGTCTTTGAATCCAAAAGAAGCAAATAGTACAAAATTGGAGTAAAATAAATACAAGGAACAAAAATCAGAAAGAAAGGCCGGCCATTTTATCTCTGGATGTGTAACTGCCAGATGTGTAACTGCTGGATGTGTAACTGCCAGATGTGTAACTGCCAGTTTACATTAAATGATGACCTTTCAATTACTCACTTTTGTATATAAATATCCTATAGGGTTTCTTTGATTATTCATTCCATATTTTTAGATACAATTTTGTAAGAAAACCCAAGAGAGAGAATTCTAATGGTCATGAGTGGCTAAACTCCAAATCTAGCCAAGGGATTATTGCAAATCAATTCAAGATGGATTGTGAGACCTAATTGGGTTTGATTTCTATTATTCTCATCTTTGCATATTTGTATTTCATCTGATTCTATTGTTATTATTGCTTGATTATCTTTAACTTTGGATCCGGTTGTAGGATGATTGAACAATAATCAATCAATTAGAACTCATATCCGTAATTGTATGAGTAATCTAACATAGGTGATGAAACAACACGATAGTCATAAAATAGATGGTTATTTGATGTTGTGATGAAATATAATCTAATTTAAATGATCCATGCTCTATGGGATTGTTGATTAGGGTTAGGTTTCTCTTTTCTTAATGCAATTGATGGATTAAACCTTAAGAGCGTATTTAGGGTTATCTATTCGATTAGGAATAATCAAAGATCTTATCTTGGTTATTTAACATCTAAGGAGAGATTGAATTTCAATGCTTATTGGAATTTATAACTAACCTATTCAAAGTAGGAATAATAATATTTGAGTCTATGATCAATCCCGGGAATTGAATTGTAATAAGACCTAGGCTAGATAATCTTTTTAATATAGAAATTCTTGTTAATTAGATATAGGTTTATTTTAATTGTGTGATTTCAAAAACCCCTTATTTTATTTTTCTTTTTCTCTTCTTAATCTCGATAGAAACTTGGGAATTTTACCAGTTCCTGTGGAGACGATCCTGCTCACTCTATTTACAAATATTTAAAGCAGGTTGATTATAAATTATTATTTTTGTTGGATTCGACACCCACCATGATACTAGATTAAAATATTACATGTAATGCTAATATGTAATGTTTAAGAGTTATGAATAAATAAAATGATTTTTTTTTTTAATTATTTCTTTTGATGTGAAGCAATTCGGTTTGGGTTCAAATGATTTGGTTTGATTCGATTTCTCGATCTGAATTGTAGCTGTTTGGATTATTTTTAAATCGAATCGCAAACTGAACCGAAATATAAAGGAATTATATTTTGCGGTTTAATTTGGTTCAGTTCAATAAATAGCCCTACCTAAAGCTTCTTTTTTCTTAAATGAGGCCCCAATGATTTAAGAAAAAATTCTAGCTACTTTAAGATAAAATTTTCATTCATATATTTTCACAAAAATGGCTTATTCTTATATGTTTGGTTATGTTTTATAAAAGTATATTGAAAAGACTTTTGCGGTATTTGAAATTAATTTTATTAAAAACAAATATGATATCTAAATAAAGTATCATTTATTATAGAAAGTATTTTGTTAAATGATTTTTTTTTTTGAAAAAAATAAGTAGTTTTTCTAGAATATATTAACTAAAATAACATAAATTAATATACCAAATTAATTTGCATATATTTCTTTGTTGATTTCATAATTAACTTGTGATAATTTACTTTAGAGGAATTTTAATTTTTTTTTTGTATAATAAATTATTGGTATTATAATATGTTAAAACTTGATTGTATGTTTATGGGTGTAAATATATAAGTGTAGTATATATATGTTTGTCGAATTGAGTTGTAATATATATGTGTGCTATTTAATGCATTGAAATCGATATTCTTTTTCTTTAAAATTCAAGCCCATCTTTAATCATCCAAACTTAAGCCCAAATCCATTCTAATTAGCAAACCAGGCCTATACACACAAAAGCCCAAGCCTATGTCCAAGCATATTCTATAGGCTTCTAAATTGCCTCAAAAGTCAAAAGGCAACAAAAATATCAACTCTAAAACAGACCCTACAATCGTCTCTCTCTCTCTCTCTCCGCTATAGACATATAACTCTAGGTGTTTGAAGAAACAAGATTTAAGTTTATAATGAAATGATGTATGTATTAATGTTATTAGTGATAAATGAGTAGGACTTTATTGATTAGGTTGGTAGTAGAGTTCATCAAGCATGAATAATGTACTTATGTTTTTGGGTTAAGAATGTAGTATATAAGCATGTAAAATGAACACATAAATATAATTAACCTTGATGATGTTAGATATTGTGGTTATAAGCTAGTTTCAACATGTTTTTATCAAAGGATCAATGTCCTGTTCATCACGGGTGTTTTCAAGGCTATTACATTCTTGAAATGATGATTTCCTGATGGTCACGGTCATTATATGGCCTGTGATCTCTTCTGTATGATTTTAAAAGATGAAATGGCCTTGATCACGGCGGTTACTAAGGCCGTGATCTCCTTTGAATCATTCTACAAATGTGATATGACCTAAATTACGGCCATTATTTAGATCGTGATCTCCTCAGATGCTTTTTTTTTTTTTTTTTGTAAAACTTTTTACAAAACAATCACGGTTGTATTGATTAACACGGCCTACATAACGGTCGTGATAGGGGGCACGATCTCTTATCATGGGCGTGATAAGGCAATATCATATATCACGACCCAAGATCACGACCGTGTTACTACCTGTGATATTCATCACGGCCCCTGTCACAAGCACGACATATCCTCTGGTACTACTACTACTACTACTACTACTACTACTACTAATAATAATAATAATAATAATAGATGAATGAATCGTGGAATGTGATGTGTATATCTATATGTATATGAATATGAGACTATGAGATGATTTGAATTTTTCATAAGTTTAATGGATATCTAATGGCTTGATATGAATTCATTATGGATTAATGTGTCTTGTATGAAATGATTTTTTTTTTTTTTATAGATTCCCATACCCAGGTTGGTTTGAATACATGTCTTTTATCTGATAAGTCCATATATTCATGTACGTAGTAACTTAATTGTTGATTGCTAGGTTATGCATTATTAAACAAACTCTAATTAAAGATTGGCTTAAAGATTTGTTTGAATTGCTTGTGCGTATACCACTGAATCCAGTTCGGAGAGTAGCAACCTTATCAACAAGGCTGACATGGTAATTTAGGCACTTAGGTCACCTTTATCATGATGCAATGACTTTCATAAGTGGCTCAATGACTAATCAATAAGAGAAACGGTATCGGTCTAATATTTGCTTATTTTTAAAAGGAAATAATATAATTTAGTTCACTTTTATGGGACTGGTTGAATTATGTGATATTATAGATTAAGTTAAGCAAAGTTAAGTAACAGCTGTGAATCCTAGCTAAGATTATTGTTTGTAGAGTTATGCAGGAGATAAAATATTTGAGCTACTTATATCAATTCCCTAAGCAGCTGCTGTTATTCAAGATCCCCAGATTCCCTCAATATTGTAATTGGAGTTTGAATACTCCAATGTTGATTTGTTTTACCTACTTGAAGATAATTAATTTTATTACTTCTTACATTACATTTGTTAGGATTGTGTGTCATCTTGTATTTGTATGTGCTGTTGTATACTAGGCCATTAGCTCACTTTTTTCTCTATGGGTAGTGATGATGATGGGTATTATGATGACTTGGGATATGTTACAGGTTGGGAGGCTTTTCTTGATGAATGGGACAATTAGGATGCTGGACTAATCTATATTGTTTTTCTTGTAAGAAGAGTATAAGACCTTATTTGTGAAATGTAATAGTATAGACTACAGCTTACTCATAAGCCTATGTTTTTCTTATGTATAATACCTAAGTTTTCCTATCATGTATATTATGGTACTATTTTAAGTATTTATGTAAAGTTATGTACTCGTTATGTACTCGTAAATGAGTAATATTTGTAAAGCTTTGTATCTTAACAGGTTGATCAAGCAATGAGCATAAACTCCTCCTTTTTGGACAACCTTATATATAATATCTTCATGTATTACACATGGTTGAGGACTTGGCATGTGAAGTTTTTGACAAAGTATATGTCAGGTGCTTACATTAATTGTATATTGGTTATAATGAATAAGATCATAATAGAATTTCTATGATTAGGAATATAAATAATTGTAAGAGTGTGGCATTTTAGAAAGGAAAAAAAATCAATTTCAGCATTGAATAGCTATTCATAAGATTGGCTAATCCTTTCCCAATAAATGACTATTCAATGTTTGTTTGTAATTATGATTTCTTATGAAATCACTATAATTGTTAATAATAACTATGCATAAAGAATAAATCTATAATAGATTACTATTACAACGAATTAAAAGAGCAGTAAGGCCATAAAATGGAAAATATTTGCCATTTAACATAATATTTTCAATCAAACAACCAAATAAAAATAACGATTTTCCTGGAAAATAATTTCCTCAAAACAAACAAGTTTTTTAAGTGTTTTTTTTTTTTTTAAATTGGTGTTCATATTTTTAAGCCTTCTATAATTTATTATTTAGAGATAAAAGTGCTTATCAAATAATAAGTATAATAATATTAAATTACAATTGGATTGAAAAATACTAACAAAAAATTATAAAAAGTAAAAATTAAAATTTTAATAATTGACCTGGGTTTGAATCTTTTCTTTTATAAAATTGTAGTTGAAGTTAATTGATAATAAATGAATAAATAAAACTTGGTTATAAAAGATAGAGAATGCATATACTTATAGCGCAATACCCGTTGAGATGGAAATCTCTAACCAGCCTATCATCTACGACCCTTATAAAACGCACATGGAGAAAAAGAAGAAAAGCATAGGTGTGCTTCATATAGTCCTCCACTACACGAGTATTTTTGGACAATAATAATTTACATTTTAAGGTTGACGCATAAATGTATGTTCTTTTCTCTTTTTACCCTTCTTTTCAAAAGAAAATCATGCAGATCAAATTGATTGTCCCCAAATAGTTGGGCAAATACAACCTACTCCATGGCATTATGCAGTGAAAAATACAAATCGTTATGTTAAAACCAATTATTGAGTAGTCAATGTTGTTATCGCCTAATATCATCTCCTTTGGTCTCTTAACTAAGAGATACTAGGTTTGATTTCTCCTTCCTTTTTATAATAGTAAAAAAAATAAAAAAATAAAAAAATTATAACCTAATGACATTATCATGAACTTTTAAATGAGATGTACTAGGTTTAAATTCTCATTTCCTTGTTGTAGTGAAAAAAAAAATGCTATCATAAAATTCTAAATCAAATTAAATAAATGCATTAGTATTACTTTTATCTAATCATTTACCATGTAAGTAAAAACAACAAAACCCATGTTTCTATGAGAGTGTAAAACTTTTCTAATTTGAACATTTAATATAATTGGACCCTCTGATCCGGTGTATAATCGGGTTAACCTCTTTCCTATAGGCTGTTTTTTTTTTTTTTTTTTTTACCATTATAATGAAGAAGGAGATTTGACTTTGGTACCTCTTACTTAAGAAATCAAAGAAATATCACTAGGTTATAATGCAATTTACCTTTCCTATAGACTACTCCATAAAACATATAAAGAAATTAGGAATTGATCGACAATCACAAGCCTTCCTTATAATATCATAGTTTCTATTGATCCATAGTAAGAATTTTTTTTTTTTTTTTTTTTTTTTGGATAAACTACAAGTGTATTCATTTACTTTTGTTACATGGGCATGGGCACCTAACCCTTTTAATTTTAAGATTGTACATTATTATCCTCACCCTCAATAGTCAACACGCTTTTATAAGGTTCTTTTCTTTTTTATTTTCTTTTACATTTTTTTTTCATATATGGTGTCTTTATTAAATTGTATTCCACGGGCACACAACAAGGATAGACGAACCTTTGCCCTTCCATTTGCAAAAGCTCACAAAGTAGGAACATTATTTTTCACTCAAATAAAGTATTATTATATGAATAGTACAGCTAAACTGGGAGAGAAGGTCCACTTTTCAAAACTAGGGGCAATGAACCAATATGTTTGGCATCAATATTTGACTTCCAACACCGTTGGCTTGTCTATATCTTCGCTTCTCATATTATCTTTATGGCATAACCTACTTTAGAAGATTCTCATTATGCTTTGCTTTTATAATTTCATTGCATTTTTTGTTAATTACTAACCTTTCCTCCTTCTAACTTGTCAATAATGCATCAATTCTTGCTTTCCAAAGATATATTATTATTATTATTATTATTATTATTATTATTATTATTATTATTATTATATGATCCCTAGCAATACCCTTGCAAATTTATATTTTAAGGAGGTGTCCATAGGAGCGAGTAGATATATTACGATGCCATATATGTATAATAAAGCAAAGCATCCCGAATCATATCGATATTAATGAAAAGATAATCTTACGGTGTAGATTACTTTTCAATGAACATTTTAACACCCGGTAGTTAATTTTGCGATAAAACTTACTACTCGGAATTTATTTACTTTTTTTAACTTTACACTTAAAATTTGAAATTATTGAATATCATACCCAGTCAAAACATAAAATTTTTTTAATTTTATACGTAAGGTTTGAACTTGCTAAGGAATATTATATTAAACTTAAAGTTTAATTGTTTTAAAAAATGATAACGGGACAAATAATCAGTCCTAAAAAATATTAAATATAAGTAAGATAGTAAATTCAACAAATAAAGGAAAAAAAATACAATAATACAAAATTTTCTTAAATTATTTATTGTAATAGATTTATATGACCTTAAAATGTATATAATTTATTTATATATTTGATTGCAAATGTATGTGCTTTCTGATTATTCTAGATGTAACATCATGAAAGAGGCTGCAACCTTTACTAGTTACACAATTCTCTCATTCAATTTTATTGGAGTTGCTGAACACATAAATCCATGTCAAACTATCTCTTTATGAGTTATTTAATTGATAGAAAGATTGTTTAATTTTGATAGATTGCTAAATTTTGATGGATTAATTTTGTTATGTAATATAAAATCTGTAAAAATTTTAAAAATTATTAAAATACCTTACTAAAAAAATTCATAAAATAAAATGAGGACGATCTTTAATAGGATGAATTGTTTAAAATACTTATTTGACATATTATATACCTTCCTAAATAATTTAATGATAAAGAAGGTCGATAGTACATTCGTGTTACATAGAGACAAATTCACGTACATCATATCGATATGTCCTCCCTATCAATGTTCCGTCCATTCGTTAATTGTAAATGCAACACGTTCACCAAAAAATTAGCGTGTTTCTTAAGATTTTAAATAAGGTTTACTCCACACTTGATGTTGCCATCCGTCTAATCAATAAAACATCGTACTAACACGTCACATGGGATGAGGGCATTTAAGGCATGGCTTTATGATTGTTACTGGTGAATTTTGAGTGTGACATATGTTTACTAGTCTTACAAAATAAAATTATATTAATACAAATAATATAATTTTAATTATTTAAATATTATTATAAAAATCACATATAAAAAAAAATTTATTTAAAATCAAAGAGTTGCATATATTACATACAATTTAAAATTTTTAATATGTTGCTAAATCATATATAGTACATGCAAAATGCATAGAAAAACAATATTACATATTGAATCTATGACATATGTTGAGAAGATAATATATAATTTTACAATAGTATTTATATAATTATTTTCATATAACTTATATACATGTAAATAAGTTTGTAGGGAATCAATAAAATGACAAATATCTCAACTAATTAATTGAAGTTCAATACTTATCCTAATTGATCCAAATACAATAGCAAAAGCTCTTAGGTAAAAACTAAAAAAAAAACCTTAAAAAAAAAAGAAAAGTCTTTTCATAATATTTTATTTATATTTGTATCAAAATAAATCAACAGAACCTAAAAAAACTTGAAAGAAAAAACAAAACATCTTATGTAAATGATCTTACATATAAAACAATGAGATCCCAAGAATGAAAGGCCTTTATAGGATATATTAACAATATTATAGAGTTTCTTTCTGTGTATATAACTCGGCTATTTTCTCCAGAGACCATCCAAATCAAAATGGCAAAAAGTATACCCATTTACTTTACTTAACTAATTCACTATCCCACACATTAAATCATGTCTACTTTGTTGGTAACCACTTTGTAAATGCAAGATAAAATAGCAGGGATATTCATTTGGCTTTCGCAATCCTCTTTACCAACAGGCTTTGGATTCACCATTCCTATACATACATACATATATATATATATAATAAATTCCAAGTCACTTCTCCATATTCAATAGTCTATGTGCAGTACAAGCTTCTTGTTTGACTTTTTGATTCGATTTTATTAGTGTTCTTTATGACATCGTCCTTGTTATTTAAAAAATTATTCAAATACGACAAGAAATCAAGCTAGTTGGCTTACTAAAGTTATAAAATGTGCCTTATGCATTATCGTTTCAATCCTGAGCTATTATGGTCCCGTCACCATCAAAATTTATGTTTTATGGTCCGGCAGATGGAGAGAATTCACTTAACATTAACTCAAATTTCAGTAAGGGTTAATAATTGAAGAAATGCATGCGTTTTAAACCTCTTTACTTTGTAGGTACGTGTCTTGTTTTTTAATGCTTAAAAAAAAAAAAAAGAAAAAGAAAGAAAGACTCGAAAAACTGTTGTCACTACCCTTTCCTTAATTCCGAACTCTCATACAATTCTGAACTTTGTGACTTTTAACCCAAATGCTGCATTGATATGCAAGCGTAAAAGTTCATTGTATGCAAAATAACACTAAGAAAAAAAAAATCACATTGTGATTACACGAGTATATAGAATTAACTTAAATTAATGTAAAAATAGATATATTTATAAAAGGGAGTGGAAATAGAACTGCAATTTTAAGATTAAGAGAGGGCAATTTTGCTAAACCACAAAAATTTAAAGCATACATTGTTTACAAAACATATCTAAACTTGTGATTGGGTTAAATATTTGCTATCTCATTGTTGTCTTGACAAATAACAATGTGTCACGTGTTTCATTGCTAATTTCGACAAAATAAACATAGGTAATGAAATCTTGGTGTATTGAAAGAGACAATGATGTTTATAGAAAAAATAACAAATTCTTGGAGAGATTCTTCGGGAAAATTTCTAAGGGTGATAGTTTAAGATTTTGGAAAGAAAAGTTATTTAAGGGTTTTAAGAAGGTAACGTAGTTTTTATATATTTTTTCTAAATCAAAAGTGTTGGATTTGTTAGAAAAGTTTTGGTGTGTGTTAATATGGTCCTAGGGTAAGAAATATGAGTGTGGAAGGGTTAAAAAATGTTTTGGGTTTGGAAATAATAAAAAACATATGAATTTGACAATTTTGAGAGCATACCACCAACTCATGGCTTGTATATAGGTCGTCTAACCCTTGAAAAGTAACTAATTTGTGAATGGAGCATTTCTAGGAGTGCACAACCAATACGTTAGCTTATGCACCTCATGTATATTACCTTGGAACTTAATATTAATGTTTATTATATTATCTTAAAGATTAAATAATGTAGCAAAAAGAGGTAAAAACTACAGTAAGTAAGATTAAAAATACAATAGAATTTGATTGCTTTATAATTCAAGTTAGAGGATTCTAATAATTGGGGCAAATCAATTTTTCAAGTATGCATGTATCTTGTTTGTTGCTCATGCTTATTAGGATATATAGAATCCTAAATCGAATATTTCAGCCATAAAGTTTGTTTATTATGTGTGCTTGGTTGTGGTTAGTGGACCGAGAGTACTAATGATGTTGATAAGGCACCTTGATGATCCTTTTGTAAAGCTGTCTATACATGGGGTCATATTTGGAGATCATTATGGCCAGATTTAGGGGACCGAGCTCATACATGTTAAGTTATACCTAATATCATATAGACTCATGATGTTAGGAAGTACCCAGCATCATATATATGTATTATCATATATAATGTGTCGGGATACTGAGTTATCCCTTTGATATTTACTCGACTTAAAGGTTTAAGGTAATAAATTGAGTGCATGTTGCATTAGACATATATGTATGTATCTTATTGATTTATTGCCTATTCATGTAAATGTGCTTGTGGTATAAGTGCTCTAGGTTCTGACTCAATCTTTCATCTTTTCATGTACAGGTAGTGAACATGTAGATTGTTAGTTGCAACTGATTAGTAAGTTTAAGAATAACACTAGCATTGAAGACTTTCCATTTAATGAGTAGAGGCCATGTATTGATATATGAAAATAGAAACTCCAATCAAGTATCGTTGATTTGATTTGTAGTGTGATTAATGTTTGTTGAAGAGTAGAGATTTTGGCTACAGTGTATTATCCTTGTAGTTTGGTATGATGGAACCCCTAAACCATCTTTAAATGGAGTTCTTGTAGTTTTATTAGGTGAAAATTATGTGATCATTTATGATGATATGTAGGTCATTTCACATTATTTGGAGTTATTAATATATGAGCGATTTAGAGGTACTTATAACATAAATTGTGGATTTTTAGCATGTTCTAAGTCTTAGTGTGTTCTTACTCATTATGGACATGTGGTAGGTTATAAATGATCATGTTTTTAGGGTGTTATACATATATATATATATATATATATATTGTAATTAGCCTTTAGATCGAAGGATGTGTGTGAAATCAAGTGCTCAAGTGTTTGTTAGTAGATTTTGTTATACGCGATCATTAATATATGTTATCAACACGGCTATCACTATTGGCATAGCCTTGTCATACATGATCAAGGATTATCTATATTATTTAAGGAGGAATGACGTATTTTGTTGTATCCTCTAACATTATTGAATTAATCTCTTTCCTTGAAAGAGAATAAGTTAGGAATCAGTATTGATAGTTGATACATAAATTGTATTCTCAAATGTTGAAAGATTTATATAATTTTATAATTTAAAATTAAAAGTGATGGAATAGTAGGTAATCAACAATGATGATCATTTTTTTTTATATATTTTTAGAAAATTGTATCAAGGATACGTAACTACTACCATGAAAATAGATCCAATAGGTATTGTACGCTATGTATACAAACCCATTATATGTGAAAAATTAATATAATTTTAACACACATCATAATTATCCTCCATTTCATGAGTGCAGCAAGCTTCACTTTCAACTGTATTCCTTTTTCACAACTAGTGTCGGATTATTTTGAAACTTCAATTTCTATCGAGTGTTAGCGAAATTTACCGATTTCACAATTTAATTGCTGAAATAGTTGAGATGAAATCTTAAATATTACTGTGTATAAGACAGTGGCCAACTTTACATCTTTAATAGTCTAGATATTGAATTACCAATTTAAAAAGTCTAATTAAAGGCAAATATTGTAAAAACGTAATGCAATTTTCTGGGATAAGGTGTATATATTAAGTTTCGAAGCTAAATTCACAAAAATGCAACAAATTATCATATGTTAGATATAGATTGACCCGTTCCAGTCGAAATTGTCTAACCTAGTCTTGGGAATGATACATTTCAATTGCGTTTCAACCAGGTGCATCCATTGATACTTAACTTTTGATTATGTCTAGGTCAAATCTTTGAATCGGGTCTAAGAATATTGCAAATTATAAGTTTCCAACCATCTTGTATATTTTATTATTCTTTAATATATTTTACATTCAGTGTTCCTGTTCAATTTATCTTATAATTTCTTGTTGGCCGAGGTTTGCGATCTTTTTTATTATTCCATGTCTATCGCATTGTGGGGTTTTGCCAATATGTACTCTAGCTGGGAATTACCATTAATATCATAATCGATCTCCAAATGGTAGGCTTCGTTGAGAATGATGTTCTTATCGAGAAGGAATGATGGGAAATTTTCCTTTAACCACAACTAGAGAGCCTCCGATAAAGTATTCGACCTAATCCTGTTTAATATCATTCTGATAATTTTTTCATCATATTTTTATCATTTTCAAATAAATATTTATCAAAAAATTGATATTTATGAAAAAATAGTTTTACTCATAAATTAATATGACACAAATAACTTACAAATATAGATTGAATATATATAAAAATCCGATAATCCAAACTGATTCGATTTATCTTTTTCTCACCATGTGATGTTCATTAAAAGAAAAACCGCATATTTACTGAAATAAGATAGAAAAAGAATGTAAGTATAAGTATACATATGATTATATATATATATCACATATATAATATTAAATGCCCAAAAAGTCATTATAAAATTGGATGTATTTATCCATTAATTCATTTATTAAGTTTCTTTTTCCAATGCATAAAAAATATATATTTTTAGATATTTTCTCATCAAAGGATATAAAATTTTTACTTCTCTAACTCTCATTCAGCAATTACTGCCCTTGCTATGTTACGAAACAAAAATAGATAAAACACAAATAAATTGATTTTCTGAATACGGAATTCTTGTTAGATGCATATCAAACACGGAAAAGATACATATACAACAAAGATCCGATGGAGAGCGGAACCCAATGGAAACTAAAGCTCTTGCTAGCTTTTTATTATATATGCATGGTATGATTAGACTGATTGTTATATAAGGACACTATTTAATAAAATTTCCACATAGCTACAACATTATAAATATTTTATAAGAGAGGATTCTCTAGGGTATTAAAAATCACAACCTGAATGTTGGTTATTTTCCTTTTTATTTTTACCCCCACTTCAAGTTTAAAGTTAGCTAAATTTTCACGCTCAATCAAGCTTTTTATTTGTTGAATTTCTAATATTACTGTTTTACACTTTAAGAAATAAGCATGTGCCATGTTTTAATTGATATAATATCTAATAATTCCAAAATTTAGATACAAAATTAAAAATACATATATATTTAAATAGTCATTTAATATCGTTTATAATAAATAATTTACATTTAACACATCATGTGTTTCGTGTTACACGTTGATGGTCGAGCTTCCTCTCGTTTTTTGTATTTTTCACCTGCTATTTTGCGTTTACAATTCAGCCAAGCATCAAAGATTCCCCTGGCTTTAGCATTTGGATGGGAGGATCAAATTTCCTTATCCTCGGCATTTTGTCTTGCCACATCCTCACAAGCCGTCGTGTCACGACTCACGAAGAAAAAGGACATTCAATGTGGACATACTTTCGTTTTCTAATCGATGCCCCAGTATCAGAGCACATAGGTTCGATTTTAAATGGAGAACCAAATTAGAACCTTCGTCAGCGATTTCAAAACTGGAACAAGATTTATTAATCAGTTTTAAAACTGATTATGAAATCATCGACTTCATAATTTCTAACGGTTATTTGACTTAAAACAAGTAAAACCGGCGATTCTACCTAATTCTATTGAAACAAAAGAAAAATAAAAAATAATATTAAATATATAACTATTAATGTTTAAAATATTTCATATAAATAGTAAAATTTAAATATTATTCATAATATTTAATATATTATTATCGACAATAAAAATAAACATAGTTTAAAATTATATATAATTAGTTTAAATAAACTTCTCCTAAAAATAAAATTCATTTTCTTAATAATGTGAGACTATTTTTTGCATTGTAATTTTTTTTTTATCATCTAGAATATTGTACAATCTCATAATACTAACTATAATTGATATTGAATATGTTTGTAGACATATAAATGTGTATTCTAAACAAATTTTTTAAATTTTTGATTAAATAATTTAATACTTTTAGATCCAATAATTATTTTAAGTTTAAATTTTTTCATTTTTTAAAAAAGACAGTTCCGTGATTCTAAAACTGAAACTAGGAACTGGCATTTCCATGGAATCAGATCGGAAGCTGAGGAGACAATTCTAGTTGCGATTCCTTAATTTCAAGACTTGAAACCGACCATGACAATGCCTATTAGGGGTACCATTTATAATTTTTATATATCATATCAATGTTTCAATAAGCTCCTTCTCTTAAGATCTTTCCGTGATTTTTTATAAAATATTTAGTATCCTCCTCATTATGGTTCTAATTAGACATTTCCTAAGGGTTAGGTTTGAATCAAGACCAATTTGACTTGGCCATCCTATGTCTATCGTTGGACTCGACCTAGCTACTGGATTAGCCATGGTCCACGAGTCTTGCACAGGTCTACCGGCTAGACTTATGGACCTGATGGGTTCACCGAGTCCCATTTTAAAAAAATAAAAAAATTTATTTTTTATTATAAGTATAAGAAATAAAAACACAATGAAAATATAAAGTAAAAAAATTGAAAAAAAATAATATTTAATAATTAAATTATCTTACATGTGAATACAAATTATTATATATTCACAAGTATTCAATGATTTGTTGATAACAACACGTAATAAATATAATCCAAAAGCATATATCATACTTTATATAAAACTTTTCTAAGAGAGCAATCTCACTTCCAAACAACATAAGATTTCCTTTTAATTTGTAAACTCTACTCTTTTAGAGTGCTACTTTCATCTCACATTGCTAATATTTCAACTCAAAAGGATGTACTTGTGTGTAAATAATTCCACATCATTGATAGTTTTAAGTGAAAATTGGTTAAAGGATAGTACATTCTTAAGCCCAATTTATATTTAAAGTTTGGATTGTTTTATTTTAAATTTTAAATAAATATTTTTTGTTTAATTTTTTTCAAGAAAAGGGGACAGGTTCGAATCGTCTTAACTTGGCCTAAAGCCGGTAGATCCATGGGTTCGACCCGCCCCACCACCTATAAGAGGTGATTCTGGGTCATTATCATGGTAAACCAAACCTTGAGATGTCTAGTTCTAAAAGTATTATTCTAATAGGTTAGAAGAACAAAATCACTTATTTTATGGGGGGGTGCTTGCCTAGGGTCTTAACTTTTATAAGAACTTACATCAATGTCTACGAACCGCAAAAGAAGGTTTTGCTATAAGGAGGTCTATCAAGGACTTTGCATAGACCATATATAATAAGGGATCCTTTACAATGGTTATCAAAATAGCGATTTTACTATTCATTGAAATGCATAGAACCAGTAGAATAGTACAAAATCATGCAAAACTGCTAAAATCGTAAATGTGTGAAATCATATATCTAAATTTAAATTCGACCTAAAGTCAACATCTAATCAATTTTGTATTTATTTTAATTAAGAGAAAACATAGAAAATTATAAACTCGTAGAAATGTATATTTGACTCGTGATTTTGATAACTATGCTTGATGTTGTTCCTTATGTTAAGAACTCACCTAGCAAAGTAAAATTTGTTCCTATTAGAAGAACATTTCAAGTAAGAAATGCCAAATTTCTTGTATCTTAGTGACATAAGACAATTTATTAAGAACCCATTAAAATTAAGCCAAATGAAATAAGTTTAAAAGTATGATCACAGTTTTGAGACAAAATTCCATTGGCCTATACTAGAAAACAAAATGATTAAGGTTGTTGTTTCATTTGAAAACCAATATTCAGCATAATGAATAGATGAAGTGGATTTGTAGCTCTCAATGACATGGAGGTGGAATATGTATTAATCAAAAGGCTATATATATTGTTGTTGTTCTTAAAATAGTTCTTGCCAATGGTATTTAAGCTTTGTTCAAGTGATCCTTGTGTAATTGGAGTGAGGTAATCCTGCAATATAGCAAACAAAAATAAGAGATGTTTAGAGGTTTCTTGGTGTGTGTTTCTGATGCTTAAGTTAGTAAAGAATTATAGAAAGTAAAAGAATGTAGTAATAAAAATAAAAGGATATAAGAGTGTATGGCTTATGTATGACATGTTATCCTTATCTTACATGTCTTAGTGGTATTTATATGTGAAAAAGGAGGACGATTGGTGGGCAACGACTACAATTCCATGATTTCTTTAGCATCCATAGGTTAATACGGGAAAATCTTATAGAGTAGGGACATAGTGATCATAAGACCTCTATATTCATGCCATACTCTTGCAATCTTATTTTGTTTGCTTATGCCAAGGCCCTCAATGGGTTGACCTTAGACTTGGAGACCTAGTAAAGAAAGAAAACAATCAACACTTGCCTTCCCTCTCAATAGTGATTGCTCAACGAGGAAAGGTTGCTCTAGCTAAGCTTTAAGCATCCAAGGGCAAGTCGTGCTTCAAGTCATAGTTTAGAATGTTTAGGCTTAGCTAACCTACCATTGGGCATTTAGAGTATCCACACGACATTAAGAAGCTTACTGCTACAATTGTTGGTTTTTTTCTTAGCATGAGTCATGGAATACTTAATGAAGTGCAGATGGATGAATAGGGTCCTCACAAAATTCTCAAGTAGTCATGTTAGAGATGAAACAAATTAATTAGCAAGTGAGAATAGCCATGGCCTTTGCCAAGCCCTTCTAAATTCAAGATTAGAATTGTAAGAAAAGAAGATGCTTTAGTAAGAAAGGTAGAGTGGATGTGAAAGATGATCATCTAGATGCATCGATCTAAGATCAAGATTCTGCTTAATGAAAAAAAAATTAATTAAAAAGAGGTGGAATTGCGAAAACATAAGCTATATTTTGACCTTTTACAAACTCATGAGTCGTGACTTGTTTTCTTTGTTAACAAACACATGATTTGCATTTTGCTACTATGTGCTAAAACTAATGAGGGGATATGTGTTAGCTAATGAATGGTCTACAACAGTTAATTTAATAAAATAAAATTATCAAATAAATTCAATAAAAAATAAATTGAGCCTTTCCACCCACCATTTTACGTGTTGCCTTCAAGAGAAACTAAGGTTGCAAATAAATAGAATCAAGTCAAGCCAAGCTTTTTAAGACTTGAACTCAACTTATTTAAAAATTATCAAGCTCAAACTCAAGTCGAACTTTTTATTAGGTCATTTTATAATTCAAATTCAAGCCATAAGCCGAACTTTTTATAAAGCATGAAATTTACGCTCTAGCTTAACTTGTTTGCTTTTAGGTTTTTCATTTAATGAATCTTCTTGAACCCAAAAATAATATATAAATGTTGCAAAACATATATATAATATATATATATATATATATTCAATGGAAATTGGATTTTAGTTTTAATTACATACATGCACACATACATATATACATATAACTTATGAGTTTGCTAGTAAGCTTGCTATAAAGCCTGTTTATGAGTAAGCTTGCAAGCCTAAATAGGAACTCAAATTGGATTAATTATTGATTGAGTTTAAGTAGAGTTGAGCTTAAATAAATCAAGTTTGAGTAGCTTATAAGTAGTTTGACTTGTTTGCAACTCTAAAAGGAAGTATGGACCTTATTAATGTAAATAATAAATAAAGAAGAAATTGCAATAAGCCTTGAACATTCACTTTGGTACACATTTACCCACTTAATATATATTTTATCACTCCTTGAACTTCTATAACTTGGCAATTCTTTGGTCATCTCTTAACAAATAAATCAAATGAATTATTCAAATAAATATAATTCACAGTGGAGAATCAACCAACAATAACTAAGGAATATCTCTCTATAAATTATAGTAAATTCAGCAATACACTATGAAATCCTGTTAGATTGGTCTGATAATTTATTAGGACATTCTACAATGAATATCATAAGATCTAGAAGTAGATTTTAAGACCATTCGAGTTTAAGAAGATTTGGATTTCGTATGTAGATCCTGATATTTGGTATCCACACTTAAGAATGAACGAGATACATAACTCATGACACAATTATATAAGAAATAAAGAATGTTTTTGTTGTAGAAAACTTGATTAATTGAGTTTTTTTTATTTTACACATTAAGAATTCAATTATTACATGTGTAAAAAACAAAAGAAATAAGCTCATTGTATGAGAAATTTAAGTGAGAAAGTTTTCACTAAAAAATATATATATATTTTTTCTAAATTACAATAACTTTTTGTGTGTGCATAAATTTTAGATTAGAATGCAAATACAATGATATTTGAAGCTCTAAATATATGATTATAAGTTTGAAAGTTCAAAACATTAAATAGAATTAATAAAGCTACTTACTTTAGTGACAATAAACAAGGGAAAGACCATGTCGCTTTATAAATAAAATTAAAACATAATATTTTAAGTTGACTATCATATCACTAATATTTAAGGTGGTGGAACTATAATCATTGTCGCACCTTTTGAAGTAATGATTTGGAGTTCATCAGAACTCTAAAATTAAGAATGCCTCGATGCAGAGCACTTCTAGGATGGGTGTGTTAGTGATTGTACCTTATGCTAATCATTGGATATTGTCATATTTATATTTTATTAATAAAGAGTCATTTTACTATTGTATTTTTTACATGTTTACTTTATAATAATGCCCTTGAAAAGTTATATAATTATTTGAAATATCTCTAGATGTTCATTATTGTGGAAACAATAATAAATTAAATCTAATGTTAGGTTTAATTGATAATCATTGGATGTTTATATATATGGAGATACAAATAAAATTCATAGCTACATATTGGAGAGTTAAGTACTAGACAGATCCACTGTGAGATCACTACATGGATTAATGTCATAAGTGATTTTCATAATAACTATGTCATTGTATCCTTAAACCTAAAAATCACTATGGATTTCAACATGAGTAACATTATGATTTGACACAATCAAATGTTGTCTTTAATCGGATAATTATAAAGATTGTGATTGAGCATAGCGTAAATCATATAGAGGGAGATAAGTGATTAAAATGCGATTTATCTATCTCATTATGAGAGAGATATCTTTGGGCCTCTTGATAAGTTAACTGAGAAATGCATAGTTATGCTCAAATGAATTGATAGTATGATCAATGTAATTTGTTTTATCAGTCTACTTGAAGATTGAGAAGATATATGGTTGAACAACATGAGAGTGACATTATCAATACCTTATGTTCAATCAAGATATGGATTAGATTAGGTCGGATTGACAACCTTAATTTAATTGGGGTAGTTATAATGTCTTTCTAGAGGCTGCTTATGACTTGTGGACATGAAATAATATTTGAACTCACTACCATCTTAAATAAAACTATAGGGTCGCATACAAATAATACATAATGTGAACACATGAATTAAAAGTGTCCAAATTTAGTGGATACTGCATTAATGAAATTATCAAATTCATAATATGAAAGTGGAGTTTTTATTTTAAAATAAATATTTATTTTAAAATTTGCTTTAAAAATAAAAGGTAATGGATAATAATGAAGCATAGTTGCCTATTTAAAATAGCAAAGGACATGATGAAGAAGATCACATTTTATTTTAATATATATATCGTGTACTTCTCTATCACTTGATATGAAATATTTTAGAGAGAGAGAGAGAGAAAAATCCCTTAAACACAATTTTAGAAGAAAATAGGATTTTCTATGTAGAGAGAAAACTAGAGAATGGTAGTAGAAAATTGAATTTGCTATCACAATTGCGTTTGTGATTCAAAAGGGGTGTGTTCTTGTGGATACCCGTAAAGGATGTTCGAGAGAAGCAACTCCTAAATCCGATGGTTTTGGTGATGATGTGTGGATCTAATTGAAAAAAAAAAAAAAAAAAAACCTGTCCACTTTTTTTTTTTTTTTTTTTAAGACGCAAAAAGGTTGGTCTTTTTAACCTTCTTGCCAATTTTCTTGAATCGCTTGGTTCCTAGTAAGATTTCTAGAAATTTTATTTCATTACGCTATCTGTAACAGTTATTGATCTCTAGAAATCCCAACAAAGTGACTTTCTAGGAAGCATATGGTACCAAGGATAAAACCATATGACATTTTTGCCAAAGCAGATACTACCTTAATAGGCAAATTCAAGGTTGTGACATGTGGTATCAAAGTGCCTTAGGGTAGAGGCACCTCTTGAGCTTATATGGAGCACCTTTAGTGTTCTCCCTGTATGATGTGTTTTCTAGACCAGTGTGATGAAACTGACAAAGACGCTAGTTTTGTTAGTAATGGATAATGTGATATCCCGTAAGTATAAGATTATGAAATTTAATCATTGAGGCATCTTTTGATGTAATGGCTTGAAGTTCATCAGAACTTTAAAGTTGAGAATGCCCAACAAAGAGCACTCTTACGATAGGTAAATTCTAGGAAGCAGCTAGCGATAAGAATAAATATTGTGTAGCGTTTCACCAAAGTAGATAATATCTCGATGGCAGAAAATGGGGATTGTGACAAGTGGTGTCAAAACAGTTCACTATCCAAAATGAAGGAGCAAAGAGTTATACAGGGAAAAAGTGCCTTAGACTAAATGTACCTCTTGAGCCTATATGGAGCACCTCTAGATTTCTTCTAGTTTGATATGGTTTGGACCTATGCGACAAAACCAATGTGGATGTCAATTTTGTAAGTGGGAGAGATGTGATAGTTCTTAAATATAAGGTGGTAAAACTCTAATCATTGAGATGCCTTTTGATGTAATAGTTCATATTTATCATAACTCTAAAGTTAAGTGTTGCACTTTAAAATGAGTGACATCCTGGGAAGCAGCTGTCACCAAGGACAAAACTGTGTGGCATTTCGAAGTAAATAATACCTTAGTGGGTAGAGTTCCCCTTTTTCGTTAGTGAAATTAGACATGGGCGCTACAATTATGATAAAATCTCTAACAAACTCGCCATAGGAAGATGTTAAGCCTTGGAAACTCGTAATTAAGAAACACTCTGCAATATAGAAAAATTCCTTAATCACTTCACCTTCTTTTCATCCATCTCTATACATTCTCATAACGATATATAGAAGGTTAAAATGGATTTATTAGATTTTGGATTTTAAGCCTAGTAACAGCATGAAGTTAACTCTTTCCGTGAATGATAGAGTTATAAAAGTTAGGTCCATGGATTTTATATGATGTAGAAAGATTTATAATGTGAGTTTGGAATAAGAATTCCCTCCCCCTTTTTTTTTTTTTTTTGGCCAGAGAACAAGAAACAATAGGAACCGCCATTGAACATATCCATCTGTTGTCAACATTTCTTAAAAAAATGTTCGTGCATTTAAAAAAGGATGTATTACATAGAAAAGTATCAACATTTGAGGGTAAGTTTATTTAAGGTATCAATATTTTAGAGGTTAAAAGAGATATCAAGGTTTGAAGATTAATTTATTTAAGGTATTAACGTTTCAAGTAGTTAATGAAATCAAACGTTGATACCTTAAACGAACTTTACAAAACATTGATATCTCATTTGATTCACTTGCAAAATACTAATTCTTTTTTTTAACATCTCAAATGTTGATACTTTATATGAATTTACCCTTAAACGTTGATATCTTCTAGTGTAGTTTACTCATTTAAAAAAGCTTGCTACATGCTTAAAATCAAGAGAAGTCCATGGAGGGATCCAGCAAAAGAAAACTCTACAAAGGGGAATGCGTAACAACACATAAAGTTCATGTTAAGTTTAAAGAGAGAGCTTTGGTGGTATCGATCCATAGAGAAATTTTCCCACTGAAAAAAAAAATCTTAGAGAAATCCTATGGCCCTAGACATCGTCATGTTTCTTGAAATGAACAAAATCAAACTGAACCGGAACCGAAACTGCCAGTTCAAGTCTTAAAAATTAAGGAACCGAAACTGTCTCCTACGGTTCTAGTCTAGTTCCATAGAACCGCTGATTTCCAGCTCTGGTTTTGAAACCGCAAAACATTCTTTTTTAAAAATAAAAATAAAAAATAAATTTTAAACTCAAAATAATTATTGGATTTAAAAGTAATAAATTATTTAAGCAAATTTTAAAAAAATTGTTTAGAATACACATTTATAGGTATACAAACATATTTAATATCAATTATAGTTAGTATTATGAGATTGTACATTACTTTAGAGGATAAAAAAAATTACAATGCAAAAAATAGTCTCACATTATTGAGAAAATGAATTTTGCTTTTACGAAGATTTATTTAAACTAATTATATATAATTTTAAACTATGTTTATTTTTGTTGTTGATAATAATATATTAAATATTGTAAATAATATAATTTTACTATTTATATGAAATAATTTAAATATTAATAGTTATATATTTAATATTATTTTTATTTTTATTTTTTTCAATGGAATTGTTCTATTGAACCTTCGGTTCGACCGATTTTATGCCAAAGATCCGCCTAAGAATCGTAAAATCGGCGATTCCATAGCCGGTTTTGAAACTGGCCAACTGGTCTGGTTCCACTTTTGAAATCACTGGCGTCGATTTCGACTCGGTTTTTGGTTGAAACCAAATCATACCTATGTCTATATAGCCTGTTATTAATTTTGATGATACTAGTTCTAACATCTATCCAATGGTTTACATCATATCTAATATAGTCAAACTATTAAGATAGTTAATATTTTAATTATTATAATTATTTTAATGGTTAGATAGTTAACTGGTCAATTCCGTCAATGGAACCATAGAAACTCCCCAACTCTTAATACATATTTAAGAAAAGGTAGTTGCTATAACTCATCAAAGTATATCATCTAGTCAACGAATAGGATGACAATTCTTATTGATTATTTGTTGATCGCATGAATATCTGTACACTTACGCTTGCTATCATCCTTCATAAGAACTAATGATTTTAGTAAAATGAACATGAGCTAAGGAACTAATTTGCTTATCCTTTCTTCAGTAAATCTCCACTTGCCTCTCAAACTCATTTATAGTACCGATAATCAATTCCCCAAAACAAGGATTAAAAAAAAAAAGAAAAAAGAAGAACCTATGCCTTTTGAAGTGCTAGTGTCTATAACTGCGGATGTGACTATCATTCTTATCGTTTCGTGACCCATATGACCTCGTTGTAGTAAAAAGTATACCTCTTACGTATTCTTTACAAGAGGGGTGGTTTAAATTAGGGGGTGCACAACGTTGTTTAGTTTGATTTGCTCTTCAAATCAAACCGTACTATATTTTATAGTTCGGTTTTTCTTTTAAATGAAAACCTAACTATATGGTTCAGTTTGTAATTTTTTTCGATAAAAAAAAATAGTTTGGTACAAGTCGGTTTGCGATTCGAACAGTTATTATTCATAAAATAAAAAAGATATTATATCGAAATTTTTTAATTACATATTTGTTATCACTAATGCAAATATAAATAATAATATTTAAAATTAATCATTTACTAAATAAACATGTAAAACTTACAAGAAGGAAGAGATTTCATCCATTATAAAATTATAATCACGAATAGTCTCATTTTTTTTAATAATCTTGAACTATAATGGTATACTAGATTTTATTTCAATATAAGATACAAAATTTAATTTGTCGTATGCTTCTAATTAGCATATTATCAATTATATAAATTAATAAGTAACTAGATAATAGAAGTAGATTACTTAATAAGACAAAGGGAAAAAAAATCAGAGTTAGAGTACTAGAGGCTAAAATTTAAAATCTATTTTATTGTAAATAATATAATTAAAACATAATATGACAAATCTAATTTTATTCTCATGAATAACACATATTTAAGTCACAAAACAATTAATTTTTTAATGAAGCAATTTAAATTAAAGGTGATGTTTATTTTTTTAAATATGTTAAACAGTTTGATTCGGTTCAAACCATATGGTATCATGAACCATTTACTCTTCACCGAACCAAACTACGAATTGAACCGTTTCAAAAAAGAACCGAAATTTTAGTTTGGTTCGGTTGGTTTTTTTACACAGCCCTAGTTTAAAAGGTAACTCTTCTAGAAATATTTTTGTGAATTCCTCCGAAGATTTGGTTATTTTCAAAGATAATGAAATAGGCTCACTAGTTAAGTACTCTCCATACAAAAGTGGAACGATGTGCCCAAAATTTAAAGGTAGCTTATCACTATCTTCTTGGGTGTGATGGTTGCCATTCCTAGCCTTTGAAGTCTTTATTTGTTTATTTGATTTTTATTATCACTTATTACAATATTTAATTTAATATTATCACACCTCAACTAGAGTCAAGGCATGTCCAGTTTTGCTATGTACAACGATGGAGTGTCATACGCAAAGGCCAACCTAAAAAGACTAGTTTATCTGATTCGTTTGCTATCCAATTTTATATTTAGAAATCATCTATGTAGTTTTGAAAACTTTAAATGATGCAATGGAAAATTTAGATTTTATAAGATATTCAATAAAAAGCTACTCTAATGAGTAAGCTAATCATAAAAGATAACATCCAATAACATCTGGTAATATCAATCTCAAAGGTCTCCTTAAACATCCAAAGGACATATCAACTATAAAGAAAGTATCTGGAAAATACTAGAAGTTCTAATACAAATTCAAGGCTCTTAGCTATGCCTAAAAGATGATAAAAGGTTTGAAAATAAAGTCCAAATAAAATCAAGATGTGAACCATAATCTTAATTACTAAGCTCATCCAGCAGCTCCTCAAAGTCATTCTCATACATTATGTCATCATAGTACTTGTTATCAGAACCATCAGTACTTGAAAAAAACAAATATGAGTCGAAGCTCAGTACACAGTAACACAACCACATGCAATATGACATATACGTCTAAACTATATGAAATGCAACAACCAACATTTTATGTTTATTATTTAAGGTGATTTAGACAACATGGTTGCACTCACACTCCAAGCAACAAGCCATAGGAATCCGGGGGTCCTAAGTGGCAGCAACTGCTCAAGGGGTCAATTGAGGCAGGCCGAATACCTTAACCGCCTAGAGGAATATTCTACGTAGTAACATTGTCTAGGGTTCACTGTCGTTACGCATCTTCATTTATTTCATTCCATAGTGATATGAAGCTCAATTGGCATCCATAGTCGTGAAATATGTATATTACTTCTCACTGAACGTAAATGAACGTTATTCCGATACCGTTTTCCCTATCAGCTACCCGTCGAGCTACCAACGATGGCATAAACGTTTAACTATTATGCTGACATTTGCCTAACAAGGTTGTTGCTCTCGGTCCGGATTGAATGACACATGCACAATCAGCACATTCAATTATTAAGGCATATTTAAGTTAAGTCCATTTGAGAATGCCTACCCTAGGCAAACAACATGCATGTTACTGCGTACCTGATATCGAAACAGTAGACAGTAGAGGATTACAAGTAAGACAATAAGTTGATTGAACATCTATCAAGAGAGGTTAATTTGTATAAGTATTGAGTATACAAACTAATAATTCAAGTCACATTGATCAGTCAATATAATGTAAGGTCTTATATAATATAAAGCCTTTGGTTTATAATTGAATTAGATCCAATTATGATAATTAAGCTTAGATAATTTAGACTAAGCCTATAGAATTCGAAAATTAAATATGTTATTTAGATATATTGAGCCTTTAAGGATCCTAGGTTAGGCCCAATAAGAAATTCTCTATGTGTGTAACTTTTTAAGATAATAGGTTTTAAGGTTTAAGAATTGAGCCCATTAAGGAATATACTTATTACATTAGCTGGAATCGGGCTTTATTTTGAATTTAGGTCCAATTAGAGTTATATTGGTTATTGGACCTAAGAATTAGGCTCAGCCTAATTGGAATTTAATTTAGACTCCAAATTAAGTTATTGGGCCTTCTAATACTGTATATAGGCCCACTAAGGATATTTTAAGGCTTTTGGGCCAATAGAAATGATTTGAGCCCAATTAGGTATATCAATACCTGGAATTGATAATGGACTTAAATATTTTGGAAATAGACCCAATTAGAATAGGAACAGATATTGGGCCCGTATTATGAAATTTAAGCCAAACATAAAAAAAATTAGGTATCTTCTATATTTTGAAGGTTTAGGCCCTAAATGGCTAGGAAAAAACTTATTAGTATTTAGTTTGAGCCTATTTAGTGTAAATAGGCATATTTGGTTAGAAATTATATTATTGGGCCTAAGGTAGTGTTTCTAGACTAAATTTATCTAATTAAGTCCATTGTAGGTATTTAGTCAAATTGGATTCTATTTTAGAATTTAAGCCCATAACCAATTATTAAAGTCCAAAATTATTAATATTAGCCAAGTTAGACATGAATTCATTTCTAAGTCAATTTTATGTCATCTAGGCCAAGTTACACTTATTTTTACTATCTTAGCCCATTTTTGGTCATTTCTATCATATTGACTATATTTTTATTAATTAAATCTGTTTAAGTCATTTTAGCCTATTTAATCTTAGAATCTTCATTAATTAAATTTTATATCCCATGATATTTATCAAATATATTTAATTGCCAATTACATAATTTAAGCTCCATTAGTTAATCAAAACTTATTATAACTCGATTTGGTATATTTAGTCCTATTAAGCTCGTATAGTTTGATTTGGGCCCTAAATTATTATCTAAGCCCAATTTAGCTATTAAAGCCCATAATAATTTAGTTGTGTTGATTTAGGCTCATACTATATTCAATTACCCAACTTTACAATTAAAAGTCATTTTATACCTAATTAAGCTAATTTAGCATACTAACCTATATATATCTAATTTTAATTTAGCAAAAAGCCTAATAAATCAAAATATGCCTAACTTAACTAATTATAAATAAATATACATCAATCAAGCTAGTTTGATAATTATTAAATTTAATTACATTCGGATTTAATAATTTTTTAAAAGAAAACAAGGGAGGTCTACGTACCGGTTTGTTTTTAGACCGGTTCACCTTGATTTTTGTGCTTTTTGGTCCGGTTCGGTTTTTATATAAAAACCACACATCCTAAGCTTTTAAATCGTTGTGTTTTTGTTGGAAAAGGAAAAATAAAACTGATTGGTTTGGCCTACGCAAGAAGTTCAATTCAAACAGCATTTTGCACAATATATCCAAAAAAAAAATTTGAAAAAAGGTAAATGACCTTAAAAAATTATAAAAATTTCTAGATCATATATAAATTTATTTAACTTAATTTCCTAAAATTTTAGTGCAAAAATAATTACGTTTGATATTTTATTTATTTTTCTCAAAAAATACGCCTATTAGGCCTTTAAAAATAGTAAATAAATATGAAAAATTACAAAACTTCCATTTTATATCTTAAGATGATACACTATCATTTCCATAAATTTTACATGAAAGTAAATTCATTTAATACCCTAACCAATATGACATATCATGGCAAACAACATTTTTATTTTCTGTTTAGTAAAAATGTTATTATTTTTATTCAATTTTCACCTTGAAATATCATTACAAAATCATATAGAACTATCAAAGTAGATTACATAACATGCTAATTTATTTTAGCCACATTTATACCATAAATCCACTAAATAATACATAAATGATGTCAATATCAACACATTTTCACCAAACCAAGTAATACATGATATTTTATATAAATCATTAATTCTGTGTTCTATATTTTTAGTATTAAACATATTATTAATATACTTTTCACTAATCACTATTTAATTAAACAACTTACTTATAGTAGCAAAACAAGCTTTAAACCTTCACTACCCTACTCATAGGAATTTGGTGAAGCTCATTTTGCCTCTGATCTAAGATTACTCTTGATAAACACCAAATTTCAAAAGAAAAAATGGATTAATAGGAGTTTTAGGTGGCTTAAAGAAGGTATAAAACATAGAAAACTTGGTACCTATTAGGGTTTTGATAAAGGAAAGGGTTTGTGGTGTTTTTGGGTTTGTTTGGAGAGAAAAAATGGGATGAAATTTTCTGCTAAGTAAGGAGGTAAAGTGGTGGCTATTTTAGATGCATTAGGGTTTCGTTTTACAAAAAGAGTATAGGACAAAAATAAGGACATTAGTTGGCAATATTAGGAGGTTCTAGAGCTCTGTAGGTTGGCAAAATAACAATATTTGAATAAAAATTCTGCTGAAAACTATTTAAGATAAGAATAGTTATATGAAGGTTCTAGAATATTTTTATGAGAGTTTAGAGTTAATATGGTTAGTAGGTTAGATTAGCAATTTGATTAGGCCTTAAGATGTAACTAGGTGTCAAATGGGCTTAAGAACTAGTTAGATTAATTTAGGAATTTAATTTAGCAAATTTTAAAGATGAAGAAATAAGTTTAATTAAACAGGTGGTTGGATATTTATTTGATTAAAATTAAGGTGTTGAGAAATTTAGGTATTGAAATTGTAGAAAATTTTTGAAATCTGGAAACTTAGAAAAATTGCGAAATTATGATTTAGTTAGATGGCTAATTTGATATCTAAGTTTGATTGATTTATTTGGTATAATGAAATGGGGAATTTGTATGGTTTAATCTCTATTTCCCAATTGAAATTAATTTTTAGCTTAAATTTATTTATTCACTTAACCATATCAAGTATTTCATTTAATTTACTTAGTTAAATAGTCTAACTTATTTTATTTTATTATTATTTTTGTTTTAATTTGGCTCAAAATTTTCTCCTATTTTTCATAAATTAATTTACATTTGACTACGTAGGTTCATTTGGGTTATTTCAATTATTTTAAACAATAGTATATCATCAAATTAATTAATATGAATTAATTAAAAGCTAATCTATGTCCTTTTAAAAATTTTGACGAGTGAAGATAAAACATATATATATAAATTGTAAAGATAAGAACAATAAGAATGTGAAGGGAACAGGAGCAACACAACATAGTGTGTAATTAGGGGTGGGTACGGATCGGTTTGGTTCGGTTTTTCCTAATATCAAACTAAATTATAATTTATGGTTTGGTTTTTTTTTTTTTCCATTCCAAACCAAACCATTAAGCAATGGTTTGGTTCGGATTATAAATTGTTTAACCCATTAAATAATGGTTCGGTTTGGTTTAAATTACGGGTTAAATCAAAATTCTAACTAAAAATTTTCCTTGTTCTACTTTTTTTATATTTGTGTAGATTTTTAAATATTTATATCATTTTACAAAGTTGATATTATAAATCACGACAAAATACTTTATAAATTCATCATACTTTTAATCTATAGTTCTCTATAAAATCAATTATCCACCAATAAAATACATTCACTAACCAATACATCGTAAGTAATAATTTATTATTTTTTAATATAATCATCATGTCAATTATCTACCAATAATTTAACTAAAATAAAAAAATTATCTATCAACAAAATTCATCAATGAATAAAATGACCAGCATACAAAATATTAAATAATTAATACATAATAAAAATTTATAATGAAAATTTATAACTGAATAAATAAATTTCTTACGTTACAAAGTTAAAAGTTATTAAAAAAACAATAGTTCATCATCAACAAAAAATTACATATCATGAGCTTAAAAAAATTTTAAAAAGGACAAGTTGATTTTAATATTCACCAAATAATAAATATCAAATGAAATCATATAAACATAAAGTAAAATATTATTATATTTTTTAAAACGATTTGGTTCGGTTTTACGGATTGGTTTGATTTATCTTCCAAACCAAACTATAAATTTACGAATTGATTTGGATTTGCAAATTTTCAAACCAAACCATAAAAAAAAAAAAAAAAAACCATATTTTCGGTTTGGATTGGTTTAGTTCGGTCGGTTTTTTTTTTCCCCACCCCCAGTGTGTATACTTTACCTATAAAAATTAAAATTGCCATTTCCTACACCCTCCAGGGCAGATAATTATTGACGTGAAATGATAATAAAAGCCACACACTTAAAAAACTCGGTTAACACAATACAATTAAAAAAACTCAGTTATAGTGAGAAAATATGAGATTCGTCGTAATACACTATATGAAAGCATGATTAGAACATAAATAAATAGAATTATTTTATATTATAGTATTTTATGATTTATAATTAATTCCATATATTTTTATTAATGCTACGAATATTATACAAAAGAAAAACACCAATGAGACCAGCATGAATTTCCTACTCTTTAGTCTTTCCAAAGCCACCGCAATCAATAATAACCGTAGAAACCACACCATCTTGGTCATTAAAAAAAAAAAAAAAAAAAATTTGCATGGTCGCCTGCGAACCCGAGCCGTGCGTGTCGGAAAAGCCTAGAAACAGTGTCTCGCGCAACAACCACAATGGGGCATTAGAGATCTCTTTGAATGGGTTAGATCCACCAGGCAGTCCGCGATGGTCCACTAGTCCTAGGCGAGTCTTTTTGCCAGAACTGGCGAGTCTGAATGGATCAACCATTAAAAAAAATAATTAATTACAATTTTAATATAATATTAAAAGGAGACGGTTGAACCCATCCCAAGATCCACCAAGTCTACAAATTAGATCCACCCCGTCTCTTCTATGGTGCGATTACAGTTTCATATAATTTGGATCCGAACCCAATGGACCAGGCACATGAGTCAGACAAACTGCCCAGTGAATGTGTAGGGGTATGTATGCAAGTTGCAGTACAGGACTAGGTCGTTGGTTAGTACCCTTCATTGACCCACCTTGGTCCTAACATCATATCAGTTTTTTTGGGTCCAGAGAGCGTATAATTATAATTTTTTCTTTTATTTTGTGACCTGCGTTTTCTTAAATGAGGCAAAATAAATCTTTTGTCACAAACACGAACGCCTATAATACACGTGGATGCAACATCCTAAATTTACCTTTTATATAAAAAAAATATATTCTGAAATAAAGACAATAAAAACATATACACCCTATAACGTAAGAATATGAGAATCTTAAATTCTTTTACTGAAATTTCCTTACTTTTGTAATAGAATAAGCTATTCAATGAATCAACAATAATAAAAAATCAATCTCGGAAAGTGATGTGAAGGGAATAAATCAACATTTCTAATTGTTGACAGGAGAAATTAAAGCATGGCTTTAAAGAGTAAAATAAGTGAATATATATGATATAATTTAAAAATAAGAAATTACTAAGCATGATAAACTGAATAATTAGTGATAAAACTATAAATTAGAGTAGAATATATTTATTAAGAATTGCAAATAAAATAAATTGGGTATGACAGATTAATTAAGAATCAATTATCGAAAAATGAAATTAAAATATAAATAAGATTTTTTTTAAAAAAAGGTCAAACCTAAATAGTTTGACCTTTACTTGAGTACAGTTGATCAAAAGAAAACAATAACATAACTTCAATTAATTGTAAGGAACTAGCTTACCTAAATCTAACATCAGGCAAAGCCAAATCCCCTAGTCACTTATAATACTTTAAATATTACACTTATTAGCCTTCTTAAAGGATTGTTTATCATGAACATTGCTAGTCAATTCTAAATTCTAAAATCATTTAATTAGATTATGAAAACAACTAGATTTGTAATAGGAAAACAACTTTATATAAACATTTCTAACTTCTACTCATACGAGTGGAAGAACTTTTACTTAAACAAAGCTTTAAAAGCTTATTACAAAACATATTAGCTTTATAATCAGCCCCTTACAGAAAATAAAAATTTTAAAAGATAACTCCGGTTCTTTAAACAAAACAAAACAAAACAAAATACAATAATCCATCAGCCCTATCTCACTTCACCTTCCTCCTTCAATCCTCTAGAATCACCTATATCTGAGTCAACATCATCATCATCATCCAAGCCGTCATCACCATCATCATCAAAGAATCATCAACATCATCATCATCAACTCATCATCACGTCATTATCATCATCAGAATCAATATCATCATCATCAACAAATCAAATCATCAACATCATCATCGTATCAATATCTAAATCGTCATCATCTCATCAAAACAACACCTGAAAAGAAGATAACAACAACAATAATAAATTGAAACCCAGTACATAGTAATACAACCACATGCAGGATGGCACACAAACTTAATCTAAATGCAATGCTTTAAACAACAAATTATTTATCTTTCCTTCAAAGTAAATCAAGCATCACGGGAGCACTCACACTTCAGAACAATCTCTAGGAATCTGGAGGTTTTGAGTAACAGCAGCTATTTAGGGAATTAATATAGGCAGCTCGATTACCTGTATCTCCTACATCTAACTGAAAAGGAAAATAGCCTCATCTAGGGTTTACAACTATTACACACTCTCTACCCATCACAATCCATAATATAATAAGGCTTAACTGATCCCATAAACGTGAGCCTTACAATATTACTTCTCGTCGATTAAGATAGATGTTACGCCGATACGGTTTGCCCATTAGATACCCACTAAGCTATTTATAAATGTCATTGCATCATGACAAAGATAGCTTAAGTACCTAAACTATCATACCCGGCTTTGAACAAGGTTATTGCTCCTCGAATCAGATTAAACGACACAAGCACAAGCAAAACTTAATTATAAAGGTTATCTTTAAGTTCTTAATCCATTTTAAAATGTATATCGTAATAATCATCACATAAGTTACTGCATTCCTTATACTATCCAAAATCCAAACAAGGTTAGAAGGTAAATCACAAGTCATCTCAGAAGATAGATCAGGTTTCCATATTTGATCAAGAATTAAATTCCTACAAGAAATTAAATTAAGTATCAACTTATCTCAAACTTATTTTGTAATCCTATTTGATCAAACACTAAGTAGGAATCCTGCTATAGCTGCGAATATTGCCCCACCCATATATGGATAATTCTCCATTGTCTATCAAAATATTTCTTTTCTCTTTGTTTATGATTCATTCATTATGTAAACATCATCATGTCATTCATATTCAAAAAGACACATTTTCTATGCAAGTATACATTTGAAACAATATATTCTCTATATTACTCATGGTTTAACCTAACACATTAATCTAAGCCCATTCTAAGTTAAACCTATACTATCTTTATTTTATCAAAGTTGATTAAACTTATTCAATCTATTTCATTTTAACTCATTCAAATCCATTTAGGCAAGTTGAACTTAAGTTTGTTAGCTAAATTCATTTTATACTAAACTATATACACTTAACTAGTAAACACAAGTTTTCAACTTAATTTGGATATGTTGCAGCTTAAAAAAATTAAGTGTTGATACTTTTAGAATTTCTAAAAACTTGAAAAACAAAAATTGTGGAGCTCTTTTTAAGCTTTCCATAGTATCTTGAATCATATCAATCCAAGTTCGGATAAAAAAATTATGATCAAAATACAAAATAGCATAGTGACTAGAGATGTCACACCCTAAACTAGGTTCAAGGCATGTCAGTTGCCACATATAACACTTACGTATTATACGTTAAGACTGACCTAATCTACAGTTTAATGGGGATCATTGCTAAACAAATCTTAGATTATAAATCGTTAAATTAGATTATGAAAACAACTAGAATTTGCGGTGGAAAAATAAATTTCTCAAAATGATTTCCAAACAGGCTACTTCTGTGAGTAGACCAGTATTTATAAATAAATATCATACCATCAGGCATCTCAAAGTACACAGTGTCTAGTATCTCAAAATACAACCATTGGCTCGTAAATATACCCTCATCAAATCATAAGTTTGATAGGATGATTAAAACTTTTGCTGACAACATAAATAGTTCAATGTTCCTAGCCACTCAACTCATTAATAAGCTCCTTTAGAGTCGTCCCATACTCGATAATTGCAAGCATCTAAATCATCACCTGAAAAAGAAAGGAATGAGCTGAAGTCCAGTACGATCACAACACAAAGTACTCATGAGATAGGTACATACACTTTTTCTAAATGTAATGCAACAAACAATAGTTTATATCTTTAAACTAAAGCGTAGCAAAACAATAATGGAGTACTCATACTCCAGTAATACATTGAGAATCTGAGGATTTTGAGTAGCAGCAGCCATGGTTGTCAAAACTGGCCTAAATCGGTCGGTTTTACCTGGTTCAATCAGATCCGGCACTAATGCTGGCCAGGGTTGGGTCAGTTCTTGCCAAAGACTCATTTTTTCAACAAATCGATGAGACCTGGATTGAGCCAGTAGACCTGGGCAATCAAATCGAGTGAACAAGGAACGCAAAGGGGGGGTCAAATCAGTCGACCCGGACCAAAAAAATAAAAATAAAAAAACTAGAAATTTAAATATTTATTCATACTTTATTATAAATTTATAAAATATAATCATTAAATCATATTTATTTAATAATTAATTGATGAATTTGATCCAAATATAGATTTAATTGAGTGATGACACATATATTGATCTTTTATAATTAAATTATCCTTATATTTTTACTTTTTTCGTGATCCCGATTTGACCTGTGGTGGAACCCGGTTCGACCCTTGACCTTCTAGCCTATCTGGGTTAAGCCCCGATCCGATCTTGAAAACATTGGCAGCAACTGCTCAGGGGATTGATATAGGCAGTCCGAATACTTATATCTCTTACCTCTACAAGTAATAGCCTCGTATAGGGATCACATCCATTAACATCTCTATCCATATTGGTCCATTGTGATTAAGTAGAGTAATAGAGCTCATTTATTAAACTGCTTAATACAACTTCTCTCTGGTATGAATAGATGTTATCCCACTACTTTTCGGCCTATCAGCTACGCAACGAGCCACCCATTGTAGCCTGAGCATCAAACTACTGTACCAGTATCATCTAGCAAGGTTGCCACCCCTTGGACCAAGTCTAAAAAATAGCCACGCACAAGCAACAAGCAATTATTGAGGCCACCTTTAAGTATTAATTCATTTAAGATGCCTATCCTAGCAAGAAACACATAAGTCATTATGTACTTGGTACAAAATTTGTACTTTGAGCAAACAGAAGATGACTAGTAGATAATACAAGAGGCAGACTCCTAACAAATATCTGCTCAAAAGATTAATTCATATGAGTATTTAAACTTATCTCAAACTCATTAAATACTCATTTTTCAAGAAAATATACATATGAAACAACATACTCCTCTTATTATTCATGGTCTACCATATTACAATTAACTCTAAGCCAATTACTAGTTAATTTGATCATATAAGAGTTTATTAGTTAAATTAACAACTAAGTATAAAATTTTTGATATCTGAAGAATTTACAAAGCCAATATTAGTTAATAAATCTATGTTAGTTTAATTTAGCCAAGTTGAGTAGAATTAATCATTCAAGTTCATTTTTATATTCAATGTAGTATACTAAACTCATTTTAGGGTAATTAGGTCCTTAAAATGGGATTTTTAATGACATATCCTATAATCAATTTAATAAACTTTTTATTAAGTGAAACAACTCATTTAAAATATAAATAATCTATTTATATCATTCATAATCCATTTTTACCTCTAAATGTGCTAAGGAATCTAAACTAGTTTTCTATTATATTTATATTATCTTATAATGCCATATTTATTTCTACTTTATTAAATAGATTCCTAAAATCAACATAATTAATTATTTATCTTGAAATTCATATTTTAATATGAATACACATTATTTAAATTTATTTCATATTTATTTAATTAGATTTAGTTTACTTCAAATTTTAGTATTTCATTTCCCATAAAATGCTAATGTGTATCCTAACTTTAATAAATTGGTTTACTATCTTAAACATGGGTTCTAAGCTCAAATTTTTATGTAAACTACCTAACACATATATTTATATTTTTATAAGTTCATTTAGCCTAAACTAATTAGTTAATTAAGGTTTCAAAATTTAATCAACATGAAACTGTCTAGAGTAGAGGATTCATAACGATGACCAATTGGTTCAAATTGATTTTACGATTAAGCTAGTTGGTTTTTGGTCGGTTCTTTACACCATATTAAAGTAAACTTCTTAAGCTTGCAAACCGTTGTAATTTCATCCAAAAAGGAGAAGAAAAATCACCGATTTAACCTTATATATCCACGTTACTACTATTGGCGGAAACACTGTTTTACCCTATTTTGCTATTTTGTAATTTAATTTTTTTTAAATAGTAAATCTATTTAAAAAATAACAAAAATTTCCATATTATATGTAAACATGATAAACTACCATTTTATAAATTTCATCCAAAAATAAATTCATTTAATATTTTATTCAAATTTGATACCAAGTTGTCCATATTGCATATATATGCATATAAATTGATTTTTGAGTATATTTAAATCATCTAAAATATGTTCATGATATGTTATATTATCTAGTATATACCTATATTTATATTTTACAACTAAAACCATGAATCATAGTTCAAATCACCATCATTAGTACAATTTATCAAAAATTCCAGCATGTATCAATATAAACACAAATACATATATATATACACATCATAATTTATATTTAATTTATTTGATAATTTCATTCAATAAAACACATCAATTCAACATATAACACATATATTCATGCATACAATAATTTCAAATACTTTAATTTCTAACATACGTACATATACATATGTATATCCTGGTTTTTATGCATATGAATACATATATTGATCAAACTTTAAATCTATGTTAATTTTTAGTAATTTACATGAATTTAAATATCATTAACATAATCAAATAAATTAATTATAATTACTTACTTGAATTAGTAAAACAATCTAGAAATCTTCACTACCACTACTGGCAAATTGATGAAGCTTCTTCAAGCTTATTTTCCTAACTTCAATGTTTTTTTTAGCCTTCAAAGTCATCGAGGAATTAATTGAAATAGATATTAGATTTATGGAAGAAATTAAATGGTTAGATGATGGAGAAATCATGAATTTCCTTACCTATTAGATGCTAAGTTTGAAAAGTAATTGTTGATGAATTGTTAGGTGATTTTTGGGTGTTTTAGAGAAGTTTCTTCAGAGAATTTTAAGGGTTGGGGCTACTAAAAATGAAGGAGCAAAAGCTTATATTTATAGTAATTCATGTCTTGTAATTTCCTTTAGGGTTAAGGACATTTTGGTCATTTTACCTAAATAGATTAAAGGTATTTTAATCATTTCACATGCATGGAATTCTCTAGATTTATGGGATATTCTTCTTGTGTTCACATTGTGTAGAAATATCTAGGGTTTAGGGGCAATTTGGTCGTTTCACATGCATTAGAATTTTGTTGATTCTAGGGTATTATATAGTGTATGATGGTGTAGAATAGCTAATGTGCTCTTATGGGTTTGTGGCCTTTGATTCATAGGCTTGTGGGCTTTGACATTCAATTATGGACTTCTTAAATATGGACTTGGACTTCAATGCCATGTATTGGGCTTTTAGATTATGGGCTTTGGCATTTAGAAATTGGACTTAGAGAGTGAGAAATTAAAATTGGTTAATTGACATTAGAAATTAAATATAAGAATTCTAATTGATGAAAATTAAGATCGCTCTAGTATTTAGAATTTTAGGGACTTAGGAATTGATATTTGAAAGAAAATATTTGGATTTAAATTTTTAAGATTTAAGAAGTTGGAATTTGGGCTAAAATATCTAAATTAGATATTTGGGGTTTTAGGTAATTAAACTTGATGGATAAAATTCAATTGATAACTGGAAATGATTGATTAATTTGAATTTGTTGAAATTTGTAATTGATGTTGCTTAATAGGTTAATTGGGTATTTATGATATTAGAATCTCTTTTTTTAATTAAATTTCTTTATTATTCCTAATTATGTTAAATTATCAAATTTTTTACTTACACGATTAAGGTTTCTAGTCTCAATAGGTCAAATTAGGGTATTATACTTAATAGGCTCGGAAAGTTCTAAGTTTCTTGATTACGTATTCAGGATTTTTATCCGAGTTCTAGTTTCATAGATATTAACCGGTTTCTATTTCTATTGTGTGTATTTTAACTCTAGCAAGTCATCTTTAAAATGTCGTGTACTATCTAATATATCCTAAAAATTAATCGTCTCATACTACACTTGATATCAATAGTTGTAGGGATATGATCGGTGAGTTATTAGCTCGTGTTTAGTAATCTTGTCTTTGGTATATTTTTCACTAGCTAGGAAAATTTCTAGCTTTGTCTTATGCTATAATTGAGTTCAGTATAATTCGTATTTTAATTCATGGCATCTAAATGCATTTTACTCCCTTATCTATGATGTGATTTTTAATTTCTATATATTAAACATGAGAAGTTGGGGTTTGAGGGGTTCGAGTTGTTAATTAGAATGGATTGAGTATATTGAAGATCGGAAATTGAAGTAATTTGGTAGGTTAAAATATGTATTTGCGATATTGGAATCTCTATGTTCAATTAAACCCATTTACTAATCCAATTATGTTAAATTTTCTAATTATATTATATAATTTATTAAATACAATTTAACCAAACTACCTAAATTCAATTACTCAGTTCAAATTTAAAATAAGATTCAAAACTACCTAAAATTTTAGAGTATTTAATTATCTTATTCCTAATTTATGTTGGTAAAACTCAAGGTATTTCAAGAGAGAAGCACAGACAAATACATTACCCCGTATTCTAGCCATATTGTTCTAGAAAACATGTCCTTTTTTGAGTTTTTGAGGTCAAAGAAAAGCATAGGTAGATAAGGCAAACCATGTTCTAGCTTTGTTTCTCCTCTGATGAGTTAAAATCTATGTTTTTAAGAAGCAGTAAGGAGCACGGCTCAATAGGGCATCCCGTATTCGCTCTGTGCTCTTTGCTCTGTTCATTCCCTTTGAAGCTAAACCTATTTTTCTACTTGTTGCACTTCATTTTTTCAATATCTAACATGCTATATTCATCATACAAACTTAGAACTATGATTTACAATATCTATATACCAATTTTCACTTCATAAAACATCAAAATCTAGTTCTAACATGCATAATCTCACTCAGTGCTTGGCCTATAAGTTTGTATCTTTCAAGTTTATAAGTTTTAACAAAAATCCTATATATAACTATCATCAATCCATCATATACATACAATAACAATAATCAAAGTAAAGAAAACAACAAAACTTTTATTTTTATGTAACTCAACACCTGGTCTCCTCCACTACCACCACTTTTAAGTTGTTGAAGGTACTTTATGCTTAATCTCCTACTCTAATCTTGTTTTCATCTTTTGTTTCTCCTTTAATCACCTTGAAATAGAGATTTGAGTTGATTTTGAAGAAAAAGAAGAGGAGAAGAAAGGGAGAGAAAAGGGAAACAAATGAGAAAGAATAGGAAGGAAAAAGAAGAAGAGAGAAGAAAAGAGAAGTAGGAAAAGGAAAAGGAAAGAGAAAGGTAAAAGGATAAAATTAGAAATATTTGAGGATAAAGGTATTAAGTGTAGAACTTTCATATTAATATCTTCAATTTTGAAAGTGTTTAAAAGATAAATTCAGAATCTATATATTGGAAATCAAGAACTTGAGATAGGAACTTGGTTTAGGAATTTAATTTAGATCTTGGCTTAAGAATTGATATTTTTGGATAAGCAAGTGATTCCAAAATTAATGGGATTTAAGGTTATGATATTTTAGGTTAAAGTTTAAGGATTTAAAAATCCACTAAACATTTAGATAACATATTTAGGAATCTAAATTCTCAAATTTCAACTCAATCTATTATTAATTAATTATGTCAACTTGTCTAATTATATCATTGATTTATTTAATCTATCTAAACTCAATTTCTAACTTAGATAGAGGTTTAGGGTATTTTATTAACTGTTCCTTAGCTCTAGTTAATCATTTTATACTTCTCTTTTACTCTTTCTTTATGGTTTTGTTTCAATCATCATCATTTTGTGTTGAAGATTAATCTTGGCTTCAATTTGCACAATCCTTAATCTTATTAGGTTTTTTTAACAACCATTCTCTCATTTACTTATTAAATCCCATTTATCATTCTTAAGTATAAATATAAATTTTGAAGTTTTATGGAGGTTGTGTGTTGACAAATACAATTATAGGTAAATATAGCCTATACTTTTACATGTGTCTTTTATTTATTCGTCCTTCTGGTTGTATTTTCTTTCTTCCAACAGTTCTATTTATTTTATTCCTTTGTAAATATATATAAATACTCTTGCAACAAATAGTAAATACAAAACTCTCTTTTCTTCTGAAATACACTTTTCATTTCCTCTGTTGATGAAGTTTCCATTCATTTGCTAGGGTCTAAGTATCCAAGTGATATTTGTCATATGATATCAAAGCGGGATAATTGATTATTTCAATCAATTTTCTATAAGTTTCGATCCTTATTGAAGTTGATCCTTTGTTTTCTTGAATGGCAAACATAAGAGACAATCATAGTGATGGATTCAATGTCGATCCTTTGTATTTGTCTAATTCGGATAATCCAAATATGACACCAAGAAGTATACAATTTAATGGCTTGAATTTCATTGCATGGAGACGTTCGGCTAGAATGGCATTAGGAGCTAAATCAAAATTAAGGCTTCTAACTGGTTCAAATCCTAAACCTAATCATAATAATCCAATTGAACTAGAGAAGTGGAATAGATGCGATTATATGGTTTAGTGTTGAATTCTTAGTTCCATGAGTAGTGATCTTTCATAGAATTTTTTATATTGTTATTCATCAAAGGGTTTGTGGAATCAAATTGTTGAGCAGTATGGACAATCAAATGGTCCTTTGGTTTATCAACTTCAACAATAAATCGGTAACTTAAAGCAAGGGAATATGTCAATTGGACAATATTTTAATTGTCTTAAGAAAGCTCGGGATGAGTTGCAAGTTGTGAATGTGTATCCCTCTTGTGAATGTGGCCGACTAGAATATTGTACCTGCAATTTGAAGGAGAGAATACTTGATTTTAAGCCTTAGTTGAAACATATGCAGTATTTAATGGGATTGAATGGTTCGTATGATAATGTGTGAAATCAAATCCTTTCAATGGAATTGTTACCGACCGTGAATCAAGCATTTTATTTGGCTTAACAGATTGGGAAACAAAAACAAGTAACTATGGTGTTAGACTCAAATAATGTGGCATTGACTGCAGCAAGGGATAATGCCATAACAATTCAAGATAGGAAGAAAGGAATGGGCAAATTGTTTTGTAAACACTGTAGGAATGAATTCACACCATGGATAATTGCTTTCAAATCAACGGGTATCCTAAATGGTACAAAGGAAAGAAGATTAAAACATCTAAGATAGCATCCTCATATTTTTTAGAGTCTAAAGATGATAAAGAGACCTTATTTGAATCTCCGTTTTATAAAAATTTTAATTCAGATGTTTCTATAGTTGCAAATTTTAGTGATGCAAGTACAATACAAGTAATGTGCCAAGAGATGTTGAAAATACTTAAATGAAATTCTACTTTGTTAGATTCAAATGCTACAGCTACTATGGTGACAACTTCTATTGATGGTTTGAATTCGTCGAGTAACTTTTTAACTCCATGCATGTGAATTTGCTGCTGTGAATTGTAATGCTAGCTCTTGAATGGTTGATAGTGGAGCTACTAATCACATGAGCCCACACATAGGCCTTTTAACACACCAAGACACACTCTCCACACCTATATCAGTTTGTTTACCTAATAGATCTATAAAACTAGTCACTATTACAGGTAAAACACAAATAACTCCTAGCCTGATTTTGGAGGATGTTTTGTACATACTTTTTACTCACAATTTATTATCAGTAAGTAAACTTCTTAATCACACAAGCCTCGTTGTCTCACTAGACAATGATTCTTGTATTTTATAGGACTCGAGAACTAATATAATCCTTGCAAAGGCAACTGAAGCTCATGGTTTATATGTACTAGACTCAAATAATCATGTTATGGGACGTTCCTTGTGTTCTTCATAGTTCCCTCTTGATATGTCTACTGTTTCCTCTTGTGATAAAAAGTCTTTTGTACAGTTGACATATGCTCGTTTAAGACATTCATCTTTGTCAAAGTTAAGGAATTTGTCTGTTTGTAAGGATATACACCTTGCTGATTTTGTTTATGATGCATGTACCCAGGCAAAAATGTATAGGTTGCCTTTTGAAAGAAGCAATAAAAGATCTCCTTTTGCTTTTCATCTTCTTCATATTGATCTTTAGGGTCTTAATAGGATACGATTTATTAATGATACTCATTATTTTATTACCATTGTGGATGATTACGGTAGGTGTACTTGGACCTATATTTTGCATAATAAATTTCAAGTCACTTAAATTTTAACCAAAATTTTCAATATGTTCAAAATCATTTCAAGATTGTGCCATAATTTGTTTGAACTAATAATGGTACTGAGTTTATATCCTTTGCTAATTGGTCTTTGTTTTCTAACCTAGGAATTTTACACCAAAAGACGACCACATATACACCTTAACAAAATGGGAGAGTCGAGAGGAAACATTATCACTTGCTTGATGCAAATCGAACATTGTGCTTACGTGCTAATTTGGCAAAAAGCTTTTAGAGTGAGTGTGCTTTGACAGCTACTTATCTCATCAACAGAATGCCTATGTCCATGTTAGATTAGAAAACACCTTATGAATTCTTTTTGGACATACACTCGATTACACACTTTTGCAAGTGATAATTTTGAAAGATTAAAGGCAACAAGTAAAATAAAAACTAATGAACAATTCACTAGTCTCTCAACTTTAAAAGAAGAACAAGAAAATAAGTTGTCTTCCCTTCACTTCACAAGCACACCCAGTCCAAAAAAGAGAAAGGAGACAAGATCATCAAAAGAACACTATGCTTCTTTTTAAGAAGCATTTCCATTCCATAGCATAAAAAAGAGGAAAAACACCACAAGAGTGGCAAGAGATTGCTACATCCTTTATCTTTTTCAAAAGATATGAATTTATTTCAAGGCTACCATGCAAAGCAAAATGGAAGATAGAAAATTATGCCAAGGCAAATTTTCTAGAACCCTTTATTCTCTTTCAACAAAACATTCATAATTCTCTAGTATTATATTTCAATGGAGTAAACATAAAGACCACAATAATGGTTAAGGAATTTCCGGAACTTCCATGTTTCACATGCACAGAAGATGGTTCATAAGCAGAACATACAAGATATTATAATGAAAAAATATTATTGTCCAAAGCATGTGACATATACCATCCACAAGTTTGCAATAGACCTAAATTATTGCAAGGAATGGATTATAGAAGAACAAGTATACACCTTGCAGACACTAATGGACTATGGGCTTGTAACATGCATTGTGGGAACTAATCCACAATTGATGTCACAACCATTAGGAAAACAATTAACGGAAGTACTTGAAGCTTTAAAAGAAATTGAATGGGGGTTATGAGAAGCATGATTTACTTGTTAACTACAAGATAAGGTTTATGTCTCTTCCACCAAAATGGTTGGTTTACCAAGCTAGACCAGCCATAGCATGGTATTGACTCATTCCTCTCAAGGGAAAATATTCCATGAATTAGTGTGTCCATGGGTTGGAATCTAGGAACTCATGGACCCAACAATTGGAATATTATAAAACGTATATAATAAATAGTAAAATCCTAGAAGATCCAGAATTTTATTTGGTTGAATCAAGCAAAACCAAAAACATATTCTCTAAAATAAAAGGAGTAATATGGGAAACCTTTATACATATCTGCATGGTTTAGCCAAAAAGATGAAGGAAAAAAATGATAGGAGGAACCCTTATGATCTAAACTACACTCCGAGTATAAGATCAACAGAGATGGAGGGATTATAAGATTTGAATAGATACGAAGAGTGAAAGAAAACAGGAAAAACAAGATCCTGATAAGATTCGACAAAAGATAGATGAGACAAGAGAAGGACAGATATCATTGTAGTTTTTTTTTTTTAATTTATTTTTTATTTTTTACTATTGCACTTTTTCTTGTAGCACTTTTTCTTTAAACTTATCGTTTTGTACCGTTTCAAGATTCCTCTAATGCCTATAAAAGACATCGGTCTATCCAGTAGAGCATATCGAGTTTTGATAGTCTAAGTCTGAGAGTAAGAATACTAGTGTAAACACTTTTAATTTCCTACAAGCATTATGAGTCTATAAACACTTCTTGTAAGTTCGAGTCTGTAAACACTTCCTTTAAGTAGTGTAAAATATGTTCATTAATAAAATTCTGTAAGTTCTCTTCTGTTACTATGACAAGCTAGTTATCTTATAAGATATAAGGGTAATCATACTATAAAACCTTGATGATGTTGTTTATACCATAGATCAAGGTTTTATAGAATGGATGAATGTTAAGGAACCATCTAGGTATCCATGTTGAGGGCATTGAGCTACAGAAGCCATAATAGTTCAAGGATTATGGCATGGGTATGAGGTATATCTTTTAAGGCATTTTATTGAACAATCATAAACTATCTTGTCCCTAATGTTTATCCTTGCCATGAGGCTTTCTTCCATTGCATAAAAATATTCCACTAGAAACCTCAAGGTTTTTTAATGCATTTTTCCTTAAATTATTAAGAAATCACATATAATGGTAAATATATTTCTTATATACGATGATGTGCACTTGAATAAAATATAATAAAATCGTTACTTACTGTTTCATCAGTGGTAAAATGTTCATTAAGAAACCAAAGGAACACTTATAATGACAATTTGAGATTCTAAACATTTGAATTTGAACATACAAATATAACACACGTAATGTTAATGGTCAAATATAGATCATAAGCTTCCCAATTCTAATCCAACTCATTACTCATCCAGGTAGACCTTTTGAGCCTAGGTCCAGCCTACTTTGACTAGCCTAGAGTCTAGTAGGAATATCAATTCTTTTGGCTCAAGAGATCGATTGTTGAATGCTGTGATTGGACAAATTTCGACCCAAGACTACTTAGTGCCTCCCTTCTAATCACTTGGAGTTGACACGACCAAAAATAGATTAGTAGGCTTAGCCCAAGTTCTTGATGATCGTTGTTAATCACCTATTATCCCATAGTTATTTTATGCGTAACCGTCAAGGATTGATCCATTATAGATATCTTCTTTGACACTATTCAAATGATAATATTGTTTGAATATATGTATGTATCCATATTGCATATTTCATCATCAACATGCCAATTAACTTAAATATCTGATCGATGGCATCTAGCCAATCATGACATCTTACTAACTATATTTTGTCTTATAGGCCTAATATACAAGGTTTAGTTCAACAATTACAACCATCTCTATTGGATGCGAACTAATGACACATAGGAAAAAGAAAACATAAAGAGTTTGTATGTACAATTTATCCTAAAATTATTTTTTAGAACAAATTGCAAATGCATTTCCTTTATGTTTGTCTCATGTTTACTTATTTTCATTTCTTTTTAAAATTTGGTATTTTAATCATCAAATCTGTTTATATTTGGAGTTACTACGTGACATTTGCATCCTTGATTCTATGCATTTTACTAAACATAAAATCAAGGAGCAAAATGATGAAAAAAGATAAACAATCACGTTTCTTAAAAAATATAAAAGTCCAATCACTGAATTTTAAAAATAAAAAAGTAAACTATACATAAAATAAAAATATAAAGATTGTATTTACATTTCTCCTATATATTTCTTATATTCATATTTGATGAATTATAAATAAAACAAGGCAAATGTCAAATTTGGTAAATGAACATTGCATAAAAAATTAATTTGGCACCTAAATTTTAAAGTAATCAATTTAATATTTAATCAAACTTTCTACTACTATTTTTATTTGCTTGCTGAGTACCATATAATTGAATTTGAACTATTTCTTCTAACATTATCTAGTATGAAAAGACTATTTCTTCCATATTTAGAAATTTAGTATACAATATTAGTGGCTAAGTAAAAATAGCCATAAAAAGTTAGATTAAGTATTAAATGGATTTTAAAGTTTACTAAATTGAATTTTTGTGCAAAATTAAGATACCCACCCTTAAAATAAAATAAAAAAATATACTCATGTGTTAAGACAAGAAACCTTTTAATATATACAATTCCTCGTGTATATATATAATAAACATATTCCCTCTTTTGTTTGCTAAATATTGACCACGCGGAACCAAATCCTCAACGCGTTATTCTGTCCCTTATCACCATTGAAGTCGCATGAAAAAACTAGCGTATTTATTCGGAAACTAGAAGACAAGAAGCAGAAGTTTTTAAATATCGATTAATTGACGAGAAACACCCATGAACAGGACAAGAAGGTCAGTAGATAAACATTAATGAGAATCGTATGATACATTTTTTAAAAATATTTTCCTACGCTTATTATTCTATTAAATATATAATGAATATTGATTAACGTGGATTATTGCATTAACACTTATTTTAGTGTATCAGTAGCTGGAAAACTTTGACTCCTCTCTCGAACACGTGCTTTTCTAACTGATTCCTCCACTCAAACTCAAATTGAAATTACAGAAACCTCTGCATCCACCGTCCAGTGCGCCAAAAACATCATCTGACATTCCACGCAACAAAACATTTAGTAGGTATTATATTTATGTTGATAAATGTCACGAATCAGACTTAAATTTTAGCTAAATATATAATTTTAAAATTAATTAATTAAATATATAAATTTTAAAATTAATCAATTTAATACATGAAAAAATATGATGAAGTTACTATGGACCTGAACCAGTTTCAAAGTTCATATATCAAATTCATCAATCTTAAATATGTTTTGTTAAAGTCAAGTTACCATTTGTGACACTAATCCTATTTATCTATTATATATATAGACTATCTAAATATTGATAAGATTTTAATGTAAATAATATATAAATTATAAGTGATTATTATTTTAAAATTATATTTTTATTTAATATGCATATTAAAATTTTATTATTATTTATACAAAACGTATAGAGTGCTCAATTAATTTTTTTTATTAGATGTGTATGTTATGAAAAATTTTATAACCCCACCATTCATTTTAATTAGAATGATCTCATAAACTATATAACAGCTTATAATTATATCAAATTAAGTTTGTATTATTAAAATAATTAATATACTAATATTTACTTTTAACAATCACATCATTAGCAACGGACATAGTAAAAGTTGCAGATATTATATACAATTGCTAAATAATTACTAAATCCTAGTTTGAAAGTCAGTTTGTTTGTATCCGTTGTTTTATAAAATACTTATCCTACTATTGTATGTATTAAAATTAATTACACACTAGGTCTCTAGAGAGTTGGGTATAATACCTAATTTATTTATTTTTTTTACAAAATTACATTTATACCCCCGGCAGACTTCATTTTACTATATATACTCTTCCATTTAGCAGCATCCTCTCCATTCAAACCAAACACTAAAACAGAAAAGCAAGAGCTCTGCACAAGAGAGACAGCGGAGACTCCATCTTCGTTTTACTATCATCACCGCCGGCGTCGCCACCTCCACCACTACCAATGGACGTCCGCCGGCGACAACCCACAAGCTCAATCCAAGCATTTCCCGGAAAACCCTCCAAGTTACATGACCCGACGTCCAAAATAGCTCCTGTACCCGAGGCCGTGCCACTTCCGTGGTACTTCGTCAGCTCCGCCGTGATCAGCATGTTTTTCTCGGTGCTTTACTTCCTGCTGTCTCGGTGGAGAGAAAAGATCCGTACTGGAGCTCCACTCCACGTGCTGACTGCCACCGAGCTGGCAGCCGTCGTCGTGCTAGTCGCGTCTTTCGTCTATTTGCTAGGGTTTTTCGGGGTGGAGTTCGTAAGGTCCTTGATCCTCCGCCCGTCAAGCGACGTCTGGACGGAGGATGACGAGGAGGAGGATATTCTGAAGGAGGATTCTAAGAAAGTTCCATGTGGGCAAGCTTTAGACTGCGCACTTCCCGAAGGTGATACCAAATCTCAAAAAGCAAAACTTGAAAATGTCACAAATGCCCCCGTAGTCGTTGAAAAAGTAATCGAAAAGGTGATCGAGACTATTCACATCCAGCCCATCTCCTCGTTGTCTGAGGAAGACGATGAGATGGTCAACTCCGTGGTGGCGGGCAAAGTGCCGTCGTACTCCCTGGAGTCGAAACTCGGGGACTGTGGCAAGGCTGCATTGATCCGCCGTGAGTCGCTTCAGCGCGTCACGGGGAAGTCGCTTACCGGATTACCACTCGATGGGTTCGACTACGCATCGATCCTTGGGCAATGCTGCGAGATGCCTGTTGGGTATGTGCAGATTCCCGTTGGGATTGCTGGGCCGTTGCTGCTTGATGGGAAGGAGTATTCCATTCCGATGGCGACGACGGAGGGGTGTTTGGTGGCGAGTACTAATAGGGGTTGTAAGGCTATCATGGTTTCTGGGGGCGCAAGCAGTGTGGTTTTGAGGGATGGGATGACCAGAGCACCTGTTGTTAGGTTTGCTACTGCACAAAGAGCTTCTGCGTTGAAGTTCTTCCTTGAGTCTGCTCAAAATTTTGAGACTGTCTCAGCTGTCTTCAACAGGTTGGTATTTATTTATTTATTTTTTAAAATACTAAGTTATGTTGTTCACATGTCTGATTATGAATCAACCTAGTTAATCTTTACATCATATTGTTGATTTTAATGTTATATTATAACCTATGGATGCAGTTCTAGTAGATTTGCTAAACTCCAGAGCATAAAATGTGCAATTGCTGGGAGGAATGCATACCTGAGGTTTTCATGCAGCACTGGTGATGCAATGGGCATGAACATGATCTCCAAAGGTGTTCAAAACGTCATGGATTTCTTAGTCAACGATTTCCCAGACATGGAAGTCATGGGGATTTCAGGCAATTTCTGTTCCGACAAGAAACCGGCTGCTGTGAATTGGATCGAAGGACGAGGGAAATCAGTGGTGTGTGAAGCTACAATCAAAGGTGATGTTGTGCAGAAAGTGTTGAAAACTAGTGTTGAAGCATTGGTCGAGCTCAATATGCTTAAGAACCTTGCTGGGTCTGCTATGGCTGGTGCTCTAGGTGGGTTCAATGCACATGCCAGTAATATTGTTAGTGCTGTCTACATTGCTACTGGACAGGACCCAGCTCAAAATGTGGAGAGTTCTCATTGTATCACTATGATGGAAGCTGTCAATGATGGCAAGGATCTGCATATTTCTGTCACCATGCCTTCTATTGAGGTAATTCACCATATAATCATCCAATTTGGAACAATCTAGGATTTTTCCTTTTTAATCTGGTCCAATCAAATATTTAATTTGCAATAAACTTTTCGAGATTATTTACCGTACCTGATTAAATTTATTCAGGTAGCTAATTGTAAAATAAGCAAAATCCAGGTAACTAATTGCAAACTTGGGCAAATACCATATAAATAGTTAATTGCAAAAAAATATGTGAAGTTTGGTTACCAAATATGATATTTAACCTAAATTTGGAGTCACAACTTTATAGCATGTGAAGTTGTGCATTATTTGTGAATATTGAACGATTCATAATCATTGAATAGAAGCTAAACTATCTAATTGTGATCACCGTCCTGTTCCATGTGTGGAATGAATTTAGTTTTGATTTTGTTTTTGTCTTTGTGATTGACTTTTTTCTATTCCCATGTCGTGTTCAGGTGGGAACAGTTGGTGGTGGGACTCAATTAGCATCACAGGCAGCATGTTTGAATTTGTTGGGTGTGAAAGGTGCTAACAGAGAAGCACCAGGGTCTAATGCAAGGCTTTTGGCTACCATTGTTGCTGGTTCTGTACTTGCTGGTGAACTCTCTCTCATGTCTGCTTTAGCAGCTGGTCAGCTCGTTAAAAGCCACATGAAGTACAACAGATCAACCAAAGACTTCACCAAGCCATCCCCATGAGCCAATACTTAAAAAGGGGCGAGAATGAATGGCTCTGGAGTACCTGTTAAGATGCTAAATGGGAAAACTTTTCGCCTTTCTATACATTTGCTTTACAAAAGTTTCTGATTTTGGCCATCAGCAAGTTTACCGTACAACTGTTAATGGGACCTGAATAAAAGTTCGATTTCAATTATGTACTACGAAACTAAATATGTTTATTTTGTAAAGACAAAGCAAAAGTAGCCATAGAATCAGTTGTTATTCAGGCTTGGTCAAAGAGTACTGGGAAGGAAAAGACCAAAAGCCAAGCTTAATAAGTATGCACAAAAGAAAGCATAACTTGTTTGTAATATTTCATATGTCCTTATGTTAAATTTCCTTGTTTCTTTTCTTCTTTCTTGTCTAAAGCCATGGAAAAACACATTATACCAATCTGTGTAAATGATGGTTTAAATGTTTTAATGTCATTTCTCACTCTGATTTATATTTCCTGTGCTAAAATTACTTTACGGTTAAAAATTATAATTTTATTTAAACCCATTACTTGATCTATCAAATTAAATATGAAATGATACTCCCCATTATTATATCCATGGGGGGAAAAATATCCTCCTCTTGTGATATAAACAAGGAGGAATCACCCGGTATGGATGGTGGATTAGAGGCGTCCTAGGGAGTGGACAGAAAGATGTGAAAAATGTTATTGAAAAATAATGTGCAGAACTGTTTAAATTTTTAATTGAAATGGTGTCTATATGAAATAAAAAGAAAATGATAGAAACTGGGGGAAATGATTGATACATTTTGAAGTGGATCAAACAATACGAAAAAAAGTTTCTTTTTATTATTTTCATTAATTTCCTATTTACATGTTCAAAATTTGATTTCATTTGGAAAAATATAAAAATATATTTTCTTAACTTTTGTTCATTAGTAGACCAAACTCTAGGTGGGAAAAAGATTTCTATTATTTCCTTACAAGGGAAAATTGTAGCTTTACTAGGCTAACATAATAACATGCCTTTAACATGAAAAGTCTTGCCAATTTAGTCTAAACAAATATATTGAACTCTTGGGAAAAAAAAAAAATCTATTCGAATTTCATTGTAATTTATATAAGTTATATTGACAAGCATAATAAACTCCAATGGACTGAAAAAAGAAGAGAAGAAGAAGAAGAATTCAAAAGACTTGTACCAAACTTGGTTGGGTTGTGTTTCATGTATTTAAGTGAATTTTCTTTTCCTGTAAGGCATGGTGTTTCACGTGTTGGGAAGTAAAATAATTATCAAGTTAACATAGGATTGAATGATAAAGATATTTCCTCCGTTATATATATATATATATATATATATGTTTTAAATGTAGGACCTGTTTGTTTCATTATATTACGATTATTTTAGTATCATATTTTTATCGTTTTCAAATATATATTTATCAATAAATATGTACCAATGAAAACTGATAATTTCACTTATAAACAGACTAAACGAAGATGATATAAATATGATATAGATAAATGATACATATAAAATTCAACAATCCAAACAAATGCTCATGTCGATTACGTTGGTATACTTAATCTAATAAGTCAATTTTTATGATTGGATATATATATATATATATAATATATTTATCCAAATATTTGAATGTGACTAATGAGAACAGCAGATTGGACAAGGTGGATTTCGCCATGGCAAAAGCTGGAATATGGGCCTATTTGGATTATCGGATTTTTATCTGTATCGGATCGGTATCGATTTGGTATTAGCTTAATATTGATATCGGTTCAGTGTCTGTTCAATTTGATCGATTTATGAGTAAAATTGTTAGTTTTTATCGATATCATATCTATATTGGTTCAATATCTGTTTACTTTGAAAATAATGCTAAAATAAAAAACAACCATCCAGACGACAAGTTGGGGCTGCTCATTGGTGGGTATGGTATGTTGCTTTCTTTCTCCATATAATTTTTTATTATGCAGCAACACACGGCAAGTTTAATTGATGTTGCATGTATTAGGTTGATATGTGATACATGCGTGTTTTCTTGTATCCTCCGTGTTGTTTTCACATTTCACAGACGAAAACAAGTCATCAACTACTATGAGATGACCGAACTTTTTTTGCAGTGTACGACAGCATTTAGGCCATTGGTTTTGCGTTTATTGTAAAAGGGACAACCTCAATTGTCAAACAGTCTTTGTTTTTAAGGTTCATGCTAAAAGGCGGCCCATAAAGTAGACTTTCGGATTGTTCATGGATGCTTGGAAGAAGATTTTCCCTTTTTTTTTTTAAAATTTCTTTTAATTAAATCAATCACTGGAATTGCAAATGTTAAATCAGTAAGTAATTTAAGGTGACTGTATTAACACCATAATGTTTGTGGTCTGCAATGATTCGACTGTCATCAAAGTTTTTTAAATGATGTTATATTGAAGAAAATAACGCATGAATTAAAAATATATAATATGATATCAGGATGATATTCCATCTGAAATGATATCATAGATAAATGAATCTACTTGAAATATGAGAGATAACAGTAAAGGAAAAGGATCGACTATGTTAATAGTTACACTATAAATGATAAGAAATGGCTACCATAGTGTACAATCGCTTGTCATAAAAATGGCAATATCAATTTGTCCTGGTCAAAACAGTTGTGCCTTAATGACAGGAGCACTGGCTTTCAAATGGATTAGACCAGGTTTGATTCTTCCCCTTTATAATAGTTGTAATATGTATATGGTTAAAAAAAAAATTCTTATTATTTATAAAAGGTCATTCAGTAATTAAACTCCCAGCCTAATTTAGGGTCTGTTTGGATTGTCTGTTTTTCATCTGTATCTGTATCTTTTTTAAAATGATATATGTAAATATATCCGATTTGCATCTAAATTTTATCTATTTTTGTTCTATTTGATCTTTTGATGAGAACTGTCAACTTTTTTTTATCTATATCTATTTCTTGATAAATAATTTGTTAGCAAAAAGTTTGAAAAAGTGTTTGTATCTGCCGGAAAAAAGCCAATCCAAACAAAATATCATGACCTAGTTTTTTAGGCTAGTGGCAAAGTTTAAAAGGCTGAGTTCAAAAGGTGATGTTTTTGAGAGATTTATCTTGGTAGGCTTATAATAGGAATTATTTGAACAGTCTATTCCATTCTTGACCTTATTTAGTTTTCTGGCATGTGAAAATTATACTCCAAAAAACTTTTTATAAGTGGGATTGTTCTTTTATAAGAGATCTATATGAAGTATGTCATATGTTTTTCAATTATATTTGTTATGTATCGTTATCAACAATGTATTAAATATTTGTGCATAGATAAAAATTTCTATTCACATATAAACATTAAATGGTATTTATTTTTTTCATATTTTGTTTATCTTATATTTAATTGTGTTTTTATTTCTCATATTTATAATAAAAAATAGTTTTTTATATTTTACTTTAAAAAAAAAAGAAATAGGATAAATCGAGTCCATGCGTCTAGTCGGTGAACCCAACCAAGATCTGTTGACCACGACAAGTCTAATAGCTGGTTTGCACCAATGGTAGACCTGGTGTGGTCAGGTTGAGTCTCGGTTCGAACCAAACTCTTAGAGATGTCTAATCTTAAGCACCTATTCAAATGTCATCCAATGGTTATTATCAATATTCAATATTTATATAAGAAGCTCCTTTCTTCATTTGCAATTATAATACATATCAAGATTGAGAGTAATACAGAAGTTCTGATCTTTTGTGATGCTCGTGTACTTGAAAAATCAAGTTTGTCTATTCCTCCTCCTCCTCTCATGCCTCTCCTTACAATATCTACATACGTGTCATCATTTCAAGATTCCATTCAGGTCAACCAGCAAGCCTATTGCACATGCTTAATTAGCAACAATAACCCCAATGTACATTATTATTACAATAATATATAATTACAACAAAGATTATTTCTAACCAAGTGTAAAAAAAGTTTGAAAAAATATTTTTTCTACAAAATATACACTTAAGATTGATTACATTTTATAAAAATGCACACCCAATTTAGTACCTTTAGGACATCGTTTTATAGTTTTTTTTTTTGTAAAAAAAAAAATGAAAAAGACTATCGTCTAAATTTTATTACTCTATAGGGATGTAATTGGGTCAGGTTTCGGACATGTCATATAAACCCGAAACCCGACTTGCTACTCTCTATGGTATACCAAACCCAACCCTATAATCCTATAGGGTTGTCGTACTATATCCAAATCCGCCATATAAGGTTTGATTTAAAACTTGAAACTCAATCCTATAACCCTAATTTTTTTTTCTAACCTATTTTCAAGTTTTAATAACAAATTTAAGAGAAGCTGATACTTCAGACATATGTTTTTCATACATTTGAAAATGAAAAGATACATGTAAAATAGATAAAATATGTGGCATACCACATTTGTGATTCAATATTTAAACACATAAATATATTATTTTTAGAGGTGAGCAAACAGGCCTAGCGCCCGGCTCAAGGGTTAAACGGGCTGGATTATTTTGGCTCGCTTTTAAACGGGCCGACCTACAGGCAAAATGAAAATTTTTTATTTTTGTTATTTTTTATGTTAATTTATATAAAAGTTAGAGTATTTAAATATTTTAAGGTTTTATATATATTAAAAATTAATTTTGTTATCATTTTGATTACTTATAAATGAAAACAAGTTTTTAAAATAATTTATTAGATATCATATAAATATATACTTAAAAAAAATGTTATAATACTTATGATTCATGTATTAATCTATTTTCTTCCATAATATATCATAAATAATCACAAATATGTTATCGTATTATTCTTTTTTTTTACATTTTTCCTCTTTTTTTTTTCTTTTTTAAACTCCTGGCCTACGGGCTGGCCCATCATGGGCCAGCTCGCAAGCTAACAGGCCAAGCCAATTTGGCTCACATTTAAATAGGCAAAAAAAAAATGGCCGCAGCTCCTCCTTTTTTGAGTGGGTAAATGGGCCGGCCCACAGGCCACGATCTTTATGCCTAGCTCTAATTATTTTTGTTACCATATCTCATCTAAGAGACTTATACAAAAACATTGTTAAATTAATTCATGTTGGAAAAAAATATAACACATCAAACAATATTAAAGCTGTAGATGTACAGATCTGCTTGCAAAGGCCTTGAGCCTAATTCTTATTTGGATCTAACTCTTTGGGCTAATGTGACAGGGTTTAAGAGTTAGGCCCAATTATACTGGGATGATCATGGGAGTTTTGGCATAGTAGGCTTGGAGTAGGGCCCGTTGGAATTGGCCTGCCCAATTCCAACCTTTCTCAAATTGGCTCACACACATTGCTATGAAGGCCTCAATGGGCCTGGGTCCATAAGGGAGCCCACAACCATATCCATAATGAGAGGGACTCATCCTAGCCGTTGGTCGTCTGTCGCATCCGACGGACGACATCGACAGCTGGATTCTCTATAAATACCTTAGTCCTTACCTCATTTGGAGAAGGTGAGATCTCGGACGAACGCCGTCGTGCTGCCGAATTCCCGTCTTGGTGAATCAAACACTTAATTTACTCAAGAACGCACACGATATTCGTGGTACTTATTGAGGTTGATGCATTCTAGCTCCCTCGCCTGTCACACGTGTGTTAGAGCCTATTGAGATTGCCTACTCCTCTCCCTCCACGATACTCTCTTGATCATCCTATCACGCATTGTTTCCCTAGGTCACGCGTAGCACGATAGTCACGCGACACGCACGTGATCGTTGCATTGGGATTCATACCCATACAAAAGCAAACATGACTTGAACAAATTTTAATTAAAAGCTCTAAAATCCTTAACTAGTGTAGTAAATATAAAAGAAAAAAACATTTCTAGAAGGTAGAAAAGATGATAGCTCCTCCATGTTTCATTTTCTCTACTTGCCCATTTAGCAATGTTTGTATTTATTTATTTGTTTTTTTTTTTAAATTATAGTACCTGTTGTCAAATATTTATCAGGTTTTTATATGATAAACCTGACCCTATAACTCTATATGATTTTTACTAGATATCCAAATTTGACTCTAATATCAATTTTATTGGGTTTTTAACATATTGGATGGGTTAGGAACCTTATAACGGCTTATTCGGTTACATCCCTAATTATGTATATGACCCTAAATACTGGTAGGGAATTAATAGAAAAAAATACGTGAAAATACTTTCTCCTTCTGTCAACTTTTTTCTAATAATATGTTTATCCATATCTTTTTCCAACTCATCATGTGGGCATGGGTTTTTTTTTTTTTTTTTTTTTTTATTTAAATGCAGGTATTTACATAAGTTGAAGGAAATGACATTCCCATTCTAACTACGAAGAATTAACTAGAAGTCGTATTAAGCGTGGGATCTGGACTAGGATTCATTATTTGCTGCCCTATATGTATGCTTTAAGAGAAACATGTTTTTTGCGTTTAATGTAAAAAACAATATTTTATAGTAGAGTTACGTTACTTGAACTTTTTGATTTGTAATAGTTTAGTACATAAAAAAAATTTATACTAAGACGATACTTAAATTTTTAAAAGTTTCACCGAAGGTACTTCTGAACGGAATCCATCTTATTTTCTTTTAAATGCTAACGTGGCAAGTGGATCCGAATAAAAAATTATTTTTCTATCCTAGTTGGTAGAGTAAATTTCATTGACAGTACCTAAACTTTTTAGCTTGCAATAGTTTAGTACCTAAAAAAATTATACCATGATGGTACCCGAACTTCTTTAAAGTTTTACACACCATGCCTTTAGCTAGAGTTCGGCCATTTTATTAGCTGAATCGCTGGCATTGAACCTAAACTTGATTTACAAAATATATATATATATATATATCTTTTATCCTAATTGACTTCTTATTTTGAAAAAAAAAAAAAATAGTCACTCTCCTATCTCTTTCCCCTGGCATCCTCCTCCTCCTCCTCCTCCTCCTCCTTCCTCTCCTTCTTCTATTAATTTTTCTTTTAGTTTTTCGATTGCAATTATTAGATAACATTACAATATCTGAAGAAAATAAAACTCATCCAACTTGGACGGATTCGATAATTAAAAAAAATCAAAAGTTTGGATTCCATGTCAGAGAGAGTAAAAAATAATTAAAAAAATGCCAAGAAGTATAGAAAGATATCTTTTTTTTTTTTTTTTTTGAATCAAGTCTAGATTCTATGTCAGCGAATCGCATGAGAAATAGCTGGATTCCTGCTAAAGATACCGTGTATGAATTTTTAAAAAGCTTGGTATCGTCATGGTATAATTTTTTTTTTTTTTTATGTACTTACTGTTATAAATCAAAAAGTTCATTGATTGTGAATGAAACTTACTTTATCAGCTAAGATAGAAAAATAATTTTTCATTTAAGTTCGGTTGCCATGTCAGCATTTTAATGAAATAATGGACGGATTCCATCCAGAGGTATCTTTAGTGAAACTTTTAAAAAGTTCATGTACCGTCTTGGTATAAAATCTTTTTAGGTACAAAATTATTACAAACTAAAAAATTACGGTGCGTTGATAAAATTTACCTCCTAATACAGCGAAAAGAACATTTTATCAAGGAAGAACTTTATATATAAAACAAATTATTTACCATTTAAATATCAAAGTTCTTTATCATGTAATATCAAGACATACACTCAAGCTGGACTTAATCGAAATTGGTTCGGCCTGCTGGTTTTTGAATGAAATTAATATATTGAATTTGGAATATTAAACCTTAGACTCCATTGTATTGATAATATCAATCTAATTGATATAAAAAGCGGAATTAGAACTTATAGAAGTTTTATAACCCAACGATTTTATCTAGGTTTTGATATTAGTTGATCAAAATCACACAAATAAACAATGCACCTCTGTATCTATTACATATGCCTAAAACATTGAAAAGGGGAAAAAAAAATTGTGTTGAGGTTGAATATATCAAATCATACGTCATCAATGTAAATGGAAATCAGAAATTACAACAAGAAAATAAACCAAGTCATCTTGTAGTAGAAAAAGGAGGGTTTTAGGAAGGTTTAGTTATTATTATTATTATTATTATTATTATTATTATTATATTATATTATTAATGGTGAATAAGCATATTTATTGTTATACTAAATATAAGCTTTGTCTTATTAGTATAGAAAAAATGATGGGAATTTTAGCATGTATTTTTTTTTTCCCTTTTCTTTTGGGTACTGTTAGTTTTTCAATTTACACGCATTTTGAATGGATTATTATATTAGTTTCAAGTTTTTTTAATCAAACCCAACTTGGAATTGACAAATGCATATTCAATTTTTTAAGTTGGTGGTTTTCTTTCTAGTTTTGAATGCCCACCAAGTGTTAAATTAAAACCAGTAGTTGATAAAGACGCGTTTTCTAAACATTATTGTCAAAATCTTTATTACTGAATGCCATGAATGCTACTCTCTCAATTACGTAATCTAAATTCATTCCCCTCCTTAAAGTTGTAATAAATAATAAAAAAAACTCCAAAATCTACTCGATAAATATAAATATATCAAATTATGGAACATGCTTTTAGCTTAAAAGAAAAATAAACTCACTTTCCAAAATTGCCCTGATGTATTTTAGTGGCAGTCAAGAAGATATAGTTCATTATATATAAATGGATAGACACATTTTCTTTTTATTTTTACATTTTGGTATTTTTAATTTTGCATTTCTAAATTTATCTACATATCAATATAAATCTACGATATATCCACATAGCCACCCAACCATCCACTTAGCTACAGCTTTTTCGTGTGTTTTTTTTTCCCTTTTTTAACCAACCATCACTTTCTTTGAAATCCCAATGTGAGTAGTATTCATTTTTCAAACAACCCCACATCCATTATAATATAGGATAAATATCCCACTTGCTATATGAAATTTATCAATTTATTACCAATAAACTTTTTGAATTCCCACATATATAATATTTAGATAAGATAGCTCATTGCATAAATAACTAAGATTAATGATTTTAGTCATAGATTTTAGCAAACTTCAAGTAATTAATTATATCAATGGATAAAGTTTAAGTATAAAATTGATATTTTTATATTCTACATAGTTAATTGTAAAATTAATAAAGTTTAGATACTAAATATAACTTTAATTATATAATATATTTATTTAATCATTTATAATATTTAGATAATTGTAGACAAGGATATGACATGTGTTAATAAACTTTAAATTGAAAGATATTAAGGAGATTAAATCATATTTCCAATGTTTGCACATATTCGCATTCGGTTCCCCTTTTCCGATCAAATCCTAATATATTCGTATTAGCCCAGAGCCGTGTAACCTTGTAATATCAAGATTTGATCCCAATTAGTATAAATTGCTAATTGCTCTTTTTCCGGCCCAAAGTACTAAGTTTGAATTCTCGATTTGCTGCTATTCAAATATATATGTATCCCCATTAAACCAAAACTTTTAGGTGCCAGATCGCAGCACAAGCCTTTTATTTTAATCAGTAATGACAGCAACTCTGCTTTCCTTGACCTGCTTTCATTGACTTTCGGTCGGATAGCAAACCTCTAGGCCAGGTTTCACCAAATAAATTGTCAATTACGGCTAATCTGCCGAATCGGGATAATTAAATGGAAACATAGAAAAAACATCCCCGTATCCTCAACGCCATGCAAAATCAAAAGAAGACAAATTAATATTTGGTACAGTGTAATAGATTCTCCTCATGAGCGGATCAAATTAGGTTGCACTAAGTGCTTTCCGCAACCTCATGTTGAGTTTATCGAATTTTAGTCCAAGTAATCATATTGCAAAATATAAAAAATAAAAAAATAATAAGAAAAAGAAATCATCCTTTCTAATATTTAGATAGCCGAGTAAAATAATAAGAATGGTATTGCAAATAATACCATAATCTTAGCAAAACATGCATACCTCAACTTTTAGTTTGATTAATTTAATACCTAAATGTGTTACTATTAGTATACACGAAAAGTTTTTTTAGGTATTAAATTGTTTAATTTTAAAGTTTAGGTATTAAATTAATTAATTTTAAAATTTAAGTACCTAATTGCATATTTTGCCAAAATTCAAGTTTTATTTGTGATATTAATCCTAAAATAATATGATACTTAGCATTGTTTGTATTGGTTGGCCGTTGCGGCACATCAATCCTATTTGACACACCCGGAATTAGTTTTGTCAATAGAATATCATTACATTTTGATAGGGAAGACTATATAATAATACATCCACATAATTTTAAGGTCAATTGCAAGCACACCTAATAAAGTATTCATTGGATGTGAGTATATGTTCCATCCTCTCATGTTCAATTCCATATCTAAAACTTTTGAAAATATCTTTGCAGGAGTTATTAAATTGTTCCTAAAACCTTCAAATCATTATTATTGGATAAATTCCAATTGGTAATATCAATTCTGAGGGTAAGTTTATTTAAGATATCACTATTTTGAGCAGTTAAAAAAATAATTAATGTTTTACAAAGTGAATCAAATAAGCCATTAACTTCTCACAAAAATTCATTTAGGATATTAATGTTTGGATTTATTTTCAATTAATTTTCCTTAATTATCAATTATGAATACCTTATTCCACTTAATTTGCAAAAAGTTCATTTTTTTAACCACTTGAAACATTAATACATTAAATGAATTGTACCTTCAAATATTAATTATATTTTTAATCACTCAAAACATTGATATCTTAAATAAAATTACTCTTGATAACTTTCATTGAATCTGCCTTTTATTGTTTGTGATCTCTTTTAATGGTAGTTATGAATAAGTTATTGCAAAATAATCAAAAGTTATGGAAATCGAAAGTACAATAATTTAAAACGTCAATCTCTACCTAATTAATATTTTAATGGACATAATTGTGATTTTCACTAATTGAAAAGATGAGAAGACATTGCTGTATAGATGGGTTAAAGCTGTGCCGGTAGTCAGCCTTGGCTAGCTCCAATTGGTGCTAGCCAATTTTGACCAAATCAAGGTATCTTTCAACTATTTTTGGTCTTAGTGTGGGGGTACTATTGCACTGCTAGGGACCTGAGTACCCTGAGAAATAACTATAGCAACAACCGATGAATCACCTAAAAGCGACCACCATCTATATTTTTAATAAATTTTATTTATTGCATTCCCATTTAATCATTAAGACCTGTGCGCATTAAGTATGGCATTTTACACGTTACTTTCTCGTCTTTTTCTCTTTTGTGTCGTGACCCTAGGCATCCATGTATTTAATTTTTGTGAAAAGATGATTAGGATCACCGGACACGGACAATAATTAGTAATATATAAATATTAGAGTAAGTTTTATTAGCTATATTTGAACTTTTTAATTTGTACTAGTTTGATATTTAAAAAAAAATTTACAATAAGATAATACTTGAACTTTTTAAAAGTTTCACCGATGGTACTTTTGAACAAAATCTATTTATTTTTTCGTCAAAACAATGATGTGGCAAGTGGATCCAAATAAAAAATTATTGTCTCTATCCTAATTATTAAAGTAAGTCGTATTCATGATAACTGAACTTTCTGGTTTGTAATAGTTTAGTATCTAAAAAAATTTTTTTATAACATGATAGTACCCAAATATATTAAAAGTTTCACGTAAGATACCTTTAGCTAAGATTCAGTCATTTCTCAAGCAATTCGCTGATGTAGAATCCAAACTTGATTTTTACCCACTCTCCTTTCTCTCTCCCCCTTGCTATCATCCTCCTCCTCCTTTTTCTTTTTCTTTCTTTTAGTTTTCAGGTTGCAATTATTCGATAACGTTACAATGTCTAAAGAAAATAAAAAAAAGAAATTAACCCTAATAACCAAGTCCATCCAAATTGGACATATTAGATAGTTAAAAGAATAAAATTTTGATTTCATATTAGAGGGAATAAAATAAAAAATAAAAAAAGTCAACTATAATAGAGAGATATCTTTTTTTTTTTTTTTTTTTTAAATTAGGCTTGGGTTCCACGCTAGTGAATGACTTGAGAAATGGTCGGATTCTGGCAAAAAATATCATATGCAAAACTTTCAAAAAGTTTGGGTACTGTCATGGTATAATTTATCTTTTAGGTACTAAATTGTTACAAACTAGAAAATTTAGGTAGCGTTAATGAAACTTATTCTAATAATTAGGATAGAAAAAATAATTTTTTTATTTGAGTCCACTTGTCACGTCAGTGTTTTAATTGAAACATGGATAGATTCCATCCAAAGACACTTTTGGTAAAACTTTTAAAAAGTTCATGTACCATCTTGGTACAAAAATGTTTTTAAGTATCAAATTGTTACAAATCAAAAAGTTCATGTATTGTCAATGAAACTTACTCATAAATATTGTTATTTTTTTTATATGAAGAGTTTTTCTCACTATTTATTTAAAAAAATAAACATCACAAACGATACCTAAAATTTGATAGAATATAAAATTAGATATATAATTTTTTAAATTGAATAATTCAGTATCAAAACTTTAAAATTGACCAATCAAGAACCTAAAACAACTTTTCATGTAAGCCAATAATACTTCCATAATATTGGTTAAAAACGTCACATAGTATGATGGTGTTACCCAATTTGATAAAGATACTATTGGCATGTAAAAAAAAAAGTTCATTTCAAATATTAAATTGATCAATTTCAAAGTTTAACTATCTAATTATATATTTTGTTAAAATTTAATAACTATTTATAATATTAACTCTATTAAAAATATATGGAGACTTACTTGCTACTCAACTGAACACGAGTATTATTCACAATGAATCTCTTTTCAGTAATGTCAGTTTAATCATTTACTTTCCCACTAGTGAAAATTTCAGTTTAAGCTGTAACAAGTTACACTTGCAGGACCTTCGAGGAGGATATGGTAAATAAAATCCAGTGCATGTAAAATTCTAGCTTTTTTTTTTTTTTGTTTATTCTTTTAACATACTTTATATTGGAGAATGTATAGAATAGTCGGACAATAAATAGTTTTAATTTTTATTTTTATCAAAATTAAATGAAAGATGCATTCAATTTTATATATCATAAGTCATTCAAAAGGAGAAACAATGTTTTTCAAAAAAGAGACAATGACTTTCCTAAAATGATACAAAAGATAGAGCTGGTTGATTGAATCCCAATAATTGCGTGAACTTTATTAAAACCTTCTATTTTAAAACCCCACCACCACGGCTACTACTAACATATATTTTCTTTTAAAATAATAATCGTTAATTTCTAATTTAAAATCATAAACTTTCTCTCTCTCTCTGTCTCTCTTAATTATGCTATTACAATGTATTTTTAATTCTTATAAAACCATTCCCTCCTTTTTGGCTATTATAACGGAAGGGATAAGTCGATCCTTTGTTATAAATCACTTCTTTACTTCTTACTTTTAAAAGCTTGTATTGAAATTTTGGGTGAGGAAAATAAGGAAATCATGCTATATAAAAAGCTTTTTTTATTTTGAAACAAAACTATATACAATTTTCTTTTTTACGATAAAAAAATTTAATATTTCATAATAATGGATTCATATTCTTTTATAATTTGGTATCGTTAAATCTTCACCAGCAATAATATATTTATACATTGGATGCATATAAAATGCTATCCAATTGTTTAAGTATGTCTATAATTGTATTGATCGGTCCCATGTTAAGTGTTTGGTGATTAGCCATATGGTGAAATTATATTTTGCTTTTGAAAGTTTTTCCATAAACAAAATAAAAGATGCAAACTATTTTCAAAAGTAACATGCGGTTTGCTCCACTTTATCACACGAATAAATTGACCATGACATGGGTCTAGTCTGGACCTAGACTCGGTGAATCAAGAGTCTAAAGCCCATGTCTTCCTAACTAGTCTATTTCCTTTACTTTTTTAAAATTGAGCTCAAAATTTTAAATGAAATTTCAAAAAAATAATTTTATCTAAGTTAAACTATAAACTCAAAACAAAAGTTCAATATAAAAACATTGTAAATTTTAACACATCTCTCAAAAAATTGTGAAGGACATGCAATTATTAATACACAGCTGCATCTAATTTCATTTGCACCATTGGATTAAAATATAATAAAAATCTAGAGGTTATAAAGAGGAAAAAAAAATTGGTTCAACTATTAAGGAATAAGATTTTCATATAAATAAAATTAGACATCTTTAAAGGGCCAAGTTTGCCATGACTCCAAACTATGGCTCACAATAAGGGATAGGTTCCTAACCCACCACAATTGAGCCATAGTAGGTCTTGATTTAGACCTAACCTCTGCTATATCTACCTAAATACATTTTTTTTTTTTTCCTTTTGAGGAATAAACTTTCACCAATGCGCATGTGATTTGATGATAATAATTAAGTGATCGTAACGTATTGAATGAATTTCCCTTAATTTTAAAATACAGAAGCCCCCTGCTAATATTATCATGAACAAAACCAATGACATTAATAACCTACCACATATATAACGATTCTAAATATCTAATATTCATAATAGGGAATAATCAATATCTCAATATCCGACATTAACATCTTTTATTTCAATATTATGAAATTCCAAAAGCTTTAAAACAATTGGATAGACCAATAAAATATGATTAATAGATCACAAACTATTTCCAATATTGTTTTGTACACAGCTATAGAGCACGATCCCAAGTTCTTGGGCTAAACACATTATTTGGACTCTCCCACACTTGAGACAATTCTACTTGAACAAGTTAGCGAACTATAGAATATATAGTCACACAAGCACATACAAAAAAATAAGCAAATGCAAACTTTATCCACGTATCATAATTGGGTAAATTACGTTTGAAGGTAGGAATGTTTCGGAAAAAGTTTATTTAGGATCATAATATTATGAGTGGTTCATTTGAAATCACAACGTCTCAAATAGTTTTTTTGAGATTACAGTATTTAGGAAAATGAGTCAATTGAGATTATTATTAATACATGTTACAATGTAACAAATCTTTTAAATTTTAATTAAATTTCTTTCTTATTAACAAGGTCAATAATGAATTCAATTGATCCATTTCTTTAAATGTTATGACCTCAAATAAAGTATTTAAATATTATAATTTTAAATGTACTTATTCATAAATTTATAACTTTTCTTTTATCGTTTATCCTATCAGAATCTAATACCATAATCAGAAATTATTATCTATTTTCTTAATCATTAAAACAGCATCGTTTGAAGTACTCGGGACTCTTTAAAAGTTGTACTACCAGACTGTAGTTAACACCACAAGTCGTATCGTTCACGGAGCGAAGTCGGGCAGCCATCATTTCATTTACAAGTGTCCATACAGGCATCCCACTCCACATGTGTGATTTCCTCGGGGTTTTGTCACAATTTTAACGCCTTACATGACCGCGCCATGGTCAGTAATCCGTTGAAAGTCAACATCTAATTAATCATATCATTTTGATTTTAGACTACTCAATGATAAAAATGCTGTACCGATCATTGGGTGAGATATTCCCAAATTATCAGTGTAAAGGGATGAAATTGCTATATAAAATAGTGTGTTAAATTCACTATGTATTTGGACTTGACTCGTTAACCCGAGTGACAAAACCTAAAGAGTTTGATTTATAATTAAGAAAATAAAAAGGTTTAGTTTAATCAAAACATATATCGTTGAACCAATCCATCCACTAGTTTCTACAGTATGCCTAGATACTTAATAAGGTAGGTCATCGGCCATGGGCTCTTATGCCCATTTCACAATCATTAGGATAGCCTTGAATAAATAACCTTAATCCTATCTATTGATCATCAACATGATTGGATAAATATCATCACGCCCAAAATATAAATCAATCATATCTCCTTATTTAACACTTTTGAAAACGCTAGAAATGAGAGAAACAGAGTATGTAAAATCTCTACTCTTCATGATCAAACAAGTAACATGTCCATGCTCAATTATGAATAGTGAGGTTAATACTTAATATCTCTTTCACTTGCCATAAGTGTTTTTAAGCCAATGAGAATATCTATTTGTTCTCCACGCCAATTTATTAAGTCATCTCTTCAAATGTCACTCATGTGTCACTCCTCAGAGGTTACTTTGTAGGATAAAACTCACGTGGTATACATGTGGCAATATCAAACAAAATCCTACATCTATGACAACATCCACTTAGTTTCTTTGGCCTTTTCCTAAGCATAAACAACACTCAAATTTTTAGGGTTTGCTTTTCATTATATTGATCATTTTCTATCTTAAAAGCACACATAACAAATAGGGGGACAATATCACCTTTATAGCCTCAACTTCACATGCTTTTACAATTTTACACATCAAGCTTCAAGTCTCAAATTATACACCTAATTGGAAATTTCTTTATCACCCTTGCTATTATTTCTTTTTACGCTACTAGTTGCTATCCTAATTATCATGAGAAACCAATAATATCATGATACATATAAAATTTAATTTCAAATTAAGGTACAAGGTACTCCCAAAATCTTTTTCTTGTGTTTGCTTTTGTCTTTATTGTTAAAACCTTAGCCTTTAAACCACGCCACCAAGCTAATATCACTATAGGAAGACTTCAATAATCCAATGGAGTTCTAAGATGACATTATTAGTTTACATAAATTAAAATATTATCAATTTCTTTTGATAATTGGGATGATGGTTAGTAATGGAAAAAAGACGAAATGGTAACAATGATAACTAAACTTCTAATTGGGTATATAATTTGACAACTTGAAATTTGAGGTGTTTAATTCAAAACAGAGTGTAAATTTGAGGTAGTAGTCGTAATATTGTCCCATAAATATGTGACTATTTACTTACATCCTAAGTGTCTGAACTTCTCACTCCTTTAAAAGCAACTAACCTAGATACACATTATGTAATATCATATCACAATTCAAGATACACACACATGTATAAAGGAAAGAATTGTGGTCATAGTCACCTAATTCTAAGATCATTGATTAGGAACCAAAGTTTTACTTAAAGAGGGAGTTTATTAATTTTATAATTGACTTTAGGTTCAATATGCCAAACTAGTAATTAATTTTTACGACTAGGTAATTAAATCCTTTGAATTAGTGATAACCTATTAATTTATTATAAAAGTACTCAATAGCTATTCAAGAACTATCTAACTAAACTTCGACTAATTAATCAATAGGTGATTATCTTATTACTAAGCATCAACTTAATAACTTATGAACTAATATTTAATCATAACAACTTTTCAATTAAAAACTTCTTACTAAACATTGACATTATGTCACCACTCACTCACCAATATTTAATCTAAGGTAACTAAACAACCATTCATCGTATAAAACTTTTGACCTATTTATTTGCCCATTTACGTGTATACTTAAAGATATTTTATAATGCTATTATGATAATATATATTATATACTATTATATATTTTGTCTATGCTACATACATAAATATATATACTTCATGTATTGTTACAATTACTATCTCAAGAACTATCTATCTATCGATTGATCTCTATAAAAACATATACTACACTTATGTATTACCACCATATTCTTAATTTTGTATTCCTCTTCTCAAACTCCTTATTTAACAAAATAATATTTTAAAACTAAAAAGGAGTTAATACTTTAAACACTATAAAGGAAGAATGTGTAAAATTTCTTTGAAATGTTGACTCATCATTTCCACCATAAGGGAATTAAAAAGATATTATTGTTCATAATCATAAACAAATTACACTAATAAATAAATTGCAATGTTATTTAGAAGATAGAGTTACTTTAATATCAGTTGTGTAAGGACCCAACAAATTATATATCAAAATTCAGACATGTCAAATCCTCACCCATGTATAATACCTAAAGTATTATACACATAGGTTTCCTTAAAATATTTGTTTATGTCGAACATTACTAGCAAGTTTTAAATTCATAAATTGTTTATTAGATTCTGAAGACAACTGAATTTGTAGCGGGAAAACAGACTCTATAAAAGCATTTCTAGCCTCCACTAATATAAGAGTATATCAACTTTTTCATAAAACAAAATCATAGCATCAGGTATCTCATATACCTTTTATGATGGTAAACAAAGCTTTAAGGCTTATTACAAAAACATTGGGGCCCATCAAGCCCTTAAAGAAAAACATCTTCGGAAAGATAAATTTGGTTATTTAAACAAAATAAAAACAAATACAATTATCTATCGGTCCTACTTCTCTTCACTCCTCCGAAACCTTCAAGATCGCCCATACCGAGTCAAATATCATCAACATATCATCATCATCAACGCTTGGAAGTAAAACAATAATGAGACAAAGCTTAGTACGTAGTAACAGAAGCACACACGAGATGCCACACAAGCTTAAACTAGTGCAATGCAATAATAATTATTATCTTTAATTTAAAGTAAACAACTTAACACTAAGCACTTACACTGCTGAACAATCTCTGGGAACCTGAGGGTCTTACGTAACAGCAGCTACTCAGGGGATTCATATTAGTAGCCTGGATACTTATATCCCCTATATCTAATCGAGGAAGAGAAAATATTCTCATCTAGGATTCACATCCATTATACTATTTTATTTATCCCAGTCCATAACATCATTTAATTCAACTGTCCCATAAATGTGAACTAAACCATGTTACTGTACTCAAGTCTAAGAAAACGTTACGCTGATACCATTTTCCCTATCAGCTATCCGTTGAGTGACTTATGAATGCAATGCATCGTGGCATACCATTTCATCATGGTATTTGATATTGCATCATAACAGTGGTGGCCTAAGAGCTTAATCTACCATGCACGGCTCTGGACATGGTTATTGCTCCCCAGACTGAATTACATGACACAAGCACAAAAGAAGTAGAAGCCAAACCCAAATATCTATTCAAAGGTTAAATTATATAAAAAAAATCAATTATTTATCCTTTTTCATCAATCTTATATTAAATGTTAGCTTTATATTTTCATTTGATCAAACATAAAAATAGAAATCCTACCATGGCTGTGAAAATCGCCCTGCCAAGATACAGATAGTTCTCTATTGTCTGCCAAATTATCTTTTATTAAACAAATATTTAGTCTAATATATTTTATAAATTACGTACTCTTTATTATTTAAGGTTTAACCTAACATACTAATCTATGCCAATCATAATTTACTAAACCTCTATTAATTAGTCTTAACCAAGTTTATTAAGCTTAGTCTTTTAATTAAATTACTAAGTCAAATTCAATTAACTCCGTAAGTCATTATCATAAATCTATTAAGACTTAGTCAATCTACTTTATTTTGTTTCGTTTATATTCATTAAGCTAAATTGATCCTAGGTTGATTAACTAAGTTTATTTTATACTTAACTTCTATGTTAACTCAAATTAACTACTAAACCTACCAATTACTTAATTCATTCTTAATATATCATTTAATCAATATATTATATTACCTATCATTAATATTTTTCATTTTTATTTTATTTTTATTCAATTTTCATTTTTAGGAAGAACACGGGCAGGTACATGGGTCGTGTTTCACCCCTTGTATATGCATAAGAAGAAGCGTGGTCAAATACATTATGTTGTGTTTCCATCGTGTTTCACTTTATATTGTAACACTCAAGATCAAAGAGAAACACGGTGGAATACAATGTACCGTGTTTCTCTTTAAGTAAAGAACAAATAAGAAACATAACCAAAAACAAATTATATGTACCCGTGTTTCATCAATAAGACACATCTGGCCTTGTTTCCTCATAACTTATGAAACACACGAGGAACAAAGAGGAACATGGGGAGATAGATCATCCCGTGTTTTAGCCATGTTCCGAGAATTCAAATTGTTTTTGTTAAAATGAATCAGAGAGAAGCACGACGTGATACATAACATCGTGTTCCAGCCATGTTTCCTTTTTTATGAGCAAACTTTGAAAATTTTCAAGAAAATTTAGGAGCACGACTGAATTTGGTTCCTCGTGTTTCCCTTGTGCTCTTTGCTCCATTTTTACATCTTGAAAACACATCCTATTTCCTACTTGTTTTGCATCATTTTTCAACTTTTAACATCTTATATTCATCATACAAACTTAGAATTATCATCTATAACATCTATATACATCTTTTCACTTCATATGCCATCTTAATCTTAGTTCTATCAGACATGATCCACTTGTGTTTTAACTTATAACTTCACATATTACAAACTTGCAAATTCCATTTTACACTCTACTTATAGGTAACATGAATTCATCAAATACAAGTACAAACAATTATCAAATAATAAATGAACATAACTTACCTATTTGGCAAATTTTAACTACTTGAGCTTTTTTCTATTCTTTCTTTCTATGGCTGATGAAGCTATCTAAAGCTTGATTCTCGCTTCTTATCTTCTTTTTCTGACCTTGATTTCCTTTCTAATCCTCTTGAAATTAAGATTTGAGTGTTAGAATTTGAAAAAAATAAAGAATCGACAAAAAGATGGAAAGAAAAAGAAAAGAAAAGGTGATAGGTAGAAAACAAAGGAAAAGGGAAAAAGGAAAGGGGAAGGAAATTTTAAAGATATTCTCAGAATAGAAATTTTAAAGATATTTTTAAAATAAGGTATTAAGTTTAAACTTTTCTAATAATTATTTTAAGAATTGCAAATAATTAGAAAATAATTTAGGAACATATATATTAGAAATATACGACTTGATATAAAAATACAATTTAAAAATTTAATTTATGAAAATCTGATATTTAATTTGGGTTCGAGTTTAAAACTGATAGTTTTAAATAAGTAATTGATTAAAAAATTATACAGGTTTTAAAAAATGAAAGTTAACTAAAGTTTAAGGGTTTAAGAAAAATTTGTCAAGCATTCCAATTGTTTGTGTAGGAGTTTAAAGATTTGAAATTATAGGAAAAAGAATTTTGAATTGATTATTGAAAGAAATAAATAATTTGATTTATAAAATTAATAATTGAAGAAAATAGATATTTTGAAAGAATATTTAAAATCTTAAATGTCAATTTAACCTATTTTCTAATTTAATTATACACAGTATCTATTCATGTTTTATTATTTATTCATTTTATTCATTTAAACTATCTAAACTATATTCACAATTAACTATCTATTATGTTATTCAATTAAATAATTTCTAATTTAACTAGATGAGGGTTTAGGGTATTTCAAGTCCCGGTGTTATAACAATGAAATAAAGAGATTAACTTTTATTAACTGCAGTTAAAAGATCTTGTAAATAATGTAAAAAAGTTAAGACTAAATATTTTAAAAAATATACTAATAAATGTAACAATGGCACCTGAACTTCAATCATTGGATGAGAAACTTGAATAAATTTCAGTACTAATTAAATTAGGAGATAGGACAAGAAGCTTACTACTTTCATGGAGGACTATCAAGCAAACTATACTTTAAGTTTGCAAACATGAGGGAAGGAGACTCAAGTAGCGTCATCACAGAATTCAAAAGGGTTGAGTCATCATCTTCCATGATAGTATTTCTGATTCAATACTTAAAGGAATCAAACTTGAGATTTTGAAGTTAATAAAGTAGATGCTTTAGCAGGGTGGTTATTTTAGGCTAAGAGGTTTTTTTAACTTTCATAAAATACTTAATGAAGAAAGGAACACCATTGTTAGCATTTGCTTTGGAAGACAAAGCACTAGAATGCATGGATTGAGAGGAACAATAAGATTTCTACCTAGGCATCCTTTAAGCAGGCAGTTGGAAGGAACTTTTGGCCTTTCATATATAAAGAAGTGCAGGCAAGTTGGACAAATTATTGCAGATACAATTGTGGACGAGTATTTTTTCCCAGTTTGAGACCCTTCTAATAATGTAGTAGGGCTGTCTTATGCTTCTTATTGAGCTGTTTCATATAAGATCTCTTTAACTTCATTGGGAAACGAGAATTGTAAATCTTTTGTTCCACAAGCATGATTCAAGCCATTTCCTTAGCCACGCTATATGAGGCTAAGTACACTGACCAACTTTCTTATAAACCTTCTTCTTTTTCATTCGACTAGCCTTCTTCTAAACCATCAAGCTTAACCTTTAGTTTTTCTAAACCTCACACACATAACCCATCTTTCTCACACACACAACCTTTATTTCATAATTCTTCCCAAGATTCCAAAACCCACATTCCTATAAGGAAGCTATCACTTGTTGAAATGGTTGCAAGAAGAGAGAAATGATTATGTTATAATTGTGATGAAAAATTTAGCAAAAATTATACATGTAAAGTGAAGTTTTTACTGTTATTGTCCGATAGACGATGACACTATTGATGCACATTATATTGATGATGGGATGGATGTTGGGTTTCCATAAGGTTTTAGAATTTATAAAGATTAAATCTTATGTAGCGAAATTCAAAAAAGAAACCTTAATCTAGTATCCATGTGTTTTGATTAGACTAAAACAAAACAAATAGTTCGAATTTATACCTTAACCTTGAAGCTTGAAATCAATTGGTAGATTAGATTTGTAGTTACTGTAAATTTACCATCCCCTCTACAGTATCCACACGAATGAATACTCCTTCAAAAGGATCCTTTACGTGCTAGCGTTATCTAGAACACTTCTAGATCTGATTGGGAAAATTTTACTCACAACTCTTGTGCCTCTCTATTTTAGGGTTTACAGAATTTCTCTGCAAGTCTAATGTTGATAACACATGACATTCACCCTAAAAGAAACCTCTTATGTCTTATTTATAATAATGTCACATGAATAATGACATTAGTGCCCCTAATCTTATTAGGGATAAATTAATTTGCTAACATAAGAATTCCTAATCCAATTAGGAATTATTATAGTTCATAACAAATTATATTTATTTATTATTCTTAACCAATTAAGATTAATAATAAATAAATTTATTATTCCCACTAGACTTATTTAAATTTAGTTCATGATCCTTTTTTGTTCATTATACTGTGTGTGACCATATAAATTTACTTAATGTTAGCCATTGACCTAAAACCATTTTTATCAACAAAATATATGTGGCTTGTAGCAAGACATTATGTTTACCAAAATTAAGTGAAAATTAGTGATCCGATTTTTACCGGATCCATAACTTATTTCATTATCCTTTTGTCACATGATATCTAGATTGGATATAAGGCATGGATAGTGTCATCCTTATATCGTTCAAGCTTATAATTTCTTGATCTCCAAGTGAACCGATAAAACAAATGAAATTGATCACACTATCAATTTATTTGAGCATGGCCATGCATTTCTTAGTGTCACTTATCGAGGGGCTCAAAAATATCTCTCTAAGAGGGACAAATCTTATCTTAATCACTTAACTTCCTCTACATGATTCACATTACGCTCAATCTTAACCTTTATAATTATCTGGTTAAAGACAACGTTTTATTGAGTCAAATCATAATATTCCTCATGTTGGAACTTATGGTGATTTCGGATCTAAGGATATCTTGACATTGATATTATGAGAATCACTTATGACACTAATCTATATAGTGATCTCATAGTGAGTTAGTCCAGTACACAATCCTCTAATATATACTTATGAGTTTAATTTGTATCCCCATACAAATAGATATCTCATGACTATCAAACAAAAGCTCATACTAGATTTAGTTTATTATCATTCCCATATTAATAAGCATCTAGGGACATTTAGAATAATTAAATTATTCATGGATCATTATAAAGTAAATATCAAACAATATAATAGAAATGTCTCTATGTCAATAATATATATATATATATATATATGATAATATTCAGTAATTGGTTTAGGGCACAATCACTAACAATGGATACATTACAAATTGTAGATGGTGCTAAGGAAGCTACTATAAGTTTTCATGCAATGAGAGGTATGCAAGTTCCTAAGGCATTGCATTTTGTTGGACAAATTGGTAATCACAATGTATCAATTTTAGTAGACAGAGGTACTACACATGATTTTTTGCAGCTTAGACTTGCAAAGCATTTAAATTTGATAGTATTACCTACATATTCTTTTCACGTCATGATTGGAGATGGTAATAGAAGTGTATGTGAAGGCAAATGTGTAGACATGCCAATGTTCATACAGAATCATAAATTTTTTATTACCTTTTATATTTTGCTAGTGCAGGGGGTTGACATGGTTTTAAGAGTTCAATGGTTATAAAACCTTGGTTATATAACTATTGATTATAATGCCTTAACTATGGCATTTTCATATAGAGGAAATAAGGTGTCTCTAGTGGGGGATTCTTCATCCGTATCTCAAATTACCCTAAGTGTAAAAGGACTAGTGTTTCTCTCTCCACTCCCTTTCTACCTCTTGAACTCTCTTTATGAGCTAAGTATTGAAACCTTAGATCCACTCTCTCTGACTATGTTTGTATTTGTGTGTTTAAAATACCAATCTATTCTTGTTGATCTTGCAAGTAGTAACATTGGCGATTTCTAGCTCAAGACACTCCTCATTCTCAACGACTCAATTGTTTCAGGGCCAAAGATAGTTTCCTTTCTCTCTTTTTCATTTATATTCAAATTTGAAGATTACTAGATCTATTATTACTACAATATGATGTATTTAGTTGTATAATTTGTTTCATAACTACTACTTGTTATGACTACTATTAACTAATTACAATCTATAGCTTAGCCATTTAGGCCCTTTTCTACCCCTATGATGAAATTGAGTCATAATAGTTGTCTCTAGGTTTATAGGCTCAATCAATTTCATGAAGTCTTTGGACTTCCATTGTAATAACCCAAAATTTTACAACTTGAATTTAAAATCATTAATTAAACAATGTGAAGTTTTTGGAAATGTTTTAAAAGAAATTACAAATATCACTCCTAATTTTTCATGTTTTAAAAATATTAAAATAAAAATAATCTAATTGTGGATTAAGAAATTGAATGAATAACAATAAAATTTTAAGGTATAATTTTTCATAGTTTTGGCAATCAATAATTGATAATAATTTAATAACATAATCATATGACTTAATTTCAATTCTAATAAGATCATGATAATTTGGACAATTATGCAAAGAGCAAACATGAGACATCTTGATTTCAATCTTATCAAGTTGATTACGTTAATGAAAATTATAAAACATAATATCTTTAATGATTAAAAGAATATGAATATTGTATGTTTAATATGCACATTGTTATATATATTCAGATAAGAATGGAAAAGAAAGTCTACAACCTTCATTTGTTGAGTTTGTTGTATTGTGTGAGACATGTAGTGTCCTTACGTGTTGTCCTAGGTCTAGAAATGAGTCCAGTTCAGTTTAGTCCAGTCGTGTTGTTAGTCCTTTGTCATTTTTGTCGAGTACGAGTCTTTTTCAAAAATCAAGTAAGTGAAGGTTGAAATTGATGAGCTAATTCTTATTGTTTATATATGCTCCATTGAATAGAATATCAGTTGTATAAGTCAAGAAAACATTTAAATCTTGAAATATTTTGTAGAAAACGAAAATAAAAATAATTCAAATAAATGTGATAAAGACTAAAACAATGTGATCATACTAACTGTGATATATAAACTTAATAAATATGAATATTTAATAAAAGAATCAAAATTTTCTAAGAAATGAAAAAAAAAATAACAAAACTTGAAATAGAACTTAATTTAAGAATTGAACTTTGATAATCTAATTAAGCCAAGTAAAATAATTAATAAGATAAAAATCAAATAGCTTGACTAAATCAAATAATAAATGAATTGAATTGGATTTGAGATTTCAAATAACCCCTTCGTTTAGCTAAGTTGCTTTAACTATCTTGTTCCAACTAATCAAAATCATTTATCTTTTACAAATTTGAAATTAAATTCTCTTTCTCTTAATTCTTAAATCTCTAAACTCTTGGAAAGTCAATTTCAATGTTTAGTAAATTTATAATCTCCAAAATTTAGTTTATTTCATAAATTGATTTATCCAATTTCTTACAATTAACAAACTTAACCATTTCCCTTTTAAATTTATAAATGACCCCAAATTTCATTATAAAATGTTATAAATTAGCTTTTTGAACCTAAAATTCTATGTACTTAATCCCCGTAAATTTTGAGTTCAATTGTATATTTAAAAATATCATTTTTAAACCTAAACTCAAACTAAGTATCAAGTTTTTACAAAATTAAGTCTCTAAACTTGATTTTCGACTCAAACTATTAATTTATATTTATACATCTTGAAATCATCTTCAAATTATTTTTGGTATTCAGAAAATTATCTAAAAGATCTAAACCAAACTCCTTTACTCATAAATATCCTTTATTATTTTGTTTTTTTATCCTATTTAATCCTTTTTCTTTCCTTCTTTTTGGAGCTGTCATTATCTTCTTTTTCCCTTCCTTTCTTTTCCTTTACGTTTTCTCTTCTTCCTCTCCTTCTTTCTTTTCTTTTTCTTTTCAAATCTTACTCAAGATTACAAATTTAAAAGAGATTAAAGAAAAATGAAGATAGAGAACATGGAAGAAGATGGAAGTTTCAAAAGCTTAGGGAAAGTAAACACAAAGAAGAATCAAGAGGTTTATGATATCTAAAAGAGATAAGTGTTACTTTTTCCTTTGTTTTTTAGTTGTTGCTTATGTTTGTATGTGTTAGTTTGATGCTTGATATATGTGGAGTTGGTGATGAAGATGATGAATAGTAGATATGAGGTTTGATGAAAGAGTTTAATGGTGTTTGATATTGTTGGATGAATATAGAAGTGTTAGAAGTATGAAAATTAGATTATGTTTTGATGAAAGTGAAATGTGTAAAAATTGGTAAAAATATGTAAAAGAAACAAAGAAAATTCGTGCACAGTAGGGGAGTCTCAAATAGGGGCGTTTGGAGGGGCGTTTCAATTTCTATGTAAAGACTTTGAGTTGAAACAGATCGTTTGAAGGAGTTTTTTACTTTTAGATCATTTTTGGGTAAAACCCCTGGGTTGAAACGGCCGTTTGGTTTCCCTTGCCGCGACACTGTTTCATATTTTGATCGTAAATTTTTCATCCGACCTCGGATTAATATGATTCAAAATGATATGGAAAGATTAAAAATAGATCTTCTACAACTTTCATGTTTTAAGTTTTTGTGAATTCTAAAAGTATCAATGCCTAAATTTTGATTGATTCTAACTACTATATATTCCAAACAAACTTGAAAACTTTTGTTTGCTTGTTAGATGTATGTGGTTAAGTATAAAATGAACTTAGCTAATACACCTATGTTCAACTTGATTAAATGAACTTGAATGAATTAAAATGAATTAGATTGATTAAGGTTAATCAACTTGGTTAAGATTAAGCCAACATAGACATAAGTAATATGAATCTTAGATATAAAATGAACTTAGTTAACAATTTAAGTTCAACTTGACTAAATAGACTTTAGTAAGCTAAAATGAATTAGATTGATTAATTTTAATCAAAATGACTTAGTGATTATATTAAATGATTAATTCTAATCAATCTGGTTGGGATTAAGTTAAAATAGGTTAATAGCTAATAATTCGATTAGAATGATATGTTGGGATGACCATAATTTATATAGGAAATATGTTGTTTCAAATATGTGTTTGCTTAGGAAATGAATGATTTTTTATATGAATGCTTTGTTGATGCTTATATAATAAACGAATCATAAACAAAGAGAAAATAAATACTTTGACAGACAATGGAAAACTGGTCGTATCTTGGCAAAGCGATCTTCACAGTTATGGTAGGGTTCCTACTTAGTATATGGTCAAATAGGATCTTAAAATGGATTTAATTTCTTGAATAGATATATGTTTTAATATGTTCTTTGTATTAGCCTTAGCCAATATTCTATTTCTGTTTGGTTTTCTTATATGAAGGATGATGATGATTTGATACTGTTGATGATGTTAATGATGATGATGTTGTTGATGATGGTTGGATGTTGGTGGTGGGGATGAGTTGGTTTTTCCTAAAGGATTGTTAACACTTAGCTTGGATGTAAGGTGGGTAACACTGATATTATCACCTTGCTTGTGTTTCTAAATCAATTGCACCCATAAGAAAGTAAACATAATTGACTTTATGTGGGGATGGGATATTTGTATGCTACATGATGATTGTATTGCTTGACAAAACATTAACAATCAAAGTGATCACACATTGCGTGAAATGATTGTGTTGGTATTGCTAATGAGTGTCTGCTACATTGATTGATCACTTGAATAAATGAAATTAATACTATATGACGATTTAATTAAATAGACATACATTTCATGACAACATATTTGCATTAGCATTTATGAAGTATGCATGCAAGTATGCACGTTATGTATTATCATTCCTATTCTATGGGTAATGCCTAGGGAAATCCAGTAAATCTGGTGAGGGTTACTACAGGGTCATTAGTTCTATGGGAACTAAATAGGCTTGAAGAACATCGCCTGATGGGGGTTGACATAGAATGATAATACTTAGGAGGTTTTTAAGGTTATAAGGTGAAGTGGGAGATGTTTTAATAGTATGAGTACTTGGGAACAAAATGAGTTTCACAATGAAGTCCTCCCTCCTTACTTCTTTTCAAGGAGAAGTTAGAGGCTATTTTTCACTAAGTTTCAAAGGAAATCCACCTTCTTAATTATATCTAAGGAGTAGTTAGAGGTTATTTTTCAATAAAATGAGTTTCAAATGCAATCCTCCGTTCTTAGTGATATCTAAGGAGCAGTCAAAGGTTATGTTGATAGTAAAAAAACACATCACAAGGAATTTGAGAAAAGAAATCCCTCTTCCTTACTTCTTGGATTCTCCTGGGCGTGATACTGGAGCTAGTCCTTTAGCCCCAAAAGAGGGCATGAATCTCTATTGGTTTGTATTTTGGTCATCCAAACTATGCATATCATATGTTTAAGTGAGACATTGCATATTTATGTTAATAAAATTTGTTTGGTATTTGTTTGTGGTGTCATTTGGTCTTATTATTCACTGAGCTATGGTTGAGCCCACACCTTATAGTTTTGTGTAAGCATATCTCAAGCCAGGAATGGTCTAAGAGAGCGTAAAGACCTTATAGTTTTGAAAAATTAGCATAGAAAGTAATTCATATGTTTTGTATTTAAGTTAGACATTTTCTAGTATATTAAATAAGCTTGGAATGAATTTATTTAATTAGATAATAGTTCAACGTTCTGTAATATGTATTTATCTACTTTATTTTACTGTTTAGTGGAAGATACTAATTCTTTGTGGTTCTAGCGGACTGTAAGAATTTGTATTTCCTTAATTATCAAAAGGTTTTTATCAATTAAAACTCGTACATCATATGCTAAGTAGAGTTTTGCAAATCTCTAACTTGCAAAACGATTTTCATATCTTGGATGCATACTTAAATGATTACTTCAAGTTCTCCTTCTAGGCCTCCTTTATGGTCGTGACATCCATGGCTTATCAACAATTAATACATATGATGCCTTTATAATCCTATAATCTAATTGACCCGAGGAACCTAAGCTTATTTGAATTATTTTTGTTGTTGCACTAGGTTCTAGATAATATCTTCAAAAATAACATTTATAAATCTATTACCGTCCAACTTGAGTCTATAATTTATTCTATTTTTTTCCCTATTCTATCTATTCGTCATATTCTCCATTTAAAATTAAGACTTCGAAATCCCTCACCATTTAGATTGTAGTCGTTGGTTATAATTCTTAGATTTTTTTGGCCAATCTCCATCCTCTTTAGGTCAACATGCCTAAGGATTAAGTTCCTTCAACTTAATTGTTATTAATCTCAAATTTTATCAACTCGAGGTATTCTTTTAATTCTTCATCTTCAATCTTATTACGACATTTCATCCTTAATTGCCATACTTAAGAGCTACCTATTAATTCTCTCTACAAACCTATACTTCAACTATCACTAACATAAAAGAAGAAGAAGAAGAAGAAGAAGAAGAAGAAGAAGAAGAAGAAGAAGAAGAAGAAGAAGAAGAAGAAGAAGAAGAAGAAGAAGAAGAAGAAGAAGAAGAAGAAGAAGAAGAAGACTATAACCATTTTCATTATTCTTTAAATATATTTATTTATGTCATATTATTTTGGTAACACATCCTATATTATTTATTTAATTTAATATATAATCATAGTAGATATTAATAATATGTGTTTGGTTGTCTTAATACCTTATCTTATGTAATTAGTTATTTTTTACTTATTTAACAATACAATCACTAATTTATGTATTTTTTTTATTCTATTTTACATTCTATCATTTTATTGTATAGCATTAAATAAAGCTAGCAAATCTTGATACTTCGTTGACACAAACTTAAAAGAGGCATAATAAATGATAAGACTCAACATGACACAAAATAACATGGCATGATAGAAAGACGACGAGACCCTATTCGAATAAATATTATAATTTTATATACAAATATTTTAAATCTCACGTATAAGCTTATGGCACTAAAAACAAAATTATAACAAGTGTAGAAGCAGACTTGAATCCATAGGAAAAATTGTTCTTTAGAGGTCTTGTAGCCTTCTAGCCTAAAGTGGTACTTGGTTTTAATTTTTCTTACTGATAGGATGTGATAAAAGTGGAATAGAAAAATCTATTATTTGGATGAGGGAACTCAACCTTATTTGTAATTGCTTGAACGTGTTTTATGCTATTGTTGGATTTTACGTTTGTCAGACAACTATAAATACACGTTTTTAATAAAATTAATCAATTTATGAGTAAAAGCCACTAGCAAGTATATCGATTGTTTAAGTATACCGTAGTGAATGTATTCAAGATCATGATCCATAGGGAGCTAATTGACTAAGTACTAGATTATAGCGATTTTACTCTAAGCTAAGCAACCAAATTGGAGTTTTGAGATTTCTAAACTAGCTAAACTACTTCTTCAAATTACCACTATAAATTATAACTAATTTAATGCTAAAAATTAATCTGACACTAAATTAATCTTTGAAACTCCTTCAGCAAATAGGTGTGGGATTATGTAATGGTTTGGCTAGGATTTCCATTTGTTGCATTATAGTTATAATTGGGTTTGTTCATTTGGCTTTTGATTAAACTCATTAAAATTTACTTCTCTCTTTTGCTGCGAAATTCTAATTATAATATGGATATCTCTATCGAGTAACTAATTTATAATCATTACTTAAATAAACATACTCCTCTCACAAGCAATGTTATTCTAATTGAATTTGTGGTTCAAGCATGTGTTCGTATCAATAAACCACAATTTCAACTGCATTGAGAACATAAGTTCTACAACTTGAACCTAAACTGCACATGCTCGTATCAATTTAGAAGTTATACTTTCTATTTCAATCAAATTCTTGAATCTCTCTTGATTCACAAGAAATCTATAAACAAATTTTAACCCTGTAACCATTGAAATAGAAATAACAAAAATTCTAAATTAACAAAACCTATTATAGAATGCTAATCAACTACTTAGGAAATTCATAAATCCATCATATAATCCCACTAAATAACTTTAGCTCATACTGAAAATTGAAATTTCATTCATAAGATGAATATGAGCACAACCCAAGATAATAGATAATGGAGAGAATACGCTTGAAATATTAGGAATGTCTTCCTAATAATTTGGATCCACTCCATTGTGAATATATGTAATGGACGATGACAAACAATGAGGTGAAGTGAGTTCGAGGTTGATTGGTCGGTGAGATGAATGAGGTGAGGTGAAAGATGATAAAATGATGAATGGATATCTAATGATGGAGTAATGAAAAGGTGGAGTGAGTGAGACCTTTTAAGGTAAAGTGAAAAAGGTGTGTGTGTGTGTATGGGAAAGGAATGTGCAGAAAGTAAAGGAATGATAAAAAAGTATAGGTGGTTGTACAGTGCTAATGTGATATGAACATTTGATGGTACTATGATGTGATTTGTATGAGAGATGATTGTTATAGAATGGGTATATTTCAGTGGAGTGGACCCATAAAATCTACAAAAAAAAGTACAACAAAAGTCTCTTGAATAGTTATAGAGAATTGGCATTAGTAATGAAGCTTTATGTTTCAAAGCAGTAAACTAAACATGGGTAGTTGCTGCGAGTGGAGGGTCGGTATATCATAGGTTAGCGTGTGAAGTTCGGCTTCTCAATTTGGTCGGCTGTCTTGCTTTAAGCTCCAACATTTGGTCCATTGACTTGAATTTTGTGACGCGGTTGCTCTGTTGTCCCCTGCTGCTTGCTTGGATCTTTGATGATAATAGCTTGGTTTGATGCTCCTGTGTAAACTGATAGTGCTTGAACACTGATGTTGCTCTGTTCGATGCTGGAGTTATTGTTTGGCTCGACACTTGGATGGACGTAGCATCAGCTCGGCTAGACACTTAATAGAGCAGCTCAGACTTAGTATATGTCAGGTCGGCATTTGTGTGTCATCAAACATAGCATGTGCTGCTGATCTCAATTGCGTTCCAGTCTGGTCGGTTTATGAAGACTGCTTAATCTAACATGGTAAGCTTAAGAGCTTGGTAATGTTGTTTGGACCATGACTTTAGAGCTCTGTATGGGTGCTGGCGTGACCTGCTCGGTCTATTATGGTCGGTAGTGAAATGGAGTTCGTCACTTCACACAAATTTTGGTCAATGAGCTGCTTCATGGGAGTTTGTTCGTTCTGGTCTTTGTGTGGTGATTGGTTCTGTTCTCGTGAAGCTCAGTTTAGGTACGTCATGCTTGGAATTGGATAGCAGCAAGTCGGCAAGGAGCATCATCTTCATGGAGCAGCTCGGCTTGCTCTGGTCAGCACCATGAATGCTCCAAGTGGCCTGATTGAGCTCTCGGTATCATGTGCGTTTAACTGATTTGCTGCGGTGCTCACTCGTGATGGGTGTTGCTCCGCTAATTGCTGCTGCTTGGAATGCTCAGGTCTCCTATCGTCTACAGCTCAAACGTTTTGGTGGGTGTCCATGCAGGCATGAAGATTCAACAGGTCAGTACCTAGTTTGGTTCGGCTGTTCTGATCGGTCCTGTCTGCCAGCTGCTCGGTCATTCAGCTGCATCATTAGCAGCTCGGGTAATGCATTGCAGCAACTCAATGTGAAACAGATTAGGTTGGTATTTGAATATGCTACCCACTCTGACTTGAATGCTGCTCGATGTTGTTGCGTGTGGCTCCGTCGAGTTTAGTTTCTGTTGCAAATTTGGTATGTTGATCATGCTCTAACAATTACCATTTGCTACCTGCAATTCCTTATCTGCTTCTGGTTTCAACAGGTGATTCTTCATACTTGTTTCTGCAATATTAAAGCTTACTGCTGCACATAGAAACAATAAAGGCAAATTCTAACCTTGCAGCTCATAGCAGGCTAATTCAACTGCTGTTTCCTTAATTTGAAATAGCCAACTAATGCTAAGAAGCTCAATTTAACAGTCTAGGTGTCCAATTAATGATCCTTTTTGCATCTTTTTACATATTAAACACAATTGATCTAGACTCTAGCAATTTTATTTTATCTATCCATAATAGAATCTCACTTTAAAAGCACGAAGGTATGCAGGAAAATATGAGATAAAAGTACGATAAATGTGTATATTTACACATTTATCAATAACTCTTCTTATTTTATTTCCTTATAGACTATTATAATAAGTGGAATAAAATGCATTGGTTTCCACACATTAAACCCCATGCTTAGGAAATTTATGGTCACGTCGTTAATTTTGATGTAATCGGTACCGTCATTATCCAATGGTTCACATTATACTCAACTGTGATCGACCTATTAAAATAGTTAATATTGCAATTATCATATTTATTTTAACGGTTAAATGATTAACTTGACACTCACATCGATAGAACCGTAGAAGCTCCCCTCATACTTACAACTGTAAAGATGAGCTTAAAAGCCTTACCCATCAATTATAGAATGATCACTTTATTTAGTGTCCTTAATTCTTTAATTCAATTAGGCTTATAATAAACAAATTATTGATATGCTAGCTTACAAAATTATAAAAAGCTCTACTAAGGTTACACATATCACTATGAGTTTTACCTTTACTATCTATAATGAGTCTCATCTTTAAATAATATGGTATATTTATCATACCAGTGTAGAATCAAAATGGCCTTTGTCATCCTTTTATCTTGACATGATAGATTAGTGGTCAATAATATTAATACTATTAGTGGCATAGATCAAGTATGAATGCATAGTAAAGTAATTACAAGCAACACAGTTCTTAACATACTTATTTCTAATAGGTCCTTCTATATGATTCATAACATAATTTTTACTTTATGTAGAACCATAATAGAAATATATAACTTCATTTCAAATTATTTAATAAACAATCGTTTATGAGTCAATTATAAACACAATACAAAAATTTTTTTTGGCCCATCCATAATACAAGTTGTTTACATTAACCTTTTTCCACTATAAAATTAATAGGGAGATGGACTGAGATAGCTTTGATTACTAGTAAAAGACCTACAAAATCCAACCTATTTAGTTAAGTAGCATGAAGGTAGAAGGTCGACTTACTTTCTCATAAGGTTTTCAAAGCTTATAAGTCGAGCATAGGTCCTGACAGATAGGCCCATGGTATAAAGAGGTTATATTAGGTCTAATAATCCTATGCCAACATGGCTGATCCAAACAACTAGATATCAACTAACAACAAATCTTTCACTGAATTATCACATCATCAAAGCATACTACAATCATATGAGTGACATACTTAGGAAATACTTTAGGCGTTAAATCCTTAGTAAGCAGATACATAACCAAAAGATTTGTACTAACTTGCAATTGTCATTTAAGAACTTTGAACTTTGTTTTTAACAATAAGAAACTTTATGTCAATATGCTTCGATTTTGATAATTCTTATTTTTTTAGAATATAGCAGTTTTGTCATCGTTATTAGTATTTAATAGTCTTTCAATACCATTAAAAATTTGTAGCCCGATGATAAGCCTAATATGCATTGTGAACAACCATGATGGATTTGCATACTCATCACAAAAGATGCATTTCTAAGATCTTTCATGTCAAAATTATTTGAAAGAAATCTCTTTGTAAATAAACTTATATCATAACTTTAAATCAGTATATTATTGACATATAACAATTGAATAATGATTCACTCATGATGATCTTATGACATACACATTAATCAACAATGTTTTCCCTCAAACCTAAATTAGGAAAATGCTTAATCAAACCTTTGATCCCATTGGAAATATATTTGCTATAATCCATAGATAGATTTCTCCAATTTACATACTAAGTTTTTTGATTTCTCATGGTTCAAAATTTTCCAATTGCACCATATATGTCATTTTCTTAACATTGCCATCGAAAAACAGTCTTTACATAAGTTTGATGGAGCTTTAGATTATGACGAGTTACAAATACCATAATAACTCTAAAAATGTCTTTCAGTGACGTTGGATTGAACATTTTTTCATTGTCAATGCCTTCCTTTTAAGTGAAACCCTTAGTGGCAAGATGTGTTATATATTTTTGATATCCTCTTTGGAATCTTGCTTGGTCTTAAAAGTCCATTTGCAACTAATCAGTTTCACACCTTCAGGCAAATTAGTAAGATCATAAATGTCATTATCTTTTATTGATTTCATCATTTCCTTCATGGCATTAATTTACTTTTACGAGTGTGCACTTTTTTTTACTTCACTAATTGATGATGGACCATCTTCCAATCCTATAACAAATTCATGCTTTTGAAGATATGTAGCATAATCATTTGGAATGACAAATCTTCTTTCCTTAATGGATCTACACAATGACACTTTCACTTGAGGTTATTGTGATTTCTCAATATGAATAAAAGCTTATTTCTCCAAAAAACTAGATGAATCATAGGAATAGTTTGAACATTCATATTTGCATTTTGAAAAATAATACATGTAAATGCTGACACTTTTTTAGCTGCAACTGCATGAATCTTGCTACATTCCTCCTCAAATTTAATGTCCTAACCAATCACTCCTACCATATTCAACATTCTAAGAAACTTAGCATTCCTAGTTTTGACAAAGGATTTACTTGAACGATCAAAGAATTTGAATCTTTTTTATTGTTTTGAGTATCCAATAGATTGCAATTAACTATTCTTCAATACAATTTTCTCTCATTAGGCTTGTATGATGGAGCCTCAGCTAGATAACCCCAAACATAGAAATGCCTAAGATTATGTTTTTTATCAGTTCCTAATTCACATGAGGTTTTAGATAAAACCTTGTTTAGAATTTGATTAAAGATGTATATTGATAGTCTTTAATGTCTCCCCTAAAGAGACTCTAGTAAAGAAGAATGATTAAACATGCTTCTAACCCTATCTTTTGGGGTTTATTTACATTTCTTAGTTACATCGCTTTGACTTAGTTTTCTCGGCATGTTGTATTGAGGGACAATCCTATATTCTTTTAAGTAGTTACGAAGGTCCACGCATTGTTTACAAAATTCATCAAATCTTCCATAGATATTTGCCACCATAGTAAGACTTAATAGTTTTTATTTTCTTATTATGTTGATTTTCCTCTTCATTTTTGTATTCCTTAAAATCTCTAAGGACTAAGGCTTCTCGTTCATCAAATATAAGTATTTGTAATGAGAAAAATCGTCTTTGAAAGTATTAAAATGGTGCCGGATATTCTTAGAAGCCACACGGAATGGACCAGATTGTTAGTATGTATTAATTTTAGGTTAAGGAAAAAAATAGTACATAAACTTTCGCAAAAATTTAATCAGATACTTGGAGTTTCATTTTAAACAATTTTGTTCCTAAACTTTTTGTGAAAGTTCAGGTACTATTTTTGACATTATCACATTGATTCCAAAACACCTGAACTCCTTTCAATACCCTTTTTCTCTATATTTGTTTATTTATCATTAATGCATTTAATGCAAATTTCAAATTCTAAAAAATCAAAGGAATAGAAAATTTCTTTTGGAATAAGCCATTAAAACCTTTGTTTGAAAATATGCCCCAAATGCTTATGTCACAACATAGAATAATTCTCATTAATTAATTTTAATTTATTCCACAAGTACTTGTATGCAAGATTTCTTCCATATATGAGGCATGAAAATTAAGTTTATATGATTACCAATAAAAGTAACTAGTAGTAATAAAATAAATGTTGAAAAAGATTGAGTTTTCATTTCCACAAAAAGGTAACCATATTCATCCAAATGAGAAACATAATTCATATTTTATCTAAATGAAAATCCATTATAAGTCACTTTAAATGCAAAAAATAAACAAGAAATTTCTTAACCACAATATAAAAACACCAATAGTCTCAATAGAAACCTTATGTGATTGCCTATAGATGAATCTTTCAACATCACTTAGTGGTTGACTCCTTAGACAATTTCCCCTAGCTGACGACGAACCCCCCCCCCCCCCCCCCCCCCCCTTTTTTTTTCCCAGCACTTCACACTTGGGACTATCCTTCTTCACACGACCAACCTTTTACAAAAGAAAAACAAGTAATATTCTTATCATATTTCTATTAAACATGTGAAGTTCCGATATCCACAACACCTTAACTCTTATAATCCATTTTGTCTTTACATGAGTTTTATATAAGATCGAGTCACCATGTGAGTATTTTTTATTCTTTCTATTTCAATCTCTCTTTTTTTGGGACATATTGTTCATGCAAATCATTTAATGTCTTCTTTGGGATGTTATGACTTATCTTGAAAGAAATGAATTAAGCAAGAAGTGAATTCAAGACTAGGTGCGCAATAATGTCGTTAAACAATTCTAACTTTATGACCCTTACCATAAAATATAAGTTTTGCCAAAATATTGCCCGTTGCAACCTTTTTTGAACTTGCAAACTGGTATACCATTTAGCTGAAGAACTTTTTATTATTTGTTTCCTTAGGCGTAGCTCCCTTAATGGCTTTGGAGATGCAATAGGCTATATTTCTCACAAATGAAAAAGAGTTCATGATTTTTAAGTGTATCAAAGTAAAATAGTGATATGTTCCTTCCTTTTATTAAAGTTCATGCCATTATGCATTGGAATATTGTTCAAATAAATAAAGAAAAAGGTTGCATGAAATGATGCAAAACACCATCAAAAATAAAAAGTCAAATTCATGATTGGAAATCAAACAACTTTGAAGGCTAATTTTTTTTGCAAAATTAAATCCTCATGTTACCTCTCTTTTATTTTATTTCATTCATCTTCTTTTGCTGAGAGACCCTTTCAAGGTCATTAAAGGCAAAGTTGCACTGAATCCTAATGATATTTTTATTGCTAATTAAGTGTGATTAAGTAAAGATTATGATTAATTTACCTCCTTAACCTTATTTTATATTAGGGATTGTAAGGACATGAAGGGAGACTAAGAGAAGAGAATGTTGCCACTATTTTTTGGATTCGAAACTAAGGTAATTTTTTGGCTTAAAAATGGGTTTAAGACAATAAATAAACTTCTAAATTACTTTTTCTAATATGAGTATACTTAAACCTAGTCGGTTTAGCTAAATGTTGCTTGTGGACACTTTTAGAAGCTCAAAGTAGGCATGTGAGCTTGGTGAAGCAGGTTTCAGAACTTCTTTAATTAAGGTAAGCTTCTTCACTTGCTTCAAGTAACTTGGGTTATGGAAAATGGGGTTGGTTTATGTTTGGACATGGTGTATGACATGTTGGAGTTGTGACTGTGTATGTATGGTGTGTTTTAGATTTATAGTGATATAGATTAAGGAACATTTGTTGATTATTAAGAATATGTTTTAGTGAGTAATATGTATGTGAAATGAGTATGAGGTGAATCATGGAGATATATAAATTGTTATAAAAATTAGGGGAAACATGACACTTAGAGGCACGTAAAAAATGATTTCCTTAAGAGTTTTACAAGTCCTACACATAGTTTGCTAAGGATATTGTAACTTTTCAAGGATAAAATTAAGTGTGTATGAAGAACAAAAATAGCAATATTTTGTTTTTGATAATCACACATAAGTTTGTAGAATACTTGGAAGATTGATCATGTGTTTAAGAAGAGATGAGAGAGAGAATGTGTAAAATTCGTGTAAAAAATTTTGAACAAATTAACATATATACTTGATTATTTTTCATCAATTTCATGAGTTATAACTCTACTAAGGTCATAACTATTGAAAAGTATAATTTTTATCATAGTATCATCTTTAAAATAGTTATAAATTGATTCAAACCACCCTCAAATAAATTAAAAAAATAAAATGGTTCAACCAAGTGACAATAATGATTCAACCAAGAGACCTAATGGTTCAACCAAGAGTATAATTATGAGTCAACACCAAATAACACATCTTTTCAAATAACTCAATTAGAAACAAGGACATTTAAAGGCATGCGAAGAATGCTTTCCTTAAGGAGTTTTAGGATAAAGGTAGACTAAATGCATTTACTTTTAATTTTTGGAAATTTAATGTCTTATCTTTATATTTTGACAAATTAGTATTTGTACTTTTAAAGTATGTACAATTTAGTATTTCTAATAAATAATACTTGACAAACATTTATTTTGTTGACAAAACAATGACAGACTAAGTACCTATACTTTCAATTTTTTGGTAATTTTTTGGCAGTTTAGTATCATATCTTTAGATTTTAATTATTTTTTTGCTAAGTGTTTGCTATTATTTTGTCATCAAAATAAATGTCTATCAAATATTATTAAATATAAAACTGAATTGCACATTGAAAGTACAAGTGCTAGTTTGTCAAAACTAGAGATGATATACTAAATCAAAAATTAAAATCAGTCTGCCTTATTCTAGAGTTTTAGGAGTCTTACACAAAGTTCACTAAAAAAATCATAACTCTTCCTATGATACAATTAAGTTGTAGCAATAAAAAAGCAATCCTTTGATCTAATGACCACAAAAGTTTGTAGAATATTTCAAAATTAATTGTTTATTTAAAAAATGAAGAAAGAGAGGAAAAAAATGAACAAGAAAATGTATAAAATATGTGTAAAAAATTATGCCCAAAGTAACACACACACACTTAATGACTTTTCAGCAATTTCATGACTTATAGCTCTTCCAATGGTCATAACTATTGAAAATGATTAATTTTGATTATCAATCATCTTTAAAATAATATAAGTTGATATAAGTCTTACATTATGAAAAGTCACAATTTAATAAACAAGAGACATAATGATTCAATCAAGATCCAGTATATACATTGGTTCAACCAAGTGTATAACTAGCGATCAACACAAAATAACACATATCCTTTAAATAACTTAATTCTCATATTTGGCTAAATTAATTTGAAAATTTCACACTTTAGTTAGTTTCCAATGTCTTAATCCACCTATTATATTATATGATTTTATTTACATTTGGGAATCTTCTTAACATTCCTCCACTAGATTACCAAATCATGTAAATCTCTTCAAAATTGTGAAAACACATAAAGAATGTAATAGGAGTTATGGTTCATTTAGACCACTAACTCGAGCTAGAGCTAGAAGCTTGGTGAACTTAGTTTATCATATCATTATGAATGAACTAAATGAATATGAGATGGAGTATTTGCAAAAATATTTAATATAATTTGGCAAGGGGCATGGTAATATGTTTAAGAGTGGAGAAAAGACTCGACTTAAAAGGAAATTCATCAAAATTGCATATCACGCATAACAAAGACAATGATTGAAGAAAATCAAGTTGCAATAAAGATCAAACCCGATGTCCCCTAATCTAGCAATGATTGCGATTACCCCCTCCACTACAACCATGATCAATCCATGAGCTGTCATCATTAGAGAAATTGAAGATCGAGAGTATCATGCTCCTTATCAAGCCCGTGACCCAGCCCATACTTCATGATGCGACCATGATTGCACCTGTGATCATCATCTACATAGAGAAATTTGAGTCAATAGAATCACAATCCATTCACACCCATATAGCCCATAATACATTTGTTAGGCATTGTTGTTTGAGAGATAGTTTTGTGAACGTAGAGAACACGACCCCGACACGACCATGATCTATAGTATGATTTCACGTCCTATTTTCGAATTTTGTTTTTACTTTCTTGTTTTTATTATTTGACTTTTGTTTCATATTGCCATTGTTCGATTATGGGAGTATATAAAGCTCATTAAGGTTATGTTAGAAAAAAAAGTTTTTGCTATATTTGACATTGGTTGTCTTTTGTGACCAATTGCTTATTAAGTAATATGAGTTTTTCTCTCAAGCTTATTCTTTGTTGTTTCTTTAATTGTGTGTAATATCAATTGATCTAAACAACTAGTTCGATTCTATCTTTGGCGTTATATCAAGGATATTGCTTATATTTTTTTTTCATTTTTTCATAAATCAATAAAAATTCAAAAACATATTACAATCTTTAGATTGCAATATAACAATAAATCCATAAAAAGTAGATTATCTAAATAAATCCATGAAACAAGTAGATTATCTAATCCGTATAATCATGGTATTAGAACTTGAGGTTGCAGTTGTAGTTTAGGGAATTGGTGGTGATTGCTTGTGAAGTAAGTTTCGTTGGTTTAATTGCTTAAGCTGCATGTTTGATTCTTATTGAAGACGTTGTGTAAATCGAATAATAAAAATGAAGATACAAAAGCTCCCAGGGTTGAAAACATCATTAATATGGGTGAGTTTATCGATTTCATAAAGGAGATAATGTGGGGGATGCAAACAATGATGCGTCATCCTAAAGAATGTTGAGCAAATTGTTAGGGAAAACTCTCATACTGATGAAACACATGAACATGATGTTGTTGATGAATTAGAAAATAATCCATAAGTCAAATTACCTTGTGGTGGGCATGGAGTTGTAGATGGCTACGAAAGAGGTGGTGATAAAAGTAGATGGAATGTATGCCAACCAATGCATGGTCATTGAGTTAGCAATTATGAAGATGATTTTGATGATCATAGTGATGGATGTAGGCTTAAGGGATTATGCAATATTAAAACCGTAAAACTAAAAGTGTCATCTTTTATGGTACTGATGGAGTTGATACATATTTGATTGGGAGGATCAAATTGAGAAGATTTTTTATTATCATGATTGTGATGATGTATAACAGGTTAAGCATACTTCTATTGAGTTTAAAGGTTATGCGTCAGATTGGTGGAACAATGTATTGGTTAGTAGGAGGAGGAACAAAGAGCATGATGTTATTGCTTAGATTAAGATGCGTGAGTTCTTGCAATGATGTTTTGTTCCCCATTACTATATCTAAGAATTGTTAATGAGATTGCACACTATGAGACAACGGAGTAAGAGCATAGCTAAGCACATTCAAGAGTTTGAAATCCTTACTGTGCGTAGTCAAATTATGAAAACTCCCAATCAATATATTGCTAGGTTTATTGTTGGCTTAAAGTCTGAAATTGTTGATATTATTAAGCTTCAATGGATTCATATTTTGGAGGAAGCAATGTTGATGAAGGAATAGGTTGAAAGGTAGTGCAAACATCACAAATTGTTAGATTACTCTTCTAAATTTAAAAGTAGTAAGAAATCTTAGTGGTTTGATGATAAAAAAGAGAGTACTAGTAGTTATAAGAGTGATGAGAAATGTGAGTCAAATCATGCCAAGACAAGTATTGTTTTTGAAAAATGCTTTGTTATTGTAGTCATCGTTACAAAATGGGCCATGATATGTCTGAATGTTATATCAAAGCACCTCCTTTGAAAGAAGCACAAAATGTATAGAAAAAGGTATCAAAAGATAAAAATCCACCAACAAAGTCATTAAAAACATCACAGGTTGAAGGTCAATAAAAATATGTCCAAAAAATAGGAATTGTTGAAACGGATACACGCAAAGCAATTCAAGTAGACACCACTCCTCCTGTTGAGAATTCTAGCAGTAAAACGGGTCCTTCAACTAATTCACATATTCCATATGGGGAGATAAAGTTAGATCAGGTAGTTGACAACAATAGGGAAGAAGTAATTGCAAGTAAAGGAGATAACACTCAATCGGTTGAAATAGTTAATCCTCCATGTATTACATGTTCCATTAATACTAAGGCTAACTCCAAACCATCAAATTGAGAACCAATGTTGGCGTTTTGATGAAAAAATGTATGCGCAATGGCTCCACAATTTAGTTAAGCTACATTCAACAAGCAAAACTTGTTTTTGATATTTTTAGGCTTTAATGTGCATATATGTGTTTATATTTGTATGTGTGTTGTTCGTTGCAGATTGTGCAAGAACAAATTTTCATGATCTAGTCTTGATTGTGAACTTTTTCAAGGGCTCGATTGGTCCAATCGAAGTATAAATCCAAGGCGCGATGAGTAGAACAAAACAAGATGAACAAACTTGGTCATGGGTCACGTTGAAGGTTCGACAAATTTAAGTCTAGGACGCAACAAGTTTGAATCTAAGGTTCGACAAGCACAAACTTGGTCGATGGGTAAATTAAGGCACGATAAGTTTAAGGCATGACAATTTAAAAAATAGCTGTTGTAGACTTTCAAATTGGATAGTTAGAGGTTCGTCTGGGGGAAAGTGGCAATGTTTTTAAAGCTAATATATATAGAATGTTTTATGGTGTTTTAAAAAAAAATAGACTAGAGCTTAACTTACATGGATTCTGTAAACATTCTCTCTTTTTTTTTTTTTTTTTTTGTTTCTATTAAAGTGAATAATGCATCGTAGGATTAATGAGCTAATATTGTAAGGCATTATTCACATGTTTTATTTGGGTGTTTTTAGTGAAGTCTTCATATGTTGAGGCATTGAATAAAGTCCTACATGTGTGTAGGCATTGAGTGAAGTCTTCGTTTGGAGGCATTGGTGAAGTCCTCGTGTGGAGATATTTGTGAAGTTTTCTGTTGTGAGGCATTGTTGTGAAGTTCTCTTTGGAGGTAACTATTTTGATTGAATGAAATGTGTGAAGTCCTTCCTAAGTGAGACTAGAGGTGGCTACGGATTGATTTGGTTCGGTTTTTCCTAAAAATTAAACGAAACCATAATTTACAGTTTTTTTTTTCATCTCAAACTAAACCATTAGTAACGGTTTGATTCGGATTAGAAATTTTTTAAACCATTAAATAACGATTTGGTTCAGTTTGGATTACATATTAAATTAAAATTCTAACTAAAAATTTTCTTTGTTCTAATTTTTTTACATTTATGTAGATACTTAAATATTTATATCATTTTACAAAATTTATATTATAAACCATGAAAAAATACTTTATGAATTCATCATACTTTTAATATATAGTTTTCTATAAAATCATTTATCTACCAATAAAATACATTCACCAACCAATACATAGTAAGTCATAATTTATAATTTTTAATAGAATCATTAAGTCAATTATCTACCAATAAATTTAACTAAAATAAAAAATCATCTATCAACAAAATTCATCAACGAATAAAATGATCCGCTAACAAAATATATTAAACAATTAATATAATAAGAGTTTATAACTATATAAATAAATTTCATACATTATAAAATTAAAAGCTGTTAAAAAAATAGTTCATCATTAACGAGAAAATACATATCGTGAGCCTAAAAAAATTAAAAATGAACAAATTGATTTTAATCAATATTCATCAAATAATAACTATCAAATGAAATCATATAAACATATAGTAAAATATTATTATATTTTTCTAAAATGATTTTGTTCGGATTGGAAAATTTTTAAACCAAACCATTAAAAAAAAAAACCATATTTTTGGTTTGGATTGGTTTGATTACTGATTGGTTCGGTTTTGTTGGTTTTTTTGCCCATCCCTAAGTGAGACAAATTGTAGACCATGGAGACTAAAGGGTGGGCCTAACTCCATGTTAAATCTGGTGTAATCTTCTCTTTCCCTTATCTCTTTTATTATTACTGTTGTAATTGCATGAATTGTGCGTAAAAGCATCAAAAGATAATGGTTGATTAAATGAGCTAAAAATTGGTTTATAAACCCGCCTCGTAGCTTCTGCTTCTACAAATGCATGTGCAACAAGCCTAGCCACACTAGTCTCTGTTCCAACATTCTCTAGACGTGGAATTGGGCAATGATGACACTTTAAAGGAAACTAAAAAAGTAAAAGTTTCTTTCCCACCCACTCTAGAGATTCAAAATATTGATATGGAGAAGGCCATGGCTATTTTGAGTACTATTTAAAGGATTCTATGAGTGACACTTAGCAACTTATAGGAATGCGCATACAGACCAGAAAAGTAGTAAGGAGGAAGAAGAAAATGAAGATAAAGATTTTAAGGAAGATCCTGACTATACCCCACATGTGTGAAAATATGATTTCTATGCCTATAGTTCTTCAAAGAATCATGGTTTTAAGATAGGTAGGCTTATAGGTAGTTGAAGGTATTAACCTTTTTTCCTTATGATGTCTTTCTTCTTTTTCAACAATGTAGTTATTGAATGGGAGGTCAGGCCCCCCTTCCCTTTTGTTTTAGCTTCTCTTTTCTATGAATAAAACTTGCAAACACCCCCTTTTAAAAAAGAAATCATGAGAAGCCAAGTGAGGAGAAGGTGAAGTTGGTTTCAAAACTGAATGATTTTAGTAGTGTTGGAAAGAAAACTACAGATATTAAATGTTAAATGCTTAAATTATGAACATATGGCTACCCATTGTGCAAATATATGTGTTGTTTATACTCAGGGCGGTTGTTTGTACAGTGATGGTGAAGCTGAAAGAAGTAGCCATTTTGATTTCAATGAGGAGGAGGAGGAGGAAGTGCCAACTAAGCAAGTAGTTAGGATTGTTGTGCCTTTCAATGGTGTAGTGAGGAGAAGTTTGAGTATGACATCAGCTATTGATCGGGAGCAAAGAGAAAATATATTCCACATTAAGTTCTTGGTGAATGAGGCTGTTTTGTGTGGCTATTGTTGACTCTGGTAGTTGCGCCAATATAATCGCCATGACACTTGTAGAGAACTTACAACTTTTGATGACAACCCATTCACAACCATATGGCTGCATTCTGTCAATGACAAGGGCTTTGTTTATGTCACTAAGCATAAATGGATTCCTATCTCTTTACCCAATTATTATATCGATGAGGTTCTTTATGATATAGTCCCTATAAATGCATCTCATATTGTATCAGGGCATCCTTGGTTATTTGATCAAAACATGAACCACAATGGTAGGGACAATGCTTATTCTATTTTGTTCAATGGGAAGATAATTAAATTATTTCCTATGAGTCCTGAAGCTATGAGACAAACACAGAGGGAGTTGAATCCTTCTAAGAAGAAGTTGTTATTGTTAACACAATGAGCAAATCAGAAAGAACTTGTCAATACGCAAACGATGTACTTGTTGCATGTGAGATGAGCTTTAGGGATAGAAAGTGATTCGCCTATTTTGGATAAAGTTATATAATTATTAAATAAATTTGCTAATATTTTTCCTAAGGAGGTCCCAAAGGGACTACCTCCTTTGAGAGGAATTGAGTACTAAATTGACTTAATACCTTCAACTACATTGCCCAATAAGCCAGCTTATAGAATGAATCCTAAAGAAGCTAATGAGTTGAAGAAACAAGTTGTGAATTTCTAGAGAAGGCGTTTGCGCATGAGAGCATGAGTCCATGTTAAGTGCTAGCATTGTTAGTACCCAAGAAGAATGGTAGTTGGTGGATTTGTGTGGATAGTAAGGCGCTAAATCACAATACTGTGAAGTATAGATATCAAATATCATGCCTTGATGATATGTTAGATGAATTGACTAGTGCCCAATTGTTTTCCAAGATTTATTTGAAAAGTGGCTATCACTAATTAAGGATGAAGGCTAAGGATGAGTGAAAAATAGCTTTAAAAACCAAGCATGGTTTATATGAGTGGACAACCATGCCTTTTGGCTTATCTAATGCTCCTAGTACTTTCATGAGATTGATGAACTATTTCTTCAGAGAGTTCTTGGTAAAATTTATTGTGGTCTATTTTGATGATATCTTAGTGTATAGCTTGGATTTACAGAGTCATGTTATGCACTTGACATAGGTTTTTATGGTGTTGAGGAAGGAGAAGTTGTATGCAAATTTGAAGAAGTATATTTTTTCGTCAATATAGGTGATATTTTTGGGATATGTTGTATTTAAAGAGGGCATTCACGTTGATGAAGAGAAGGTTAAGGCTATCACTGAATGACCTATTCTTACTAACATGTTTGAGGTCCATAACTTTTACAAACTTACTTCTTTCTATGGAGGTTCATTAAAGATTTTAGTACTGTTGCAACACTATTTATGAAGTTAATAAAGAAAGGGATTCCTTTTTAGTGTAATCAAACAGTAATCGAAGCTTTGAGTTGATTAAGAAGAAGCTAACTTTAGTGCCTTTGTTAGTGCTACTAGATTTTAACAAAGTTTTTGAGCTTGAATCCGATGCCTCCGATGTTAGATTTGGTGCGGTTCTTATGGAAGAGAGACATCCTATTGCCTACTTCAGTTAGAAGCTACATGGAATAGCCTTGAGTTATCCTATATATGACAAAAGCTATATTCTTTAGTTCGAGCTTTTATGATATGGTAATACTATCTTTTACCTAAAGAGTTCATTATATTTTTTATCATGAATTTTTGAAGTATTTAAGGGTTAAAAGTAAATTATCCAAGAGAGATACGAGGTGAGTTGAGTTTTTGGAGACATTTGCATACACTATTACGTATAAGAAGGGTAATACTAATGTATAGTTGATGCATTGTCGAGGAAGCATGTGTTGTTGAGTTCTATGCAGGCAGAATCATGGGGATTTGAACATATTGTGGGGCAGTATTTTGAGGATAGACTGTTTGCACCCATCGTAGTAGCTTGCAATGAAGGAAGATTGGTGGATGGTTATCATATGGCTGGTGGTTACTTATTTTGACAAGGGAAGTTATGTATTCCACATGGCTCTATGCGAAAGATGCTTGTTAGAGAAGTGCATAGTGGGGGACCTTCTAGACATTTTGGCAACCATCGTACTCTCAATGCATTAAAAGAGCATTTTATTAGCCTAGTAGGGATGTTAGTTGAGTGATTGAGAAATATTTTACTTGTAAGAAGAGTAGAAGTGAACCACAGGGCTTGTAGATGCCATTACCTATTGTTACCGAACCATGGATTGATTTGAGTAAGGATTTTGTTCTAGATCTTCCTAGAACTCAAAGAGGAAATGATTTGATTATGGTAGTTGTAAATTGGTTTAGCAAGATAGCACACTTTATTCCATGCCATAAAATTGATGATGCGTTACAAGAGTTAGTCAAGCTCCCTAGTATTCCACAGTCTATTGTTTCTGATAGAGATGTGAAGTTTTTAGGCTACTTTTGAAAGACCTTATGAAAAAGATTGGATACAAAGTTGTTATTTAGTATTACTTGTCATTCGCAAATTAGTGGGCAAACTGAAGTTTTGAATAGAATTTTAAGGTCCTTATTACGAGCTATAAATGTAAAGAATTTAAAGGATTAGGATTTATGTTTGCTATTGCGGAATTTACCTATAATTGCTTGGTTCATTGTGTAAAGGACAAGTTGCCTTTTGAAGTAATTTATGGGTTAATCCTAATACTTCATTAGACTTGTTTCCTAAAGCTCCTACCATTGAAGATAGTCAAAGTGGATTAAAAAGTACTTGACAAATTTAACAGCTACATCAAATAATATATGATTGCTTACAAAAGCAAGGTGATAAAGGGGAAAGACAGAAGAGACAAAGGTAGGCACCTAGTCTAATTTGAGTCTGGTGATTTAGTGATGATTCACCTTAGAAAAGATTGATTTCTGGTAAAAAGAGGTAAGAAATGAGCACCTAAGCTGATGGAAGATTCAAGATATTTAAACGGGTTAATGGAAATGCTTATAAAGTTAAATTGCCATATGATTTTGGAGAAACTTTAGCTACTTTCAACATGGTGGATTTATCACCATATGTTTCAGATGGGTTTGATCAAGATTTAAGGGGCAAATCTTCATGAACCTAAGGGAAATGATGGGAATTGTGATTCATTTAGACAAATAACTTAAGCTAGAGCCAAAGACTTGATGAGCTTAGCTCATTGAATCCTTATGGGAGAACCGAATGAAGACGAGATGGAGAATTTAGAAAGATATTTGATATACTTTGGCAAGGGGCATGGTGTAATATGTTGAAGTGGAGAGAAAAGACTCAACTTGAAGGGAAATTCATCAAAATTGCGTATCATGATTGTGACAAAGATAGTGATCGAAACGAATCAAGAAAATCAAGTTACATTGAAGATCACACTTGACATCACGGTCGTGATCTAGCCAGTTATTGTGATCACCCCCTCCACCATGACCGTGATCAAGTCCATGAGTAAATCATCATCGGAGAAGATCAAAGATCGAGAGTATCATGCTTGATAAGTGTGGGACTCTTTTCTTTAGTTTTTATTAGACATATTTGATATGTGTTTTTTGTGACTTAATTAAGAAAAGAATACTCATTTGTGAAATATTTGTTTCAACGCTTAAATAACATATTTGGAAGGTTTTGTAATGATCTGAGCAAATCGAGGCAAATTTGACAAAGTTTAAGGGCTAAATTTTATATATGCACTACATTATGCATGGCCACGTTGGAAGCTAGGGAAGAGGATAAAGAGTGCAAGTAAGAAGATTGATTTCTACCCAGCCTCAATCCTGGCCATGCTAAGAAGGTTGTGCACGTTTTGATTACCTTATGTTAGTGAATACCTAGTTTAACTTAAGCACGAGTACGGTCGTGCAGACAGGGCATAAACATTGTTGTTTCTTAAAAATACTACACCAATAATAAGATCACAAAATGTTAAAAAGGTTTTATCATACTTAATCTCTACTTCTCTAATTCTTGTGCTTTTATTATAGGCTCCATGAAGGAGTAAATTTTTCATGCCCTAGCCCTGTGAAACCCTAAATGATGCGCTATGATTGATGTTTGATTGATAATATTGATGTTCTTGAATCTATTCATGTACTTCAATTGTGTTGTAAGAAATTATGGCCAGATTTGTTACATGTTTAATTCTTAGTAGCTAGAAGAGGTTTCATCAAATAAATTAAATCCTCATGAATAGAGAATTTGCATGTTTTTTCTAAAGATAAGAAAACTTCAAATTTCTACAATAAAGATTAAAATCTTTAATTAGGGTTTTTATTCTTTAATGCAATCTTGTAGGGCGTTGATAAGGGAGAGGTCTCCATTATCTTGTATAAAACTAGGAATCAATTAACTCAAGGGAGTAGTTGATTTAATTTTGAATCCTTGCAATTTAAGAACAAAACAATTATTAATCAATCCATTATTATGAGATTTTGTAGTTTAGGGTGGATAAAGATTAGGGTATGGTTTTGTTATTGAATTAATCTTTCAAAAAACACTCCAAATCAATTCTAGGGCTTAGTAATCTAGTTTAATTAGTTGATTAGTGATTTTAGCTAATACTCACACCTTAAGACTAAGGCTAGATGGTAGAAAAAAGGGCACTACTAGTACTTGCTCTTTATATCCCTGTAGATGATACCCATTTTAATCCTATACTACTCTAGATAGGCATACTTGCCTATGCCGGTTTAAGTTGGATTTATAAATTTTATAATTTGATACAACTGGTAGTTGCACATTAATGCTCCTCATCATGCTCGTGACCTAGCCTGTACTTCATGTTGCAGCCATGATTGCACTTGTGATCACGTTGTCTACGTAGAGAAATTGGAGTCAATATAATCACGATCCATGCCATGCTTGTGGTGCATGTTGCTACGCCCATGATGTACATTGTTTGAGAGAGATTTTTTGTGATCGTAGAGATTATGGCTCGAGGCATAACCATAATCGGTAGCATGATTTCATGCTTTATTTCCAAAGTTTGTTTTTACTTTCCTATTTTATTTGTTTGACTTTTTATATTCCATATTTTCCATTATCCGATTTGTGCGAGTATATAAGAGTCATTAGGGTTATGTTAGAAAAAGTTTTGCCATATTTTTCATTGTGTTGTCCTTTGTGACCAATTGCTTATTAAGTGATGTTAAATTTTTTTCTTAAGCTTATTCTTCATTGTTTCTTTCAATCATGAGTAATATTAGTTGATCGAAACAACTAATTCGATTCTATCTTTGGTGCATCAAGGATTAATTATTTAAATTTTTTATTTTTAGTTTTCCATAAATCATAAAAGCCCAAAAACATATTACAAATCCCTAGATTGTAATATAATGCTAGATCTATAAAACACATGGATTATCCAATCTATATCAGAATCGTATTATTAGATTTGAACAATCCATTAGTGCAAGTCTATCAAAGTTGTAACAAGGTATTAGGTGGCTTTTGCTTGAACCTATACGCTTTATGCTATAATTAGAAAAACTACACATGTTTTCACTATTCAAACAAACTAAATGGATTTTTCAATAGCAATTTTATGGCCCTATGCTAATCCCAATTCATTGAATACCTATAAGAGATACATTTAACAACTCTTGTTAGAAGTGACACTACTTCTTTGTTCAATTAGATAGATTATATTAAAAAATAATTTGAAATTCCAATGAACAACTAAATCATTAAGAGATATTTCAATACCTCAAACTCTAAATTATTAAGCTATTCATTGATAATTAACTACGACTTGTTATTACCCCTTAAACCTCTACACTAGTAGTTTACCAAAAAGAAGTAGAATTGGATGTCTCTATTACTTGATCTTTAGACAATGCTTTTTTGAATAGATCCACTAAATTAAATTTAGTCTTAACATAGGTTATTTTTATGACCTCATTCACAATTAATTTTCTGACATACTCATCTCATAGCTCAATATGTCTAGACTTTCTATTATATAATTTACTATAGGCATGTGACAAGGTTTATTGATTATCATATAAGATTGAAATGACTAACATTGGTTGTTGCCATAGCTCTATTTCTAATAACAAGTTGGTAAGTCAATCCATTGCTGCTAAGGTTGTAAACTCAGCCTCCATTGTTGAGTGTGTGGTGTAAGTTTGTTTGTTGGAACTCCAACATATTGCAACCTTACCACCTGTGAATACCTATCCTGTTGTAGAAAGAAAATCACTTACATTAGTGATCCAACTTGCATAAAAAAATCCCTCTAGTATGATAAGTAATTCACCATAATGCAAACCAAGATTCTTAATTTTCTTCAATATCCAAAAATCTTTGTTATCGCTTTCTAATGTCCTGTACTAGGTATATTATTATATTTAGATAACTTATACATAAAAAATGAAATTTTAGGTTTAATGCAATGAGATGCATGAATCAAACTTCAATTTACATTGGCATATTCTTATTATACTACTGCCCTATCATTATTCTTAACCAATTTCACATGTGGGTCATATGGAATACTATTCCTTAAATCCTAAATGTTTCAACTTATTAATAATTTTTCAACATACTAGGTAAATTACATCAAAAGGTATCAACATTTAGGGGGTAAGTTCATTTAAGGTATCAACATTTTGAATACTTAAAAGAAGTATCAATGTTTAAGGATAGGTTCATTTAAGGTATCAAAGAGGTATCAACATTTGATAAAGTGAGTCAAATAAGGTATTAATGATGGGACATTAATGGAAAATTAAAGAGATTTAATTGAAAACTAATCCAAATATTGATACCTCAAATGAATTTTACAAAATGTCGACACCTTATTTGATACACTTTGGGAAATGTTGATTTCTTTTTTCAATTACTCAAAATGTTGATACCTTAAATGAACTTAGCCCCAAAAGTTAATACCTTCTAATGTAATCTACCCATCCCTAATATCGTATCCACTGCACTAAGATCCTTCATCTTGAATTTAGATGATAGTAATCACTAGTTTCTTTAACACCTATCTTTGTGTCAAATATGAGAAGGTCATTTGCATAAAGACAAACAATAACTCAATAATTGTTTGTAAACTTAGAATAAAGGGTGAATGTTACATTTGGTACTTGAACTTTGCCAATTTGTGCAATTAACTATATTAACTTTACTAAATTTTGCAATAAACTATCTAAACTTTACTTATTTTCGTAATAAACTGCCTTATCTAGGTACCATGAATGAACTCAAAAATTTCATAGGTAATAAATTGACATTTTTAAACTTCAGGCTATTAATTATACAAATTGATAAAGTTCAGGCACCAAATGTGACATTTACCCATTATATAAACTATTTGATATTGTGTTTAGTAATTGCCCACGGTATGCAAATCCATCCTCTTATTGCTTCTTCTTCTTCAATGCTTTAATTTTTTATTTCTCTTCTATACTTGCTTCATCTTTTATATCTTGAATTTGCGAAGTGTTAGGATCAAGCATATATGCCATGTTGAGAACTAATGAAAGACACACCTTTTTTTATTTCCATCTATTGAAATTGATTCCATCAAACCTATCAATTTTGAAAAATTCTTGGTTCATGACCCTTAAGATGTTGTTTGCTTCACTCACCATTAAAAATCTTAAAGAATGTTAGAAAAATTAAGGAAAACAAGGACAGTTAGAGGCATATGAAGAAACTTGGAGAGTTTTAGTAGTTCCACATAAAGTTTCTTTATGGAAATCATAACTCTTCCTAGGATACAATTGAGTGTGTATTAACAATAAAAGTAGCGATTCTTTAATCTTGATGAAATCTTTTGAAGATTGATTGCGTGTTTAAAAGATTCAAAGAGAGAGAAAAAATGAGGAAAATAACATGGAAGTTTGGGGGGAAAGACATATCTACTATTCTTGCCAAAAAAAAATTACAAAAATTAAAATTATAGAAAATAATTACTAAATTGCCACCTTTATATCACATGTTAGAAAAGAAATATAGTAATGGTACTGAGTTAAACTTATAAAAATAACTGTATCGCATATTGAAGAAGAGATATAAGTCTCAATGTGTATCGCATGCAATATAACAATGATAATTATGTAATTATTTTTATTCAAGTTATATTTATGTAATTTTTTTAAATGATGGTTAAACATGAAAATTTCGTGTAAAAAATTCTGCCCACAATAACATATATATACATATATATATACAAACACACTTTAATAACTTTTCATTGATTTCATGAGTTATAACTCTTTCAAGTGTCATTACTATTGAAAACTATTAATTTTAATCATTAAATGGGCAACAAGTTGATCTAAGTCACCAATGATGAAAAGACACAACTTAAATGAACCGAGAGACAATGGTTCAATTAAGAGTATCACTACCAATCAACACCAAACAACATATCTTTTAAAATAACCTAACTCTAACTCCCATTTGATTATAATTAATTTGGATATTTCACACTTTAGCTCATTACCTGAACTTTAGCAAAATATGTAGTTAAATACCTAAATTTTGAAATTGATCAATTTAGTATTTAAACTTTAAATTGACTAATTTAGTACATAAAAAACTTTGAAATTGATCAATCAAGTACCTACAGAGGTACCGTTAGTGTGTATAAAAAGTTTTTTTAGGTACTAAATTGATCAATTTTAAAGTTTAGGTACCTAATTGCATATTTTGTCAAAGTTCAAGTATTGTTCGTGACATTAACCCCTTTTTATTTTATATGATTTCATTTACATAATTGGAAATCTATTTAACATAAATTAATGGTCAAATTTTAAATTTTGTGTTAAACATGAATTTAAGTATATTTTGGCATTGAATTCTAGGGATTTGATATAATTGATCATGAATATATGCAAATGGATAAGTGAGGATGGTAGTTTGGCCAAATTGGTTAGAATTGGTGAAATTGAATGAAAAATATTATCTAAAACACTATGTTTGAAGAGAAATTTAGGGTTATATTTTATGAATTATAGTACAAAAGTATCTAGAGCATATATTTAATGGGTTAGCAATTCGAGATCTAAATGGCTTAATTGATGATTTGAACATGCATTGGATGAATAATCTAATACATGGGTTGTTTTGAATATATAAAAATGATGAATTAGTATATGATTATATATGTAAGAAGGAATGAATTTAGTATGGTGATATAACTTCATAAATTTACTATGAACTTATGTTAAGGAATTGGTAAGTTAGATAGTTTTAAGTCTCCGGTTGAGTTTCATGTGTTGAATTGGGATTTTCGGCATCGATGGATAAATTATAAAAATTGGAGTTAAAATATGTTTGGTAAAATTATATGATGACTAATGGCTCGAGGTGCTAAACCGTTACATAACTATAGGATTGGCAAGTTAGCTAAAATATGAGAAATTATTAGAATTGGTAGAATTAAATTGTTTATGGAATGATTATCAATTGTGGAGTATATTTATATATATATATATATATTTTTTATTGCATATTGGGTATAATAGGATGGATATAAATACAAAATTAAGAGTATAGTGTAGCTTGGCTATGTGTTATATAAGCGTAAGTGGAGAAACTGAAACATAATAGATATGCTATGTGTGTTGTTAGAGTTGGTATATAGTTTTGGAACTTTAAACTTGTGTATGATATAGAAGTTACAAGATGTGTTGGATTTGTATTTATTAATGAAATCTCATTCCATTGTGCATAGTCCTTTGTGTCATGTTTATAGGAAAATATACAAGATATGGCATTATATGCTTATTTAAATGGGAAAATGTCAAATTCATTACCTAAAATTCATTTTGGTACTTGAATTTTGAAGTTGTCATTTTAATACCAAATCAAACTTTTTATTATTATTTTTACTACCTCATTAATATTGTTTATTCTATTTCCAATCATAGAAGAAGCAGCCTATCGATACTAGATGACATTAGGAGAAGTAGTAAAAACCTAATGATAGCTATGCCAGCAAATAACACAAATGGTAATCTGGAGATAGTAAAAATAGTCATAAAAAGTTTGATTGGGTATTAAATTGGTTATTTCAAAGTTTATATATCAAATTAAATTTTCATGTAAAGTTTAAGTATCAAATTTGATGTTTACCCTATTTAAATCGATGAGTGGTTAATGGAATAATTTCCAATTAAAATTTAGATTAGGATTTATTTAACTATGGTGCATAATTTACGGCCTTTTATCGATCTAATGGTTAAATTATATATGGGTGTGCTATTAGTGGCTATAGTAACAAATATGGGCTTTATATTAATGGGAAAATGCCCAAGTTAGTACATGAACTTTAACAAAATGGTTAATTAGGTATTTGAACTTTAAAAAGTCCAAGTTCATATACAATTAAATTTTTCATACCCTTAAGCACTACCCTACTCAATCTTACCTGACATATATCCATTACTTTAAGAGATAATAAAAAAGTGAGGTAGTGTTTAGGAATAGGAAAAGTTTAATTGGATATGACATTGGATTTTTTAAAGTTTAGATGCCTAATTGATCTTTTCATCAAAGTTCAAGTATCAAACAGGGCCAATACCCCTATATTAATATTTGTATAAATTAATTACAATATGGATGAATAGATTTTCCTTTCATATAATGGCATATTGACTGTAATGAGAAAATAATAATACCAAGAATATAGAATAAATAGAAATTAGGTCTTAAGAGTCTTAAATGAAAAATTGAGATTCTTAGATAACTAAATAAGAAATTGTATGATTACTGACTCGACTGAATAAAAATAACACAAATAAAAATTAAATAAAAATAATTATCAAATTACCGATGGTAAATTGCATCTAGCAAACGCAATTTATAAATTTACATATGAGTCGCTTGTTTAACATGCAATTCATATTCAAACATGAATCACATATAACATACGTAATTCATATATTTCCATATGTTGAATCATAACTCCTATACGTAATTCATATAAAATATATATGAATCACGTTTATAAGATGCGATTTAACATTGTCGTACTTTTGTTTAACCCATCTTGTATAAGTGATTCATTAAAAAAAACGTGAATTGCATTTCCTACAAGTAATTTTGTATTGATATTTTGGTAATTAATATTTGTATAATTTTTTTTAAAGTCAATAGACACGTGTTTCATCCATTAAATAAGAGTTAGTCACCCACAAAATAGGTCACTAATGAGTTTACTTGTCTAGACTCATAAACTAACGCAAGCTTAATTATTGACAACTTGGCAAACATACAAATATAGGAAATTGCTTACCCACAACTTGGACCAAATGGGTTAAATCTTAAATAAGGATTTATAAACTCATGCACCTTACCGCTTTTAGTTCAATAAATGAGAACAAAACAATGAATAGACTAAGGTTATGCGAGAAAATATCCTAATATGGATTATTGGACTTATGAATAGTTTGGTTATGGCTTTAGCTAAATGGAAAAGAAATTGAGGCATATGAGTGATGTACGTAGTAATTGCTTGTCGCTTGCTGGGATATACAATTAAAACCAGACTAAAACGTAAACTCAACTTGAATTGTGTGTTGTTTATTATGTGACTACTTGCTTTAGCAAGTGGCTACCTTAGATTAGGTTATAGGCCTGATAGTAACTTAGGGACCATACAAACAACTAGGCCCCATGAAAATGCAACGTAAGATTCGGTAGGTAGTTGATATTGTTAGGTTTCCATAAGGTTTTAAAATTATACAGATCAAATCTTTTGCAGCGGATTTCAAAAAGAAAACCCTAACCCAGTATCCATGTGTATTGATTAGATTAAAACAAAAACAAATAGTTTGATTTCATACCTCTAAAAGCTTGAAACTTGAAATCAATTTGCAAATCGGATCTATAGGTACCGCAAAATCACAATACCCTCTACGGTATCCACATGAACGAGCACTCTTCAAAAGGATCCTTCACATGCTAGCGTGATCTAGAACATTTCTAGATGATATTGGGATTTTCACACACGACTCTTCGTGCTTCACTCTTTAGGGTTTGCAGATTTTCTCTGCCGGTCTAATGTCGACAGACAAGTCGTTGACCCTAAAGAGATCTCTTTACGTGCCTTTTATACTAATGTCATTCGCACATGAGTAATGACAGTAGTGCCCCTTAATCTAATAAGGGATAATATTTCCTAAAATATAATTCTTGCACATAACAATGTAATAATTTATTATTACTCTCAATAATAATAAATTATTATTCCTACAAGACATCAAATTTAGTCTTTGATCCATTAATTTATTATTATTCTTAATAATAATAAATTATTATTCCCACGAGACATTAAATTTAGTCTATGATCCTTTTGACTCGTTCTTTTGTGTGTGACCCTGTAGGTTCACTTAATGTTGGCAATTGACTTAAAACAATTTTAGTCAACAAAACAAAAGTGGCCTCTAGCAAGATATTATGTTTACCCAAATTAAATGAAGATCGGTGATCCGATTTTTATCTAATCCATAACTTATGTCATTATCCTTTTGTCGCATGATATCTAGATTGAACATGAGGCATGGATAGTGTCATCCTTATATCGTTCAATCTTATCATTTCTCGATTTCTAAGTAAACTGATAAAAACAAATGAAATTGATTACACTATCAATTCATTTGAGCACGGCCATGCATTTTTCAGTCTCACTCATCGAGGGGCCCAGAGATATCTCTATCACAACGAGAGGGACAAATCCCATCTTAATCACTCAACTTCCTCTACATGATTTACATATGCCCAATCTCAACCTTTATAATTATCTGGTTAAAGACAACGTTTGATTGAGTTGAAACATATATTCCTCATATTGGAATCCATGGTGATTTCAGGTCTGAGGATACGATGACATTTTATTTTGAGAATCAATTATGACACTAATCCATGTAGTGATCTCAAAGCGGGTCAGTCCAGTACATAGTTCTCCAACATGTACCTATGAGTTTGATTTATATCTCCATATAAATAAACATCCCATGATTATCAGTCAAACCTCATACTAGATTTAATTCATTATTGTTTCCACAATAATGAGCATCTAGGGACATTTAGAATAATTAAATTATTCACGGATCCTATTATAAAGTAAACATGCAAACAATATAATAGAAATGTTTATGAATGACAATATCCAGTAATTGACCTAGGGCACAATCACCAACAGATATAGGAGCTTCAAGATAGAAACAGTTGATTGGAGTTAGGAGGAAATTAATGAGGTTATATGGAGAAATGGGGCCCTAGATAAAGCATTGTAATGAGCTTTGCTTGTTGATGGATAGTCGAAAAGAGTGGATTGGATGAGATTTCTTTTTTTTTTTTTTCTTGACAAGTATAGGAGGCTTATTAATCTCGAATGCATGATTTGGACCCCTTTTATTCCCTTTTTTTTTTTTTTCTATTTGGTGAAGTCATGAGTATTCTATGCATGTTTGTGTTTTTGGAATGCTAGAAATGTATCATTTGCTTAGCTTGTATTAAATAAGTTTATATTTGTGTATGTTGCATTGGCTTAAGAATTTATCACATGCGAGAATGTGTCTAATTACTTACATATGGGCTTCGCTGCTCATTTTTAATATTACATGTGTTGTAGATAATGTTTAGACAGATGTTTACTATGATGCTATAGGTTTTGGCGATGAGGACAATGATTGAGTACAAAGATGGTGTGTTGGATTCTTGGTTGGATTTTAATTATAGCTGACATATGATTTTTAAAAGATTTGGTTAAAACCCATATAATCTATTTGGATGACTACATCTAAATTTTAGCTGCTTATATTATTAAAGAACCATGAGTAAATAAATTTTTCTTTTTCCTTCTTTGGTTTAGTTGGTGAGTTAAGCTCACATATGTGGCTTAAGTTAGAGGTTGATACAGTACGGTTTAGTCCAATTTGCTCATCAAATTGAACCAAATCATATTACATGATTCTATTTTCTTTTAAATATATCCCTAATTATACGATTCTTTTTATAATTTATTCAAATCGAAGAAAAATGGTATGGTATAGTTCTATTCGCAATTCAAATGTTATTATAAGTGAATAAATGAAAATATTTAGTAAATTGGAGAGTTTGCTTTCTTCTAACTTTAAGCTCTCTTTTTTGAACTACTTGAAACTAAATATAAATTTATGCAAAATCTTAGAATGCAATCAATGCATTATGATATATACATAAAATATGTATTATTAAACCCTTTTACATATAAATATATAGAATGAGACAAAGGTGAAGGTAATACACCATTTCTTTATCATTTTCCATATACTAAAAAAATTTAAGTGTGGCTTAAAATTAGTAAGTTTGTATAAAAACATTGAATTTTGAGTAGCTAAATTTTTTGCTTCGCAATCCTAATATTTTTCTCATTTGTTTCCACATCACTTTAGAAATATGTTTTTGAAATTCTTTGTTATATTTGGTAATGATAAGAGTAATATAAATTTCCATAAAATAGCATAGTATTGATAGTATTTTTAATTTCTTGTTAAAATTAACAATTTGTTTTGATTCGAACCTAAAACCTAATGGTTTAGTTTGCTTGACTAGATCGAACTAAGAATTATTTTGATGTAGTCAAATTAAATCGTGAACCAAACCATTTTAGAAAAAAACATAATTTTTTATTTGTTTTAGCCTGATTTGATATAGTTTATGGTTCGGTTGAGTTTTTCCCCAACCATAGCCTTAGAAATTCTGTTAGGGTAAATATAAAATATACCATGTGACTTTAATACGAGAACGCTGTACTCATTTTTATAAGATGGATAATGACTTAAATTCTCCTATGGTTGTTCCAATAGAAGAATTCTTCCTATGGTTGTACAGATTTTTTTTTTTTTTTAACCATTAGGTCCGGAGCTTTATTATTATTATATTATTATATTTATCATAAATTGTTTTGTAATAGTTTATAGGCTTTTAGAGAGTGCATAAGATGACTCAAAAAAGATATTTTTAAAATAAAGTAAATTTAATAAATTAAATATAATATATTCGACGAATACCCGTGGAGATGCATAGGAAGAAATTGCAATTTCCTTAAATAAAATGCCAAATTATAACCCTAACAACAGAATGGCTACATGCGCTCTAATTGGTTTTTATCATCGGTCACTACACTGTCTACACTAAAACCCACCCCTAAAATTCGCAAAATCCTTCAAATCATTGGCAATATACTCCGCTACCATCTAGGTCCTACGAATTACACGTTACCGTGTGATGTGATTTGAAAACTGGAATGGAGGAATACAGAAAGCAATACGCGATATTTCAAAAGATGTCAAATTTCCTAATCCCAAGTCTTCTTCTTCTCTTCTCTTCATCATCATCGTCATGGAGCGACTTACTGAAGAAAGTAAGAGTTCCGCTTCCTGCTTCTTCCGAATCTCAGCTTCTAATGGCCAGAAATTCACGGAAGTTGCTTTGTCTCTGTCAATTTCACTAAAGAGGAAAACTTTTTCAATCGCTCTATAGTTCTTGCTGCTCCAAATTTATGATTAGGTTAGTTGTGTGAAACATGTTTGTAAGAAGAATCGATGATCAGTAACATGCATCATTGATTGAATATTAGAAATAAAAATAGGTATTATAATAATCTGCAGGTGCACGGTATGTATGAATTTGAGATAACTTAACGCCAGTCGGTGAAAGAAAGAGAAAAAAAAAAAAAAGTGAAAAGGAGAGTCAGGACCATTGAATTTTTCTTACAATTCCATGGTAAGAAAGGATAATTCTGAGATAAGCTTTACGTTTGTGCGTGGATTTTGTAAGGTGGTCGATGTGGCCTGTTCAATTATAGCCATGCCATGCCCTACAATACATAACATGTATGTATGTATTTGTTTTTGAAGCCATGAAATGCCTCAAGTCTCGGCTGTGACAATTAGTGTAACTTGCAATTGAAGAATAGTTGCATAGACCTATTGGATTGTTCAGTTTTAGGAAGAAAATTATAGATGGTTGTAATGTTTGCTTTCACTTTCCTTAATATTTATAGATGTTTAAATTACCAAGCAATATATATGTATGTATGTATGTATGGTAGGAGGTTTGATTTGGAACTTGTAGATGCCTTGTTGATGATGTAATTGCCACTGGTATAAAGATTTATTGTATACAGTAACATCTTGTATTAGTTTTGTTCACATGCTTTTTGTATTCTGATAGCTGGAGAAAAAGCTTGAATGTACAAATGCATTTCATGTAAAGATTAAGCTTATGCATCGAGTTGTTCTTGACAAAAGTTAGTAGCTGTTTGTATATCTTTTGGGCTTATATGGTTTTGAAAGTGTACAATAGAATGGAAGTTTTCTAAATGGATGATAACAGGAACTGGATTCTACAAGGCATTGAAATGAATATGGGAGAAATGTTTTTACAAACTTCAAAGTGGGATTGAAATTGGTGTTATCGACATTATCAGAGCTTAATGCTGAGAATAGAACTATTATTATTAGTATTTTTGTTTGCAGAATTATTATCATTATTGTTTTTATATGGTATTTTAGAATACTTTGGTCCTTACATGCTGATGGTGATTGCATGGAGATTTTGCCCTCAAAAAAATCGAAACTGTAATTTCATTGGCGGCTAAATATCGTTTTTTCGTTGAACATATATGAAAGGTTATGATGGATCGTTGTGCTGATGTTAAATACATTAAAGCTACTTCCATAGTTATGCACTTGTCCATTTGCTAACCATGATTCCTCTCATTCAGATGTTTATTCATCCCTTCCCGTGATAACAAAATTTACCCCTGTTTGAAGATGAGTTATTGAATGTCTGTCAATCTCTATCAGATCAGGTGCCTTTAATGTTAAAGACTTGGAATATACTTTGTGGTAAATTGCTCACTGTCGGCTATCTCATCTGCCTCTTTTGTTTTCCCCTTTTATCATGTTCAAAGTATCTTGCTGCTGTTAAAACTCAAAAGTCAGGCTGCAAGTAGTGCATGTGACACTATTAACATGCTATCTTATATGTTTAGTCTGCCACTACATAGCTTTGGCCACAATATTGTACTCATTTTATTCTTTTACTGTAGCTAGTAGCAAATGGTACTTTGTGCATTCTCTCCTGCTTATTTTTGCCAGTTCTATATTGTTTTTATGGGTACCTTCTTTTCTTTTAATGCTCTCTTATGTTAATTATCCTGGTTGCTCTGATGTAATTTTCTCATGGTGCTCAGTAGTGAGCCTTTTTTTTTTTTTTCTTTTTCTTACTGCTAATTCAAGTCTAAAAGGCCAAACATTTATGTGACAATTTTCTTATGAGCTAGTTGTGTCTTCATGCAGGCAAGCTGTTTCACTATGGACATGTTCAAAGCTATGTGCAGTATGTTTTGTGGCAGGTGTTTTTGTGGGTTACACCTTGAAGAAACGAGTGCGAAGATGGGCTTCCAAACTTCTCAGGAGACTAAAAGATGACTGATTCTATTCTGTCCTGGTGAATTGAAGTCAAATTTTTTCTGAAAGGTTTTTGTAGAAGTAACTAGTTGCAATGGTTCATTTACCGTACCAAGTCTAAGATGATTGAAATTGCTGTAGTATAATTTTATGTTCTGAACTGTAAATCAGAATTGGTTATTTCACCTTTTTGTATTGAAAGTGTCAACACACTGAGGATTGAGATTGTATCGATGGGAAATTTTAAAGACGATCATCCTTCAAGTCAAGTAATGCAATTCTTAAGATTCGGTTCCTCCTTCTAGTCTTATGTGCTGCCCGTAATGTTTTGAGATGAAATACCTAGACTACCAGGAGGCGGCCTGGAATATTCTGCATAATGCTTTAGTGTTACATCCACCTAATGCGTTAACTTGCTTTAAAGTTGCATTATTCGTAAATCTGTCCTTTAGCCACTCTCTAAAGATGAGTTTATGTTTGTCCTTGGATTTTTTTGGCCAGAAAATGATGTTATGTTTCGCGTTGATTGGCTTGTTACGTTTGCATGGGAGTCATGATATTCACTTCTGCCCATATTATGTTTTCATAAAAGCGCATGTCATCTCAAATTCTCAATCATGTATTAGAAGAATTCCCTAAATATCTATCTTTTATTATTATTATTTGTAGATGGGATTTATCGTCTGATATTTTGCATACTACTATATATTAAATATTTTAAAGGAAAAATAGTTCATGCTACTGCTATGCAACGGGGCATGAATGCTAATGTGCTAGGCTAGATTTGGAGCCTCTCCAGGATATAGCTCATGCTGTTTTCTTCTTCTAAGCATCATGATATGATGGTTGATGGTGATCAAGAGCTTCAAATATCACTTCCTAACGAGCATCGTTGCATTTCATTCTATTGTTTTTACATATTTTGTAGATATGGCTGTGTATATCACCAGAAGATTGAATGTAGAGTCTAAAAGCAACAAAAGTGCATCCAATGTCATAATACCAACTAAAAATTATTGCCTCATCCTAAAACTGATATCCTTCTAGGCTCTGATAATGATGTTTCATCTGACTAAAACTTCTGAGGAAATGAATGGTGATTTTCTGCACAAGGCTAGTAATGACTGAGAGTTTTTTAACTGCAGTTTGGAGAGTTAAATGCATGTCTTCAGTAACTTCGGAAAGGTAGAATGGTAAGTTCAAATTTGGGGAGTACCTTGCTGTTTTCTACTTAAGGTATTCATTTATATCATATGTTTTTCCTCAAGCTGTCTGCACCATTCTAATTTTAGAGAAAATACTAAACAGGTCACCCTGCTAATGTTTGATTAAACAGTGTGAGGCGCAACATATAGGCTGCATGATCCTAAATGAAGATATGGCATAGTGTCTTAACCCACTCAAAAGAAAGTGTCAACACATGATATACCAACAACATGACCAGTGTACAGAACACGAGATTAGAATTGAGGCATGTCCGGAACTGCGCTTAAATAATTAATGATTAACCAGAACTATGAATCTCTAGGCATGCTTTATACATAAGAAGACTTCACAGAATCAAATCTCAATAATCAAGGGTGGTGAATCCTAAGGTCACTATCCAAAACTGGTGGAGAAAGATGAATCACAGGAAAGGCTAGTACCTTGTACAATGTCTTAAATCAGACCAAACTTCATAACAAACTTCCTTTGATTACAGTCCAGCATCTCTCTCAAGGTACAATTTATATTCTTCTTAACCAAAAGTTTGTGGCGAAGCTGTATTCTCTTTTTAAGGCTATAATGAAAGAAGTCTGGATATGCAGCAACTTCATCGAGTCTTCTCCCCATCACATCTAACAAGAAGCGAATCCTAGGTTCTAAAGAATTCCGTATGCTTTTAATTAAAACAGGAGGATACCTGGTCACTATAGCCACTATCTCTCCATCATTAAATCCACATCGTTTTAGATAATCGAAATTGTGTCTCAAAATCTTGTTGACATCTCTACTTAAGACTTCTGGGAAGTTCATCACCACGGTTTGGATATCTAGCTTTGTAAGACCTATTGATTTCAAAAACTCAGTAGTAGGCCGTAACCTCTTCTCAACGCTATAACCCATTATAAATGGATTTTGAATCAGTACCTTAGCAATCATTCCTTCGCCTGTCAGGCCAAGAGAAGCCAAAAAATTAACTGTTTCCGACAGCTTGGACTCAATGCTGTAGCTGATAATCTCGGTTAAGCAAAAGATTCTTCCAACTTGTTTTTCTGGAACTCCTATTGCCTGAAAAAATGCCAAAGTGGACAGAGCTTCTCTTCTATGCTATGCGCAAGAATGGTGGAAACTTGATAATGGCAGATACAACTTCATTAGGTTTTGTCCCCAAGGTATTAAGACATTCAACCATAGGAACAAGTTTCTCATCTCGGCCTAAAGCAAGGATTTTGGGGCATTTAGAAATAACAGAAGGAAGCTTTCTCTCTTGAATCCCAATGCTTTTCAAGTATTCCCAATTTTCAGACGCTCTTTCCCTTTGCAGAGACTTGAGCCGCTTGCACTTCGTGAACATATTGCTGATGCTTTTATCGTCAAAACCCCGATCGTGGAAGAACCACAATATGCTACTACCCCCACTTTGACATTTATTGGTTTCCATATCCCCCTGGAAGAAAATTAAAATTGTGTATGAGTAAGATCCTTCACAAATTTTACGCACATGCAAATAAGATGTACAGTTGATGCAATGCAGAGAAGATACCTCAATACTGTCTATCACCTTTGTGGTGTATTCAAATAATTTTTCCCTCCAAATTCTACTCTCAAACATAGCATTCTTGACAACAAAATTATCTTCTTATACCATCAGTTTGCATGTTCACCATATGGGTATTAACAATAATAACCTATAATATATATATATATACATATTTAAACATCTTTTTAATGAACTTACTGAACATACGCTTGGCCTTGTTTCATGCTGGACCAAATGGAGATAATATCATTTTCAGGTGGGAAATAGTCCCCAAAAACGGAGGCCATGTGAAACCAGATAGTAGTTATTTTGCTGTTCTAGCTGATAAAGCATTACATTGCAGTTGAATTTAGATATTAGAGTTTGGAGTATTATTTTGAGTCTCGTTTTTCCTTTTCAATTAGTAGGGAAGCTAATGTGTGTGCATACTGAATTGTATATCCCAGGGTATAATGGGGTCGAGTGCTTGTTAATTGCAGTCAAATCCCCCCAAGTCCTTCATTTGCTCTCATTCAAGCTGATCATGTAAGTAGACTACCAGACGTGTAATCTTTGTGTTGATGATGTAATATAATCATCTGCCCTCGAACCATACTAACCTGGATTACTCAATAAAATGACCAAAACAGGGTAAATGATATCCAAATTAGTACATGAACATTGAGATATTGTTAATCTACACCTAAATTTTGAATTTAGCAATCTCATATACAATCAAATTTTACTCGTTAAATCTGCTACCTTATCTTTCATCATCTAAACTTATACCTTTCAGCCGAGGAACATCGGTCACAACATGTCTCCGATAACACGGAGGTAATAGATTTGTCAGATAAACTTTGATTGGTACAGCAACTACGAATATAAAATTGACAATCATAATTTCAACTGAATGCGACATCTATCAACTCAACTCCATATGTAAAATCGCAACAACACGCGGTTTTCGACACTATCCCCTTCTCTTAGTCAATTAAAATGAAGTTCTCCAAACTACAGGGACAAATTAAGATTTAAAAAAATTGCATGTGTAATTCAAATTCGCTTCCCAACATTACTTAATAACAGTCCACACCCAGCATCAAACAAGACAAATTCTTTCATTGTTCTAAATGAAAATCATATCACCCGGAAGAAGACAACCCTTTTATATTCAACAGCAACACAAACTACATCGAACCAAACTAAACTGAATTCACCCAAATGAAAACCAATACAAACAGCAGCAATATAAGGGGAACAATTATTAGGAGACTTAAAGCGTGCGGATACCTGTTTACTGTGAGAAGAAGAGAACGGGTATTTGCATAAGAGCTTCAATCGGAATCCGAGGCTGGCTGCTTGAGGGTATGTTGTTGTTGTTAATAGAGGGCTTTGCGGAGTAGCAGCAGGAGTGTTGAGTTTACCTCATGACATGTCATACCCTTTTCCCACTCGTTACCTTATCTTTATTCTTATTCTTCTTTCGGAGTCTTTAACCGGAGGTCATAGCAAGGTTCTCCTGTCTGGAGTCTAGAGCACTGGCCCTCAATTTATGAAATGCCAAATATACCCCTCATTTGTGTCCCCGACACTAGGGATGTAATCGGATAAGTCGTTATAGTGTGTCCAACTCACTAAAAGATTTTTGATCCTATAGAGTTTTTGGGTGGACTTTGGGCAACATATTAAAACCTTATAGGGTTTCGGGTTATATAACCCGATGAGAAAACGCGACCCGACGAAATATATAATAAAAATTTAAAAAATTAATAATAATATGTATACAAAAAGTTGAATACAAATTTCATGATTTCATTTTCATATTAAATGAAATCTATATCTAATTTTAGAAATTTTCTTATATAGATTATAATATGTGATATAATTTATGTTTTATTGTTGAAATTACATCATTGTAATAAAAGAAAAAAAATGATAAACATTCAATCAGGTTGAGGCGGGTCGGGAATCGGGTTTGCAAAAACCCTACAGGGCAAATTTTACGAACGATAGGAAAAACCAAATATGGTTTTTCTCGGTTTTCGATGGACCTATAATCAATCGGGTCGAGTTTGGGGGCTCGTGTTCGAATTCTACGTGACCCATTCCAAACCTAATCCGATTGCATCCCTACTGACTCATTGAGTTGTTTTCAGTTTTCATATTATTTTCATATTCAGTTAGGAAAAGGAAAATTGTTTTAAGGATTATATTACCTCTTATAATTTTAACTCCTAAACGATGGGAAAGATATTTTGGATATTTCCCTATCTTTATATCTAAAATATGAAGTATTTACTTATTAAATTTGAGATGTTTACTGATTCTACATACAATTATTTATGTAAATGCCAATTACATAAAAATAAGAAAAAAAATCATTTTTAGTTCTTAACGTTTGTCACGTTTCTATTTGAATCCTAAACATTTTTTTTCCTTTCTATTTCGGTTCTTAATGTTTGAACATGTTGACAATATTATGGACATATGTTAAGTACGTTAGTTTTTCCATCTAATTTATGACATGGCTTTTTGAAAATTTTAATATCATGTGTCAACACGTTAAAATTATCCTTACACTAAACCTGTAGAATCAGAAGTACAACCCTAAGTAACAAAAATATTCCTCCCATCTACATCTTAAACGTTGATCGAAATCTTACCCTTAAATCATCTTCATTTTCTAACCTATTCAAAGCATAACACTAACTGTAAAGACCCGTTCCTCTAAATTCCGAGATTTAGAGTACCGAATCCCCAACCACATATAATGTTTTCACATTATATGTAAGGTTGTCCTAAAACTAACAGTTTATGAAAATTGTTTGATCAAAACCACTATACTTTGTAAAGAACTTTTTAAACAAAACAAAATTGCTAACAAAAGCAATCTATACATACATTTACATCATATAAACATCGTTTAGTGCCAATACACGACACTACAAAAATTATATGTTTTCTGAAAACATAAGAATCTTAAATGATCTTAAGGTCATTACAAAGATTGGCTTAACTATCAAGCCTTCTATACATAACTTTTCCTTAGCAAAAAGTTCCTTCCAAAGGTCCAGGATGGTCGGATCCTATTCGTCCCACTCATCCAGAAATATCTCGAAATCGGACCCATAGCCCAAGTCATCATAAAACTCGTCTCCAATACCTGCAAGGTAGCAAAAGTGAGCCAGAGGCCCAGTACACAATAACCAATGTAAAAACAAGTCATCAAATTGATGTAATGCACCATAGAACAAGTGGTTATCTTTATTACATTTTCATTCACAAATCAACAAGAGGGTATTCAAACCCCGGTCACACTTCGGGAATTCAGGGATCCTGAGTAACAGCAGCTGCTCATGGGGTTGATATAAGCAGTCCGAATACTTATATCTCCTATATCTATTTCATGAAGAAAATAGCTTCATTTAGGGTTTAAAAGCCGTTGCCCGACTCTACTTAAACTTAGTCCATAACATGAGCCTAGTTCACAAGTTCCCATAAACTTTGAACTAAATCATGGTATTTCCCCCTAAGTTTAAGCAAACGTTACACAGATACTATTCCCCCTATCGGCTACCCACTTAACAAAAAAATCGCTATTGCATCATAGCGTACCATTGCGTCATGACTTGGTTAAGCGCCTAACTAACATGTCATTGCATCATGATAGGTTTGCTGCTCCTCGGACCAGATTAAACAGCGTAATAGATATCCAATTCATTCAAATGTTAAGTCAAATCGATTTAGGTCAAATTAGGAATGCCTAGTCCTAGCAAACATCAAACAAGTTATTGCGTACCTGAACCCGTTAGTATATAACTAGGATCTCTCGGTGATGAACTAACCGAAGAATCCTTAACTGAAATAGAAATATCACAATTATTCAAAGGAATCCAAATAATTGAATACAAAGTTATAAATAAACATTTAAAGGTCCTATTATATCGCAAATCGCTTAATAAATACTTAATTGCATAAATAACAACTTCGGAAAATTTTTGAAAAGTTTTTAAATTTCAAAAGCACAGGGAATAGGCCGGCAACCAAAGCCGGCGGCTTTGAGCTGGTGCTCGATGCTCTGAAAATCAACACTGCCAGCGTTGGCAGTGTTTAAGGGTAAAATAAGCCTTTGCATCCTACGCCGACGGCCTTGAGCCGGCGTAGAATCCAAAACCCAAAATTTCAAAACATCCAGAGAGGTCTAAGCCGTCCGCTTCCCTAGATACGCCGGCGGCCTTAATTTCCGCTGCCAGCGTACAATATGACAGAATGAACGCCGGCTTACTTTTCCAGCGAAAGCCGGCGGCTTTCATCCAGCCTTAAGAATTCTGAATCCAACGCTGCCTCTAAGCGGCGGCGTTGAATTCCCAGATGCCGGCGTACGTTTTAAAAACAGACTTAAACGAAAAACTCAAACCCCCTGTTTTCCACTTTGCAATATTCAATCCTTACACTTTAAAATCATCCTCAGCTACACTATCAACTTCATATACTCACTCCTATCTATACTACTCAATCCTAGCAACTCAAATCAAGAATTCAACACAATTAAACACTTCAAACTCCACTTCAATCCATTCTAAATTTCCTACACAAATCCTCTTCACATCCTCCCAACACTTATATCTCTTCAACCATACATGCACAAACTCACACACTCATAAAACACATTCATAACTAATCCCAAGCATGAACAAACAATTTGATTAACACTAATCTCATTTCATCCAAGATTTTACAAAACTACAACAAGAAATGAAAACAAAGCATAAGCCACACTTAAAGTAACTCACATGTAAATGCTTTGCCTTGAAGACAACTTGATTTCCAAAGCTTGCTATTCCTCTTAGTTTAGGCTTGGAATTAGAAATGGAGATGGAAATGGAAGAAGAAAAGAAAAGAAAGAAAGAAAAGGAAAATTCGGATAAAATGGAGCTGCCCCCAAAAAGTTGTTCAAATTAGCTTAATTTGACTTTAACATATTCCAAATTTACCCTCTAATGCATACATAACCTTAGGATACATTTGGCATGGATTTGAATCTCATTTGAAGCTTCATTTGAGCATAAATGTTACTTAATTAAGGAAACAAAATTCCATCACTAATCTTGTAAAAACCAAAGTTAATTTTATAAATCTAACTTAACTAACACCTAATGTACAAAAGGCACAATTAATAATTTTATTACACACACACATTAATACATATAAAACAAAGATATTAATTTCAATATATCTACAAAATAATACCTTTTAAACTACTAACAACATAACCATGATATTCATCATACTCACTCAATTCAATACTCAAAATAAAATTAAACACATGGAATTTAAATAAAATTTAAATCTAGGTCATTTCACTAACTCCAATTTAATTCATCCCCCATTTCTTTATTTCGAACAATATTGTTGAATTAAAAAAAAAAACAGTCAAGATCTTTTAGAAGCAGCTATCAAATTTCATGGAAAAAGAAGATGTAAAAGAGAGTTTAGACATTGTCATAACCCATATATCCTAAGCCCCATGAATAATGTGAATTGTGATTGCGGAATTGAAGCTCTTGTGTTGATTTCATAGACATGGAGAAAATATAACAAGATTTTCATTGAAGGGTGTCGAGCCTGGATTTTTATTTTTTAGTTTAATTCTTTTAATTCAATTTATATCAAACCCTTACCCATTTGATATAAACTCTTAATTAAGAATTAAAAGAAATTCTATTTTCATAAAAATTTAGGAGTTGCCACCCGATCAAAATCGAGAAAGAAAATTACAAGTTATGATTAATGGGTTGGTTAATGCTAACTTGGACACTAGTTTGCAAAGAAATTTGATTTAAAATAAATGTTAATGAAACTAGAGATTTCATGGTAATTAAACTAGAGATTTCATGGATTCATAATCCTATTAAAAACTATATAATTACCACATTAAACTTCTTAATTAAAGTTATTCCTTTAATGCTGTAAAATGTTTTGATACTTGCAATGTTTGCAAAAAGGCAAAACAACATACAATTACTTTTTTATAAAGTTATAGTATTTATGAGCTAATTACTTTTACAAAGTAATTGGCTAGATTAAAATTTACAAAGATACAATTATTAATAGTTGCAACCAATTACCAATCAAATTAATAATTACAAGATAAGGAAAAAGAAAAGCTATTTTGGGTCTGTTTGGATTGGCTTTTTTCCGGCAGATACAGACACTTTTTCAAACTATTTGCTAACAAATTATTTATCAAGAAATAGATATAGATAAAACAAAGTTGACAGTTCTCATCAAAAGATCCAATAGAACAAAAATAGATAAAATTTAGATGCATATCGGATATATTTACACATATCATTTTAAAAAAGATACAGATACAGATGAAATACAGACAATCCAAACAGACCCTTTATATTTTAAGTAGCTCGTAGATGTCTACGTATCTGCTATTTGGGATCAAACATCACGTAGTTGTTTTTTCAAAAAACTTATGTGGGTTTGTATTTAATTTAATCTTTGGAACTCTTTTCACTTTAAGTTAGTTAATTTTTATAATTTTGGAAAAAGATAAATTTTCAAATGTTGTAAATCCTATAACTCTATCAAATTTGCTTTTATTTTATAAAATTGGTTTTTTCTTGGTGACACAATATTTACTAACAATTCCTTTATATATTTACATATTTTTTATCTTTATTTGAAAACATTCCTTACATATATATATTTATATGTTTAACATACATACATGACATGTATCTTATTCACAAAAAGCACTAATTTCATTAATTGCCCTTCTTCTTTTTTCATATGCTCTTTATTGATTATTTATTATTATCTTTTCTCCTTTTTATCCCTTCTTTTTCATTTATATTTTTGTTCTTTTTTTTCATTTCATTTTATTTTATTTTATAAGAGGGTAATAACTTACCTGACGCACAGGTCGAATGAAGTGAGTCTAAATCAGGTAGTGGATTTGACTAGACAAAGTGCAGCTAGCAAGGTAGCTCTTGTGGTTCTAGGGATCTATGGTGGCTAAGTTTTTGCTGAAAAGGGTTGGAAGCAGGTGACAGACAATCATGTGGTGTTGGTTTTCTCAATATAATAATCAAAAGTGGTGTTTTGTGATGCTCAGGGGGTAGTCAGTGGCTGTGATGGTATAGACAGATGATTTCAACATCCTTGGCTTGAATTGAAGCTATCAATTGATGGCTTGACCCACCTGGAACCTATTGGTGTTGTATTACTTTGACCTAATCCAATATCAACCTTAAGTATTTATGGCCAAGTTCACTTCACACTCTCTTTTTCGCCTTTCTCTCAGCCTCTTGTGAAAAGCTAAGTAAACCTTAGACTCTTTCTATCTCAACAATTTCTTACAGATGATAACAGATGCAAACTCTCTTTCTTGTGATGTGTTTAACAGGTTCATAGAGGTGCTTTGAGCTACACCAAACTCCAATCTCTCAAGAGATACTATTTTGGGGCTAAAGATCGTTTTCCCCTCTTTCTATCTTCTTTATTTATATTCGTATCAAGTGCACTATTAGATCTGTTGATTTTCAGTTTAGATTGTTGAATTTGTTAACATGTAACTATCATTCTATTATTTTACTATAACTATTCTAAAGTAAAATGTAACTCTGATCTTTATTGCGCATATGCATCTAGCTAATTGGCTTGTTTCCTAATTCATATCGCAACAATTAGCTCCCCTTCTTTAAAAGAAACCTTGTCTACAAGGTTCAGGTCTGGATAAAATCGTTGAAATTCACTAAAATCTTCCTACATATATTCAAGGTATAACCCTAGCACTCTACCAAAATTTACTATACTTCCTTCCCCTCTCTAGTAATGACACAATGATCCACAATAGCTACTGATTATAATCAAAGATGGTTAGCAATGGTTAACAAAGGTAACTCTAAATTGGGTAAAGAGACACCATGAGCTTTTTTAAATTTAGAAATATGAAAAAAGATTTTGGATCTTAGCGTGCTGTGGTAATTCCACCTCATATGCAATCGATGCCACCCTACGATCAACTTTTTAGGGTCCATAACAGTGCTAGCTAATTTGTGATGTCCATTAGACAAAGAGAGCTGTTTGTAGGGCTGTATACTGACAAAAACTAAATCTCCAGCTACTAACCCAAAATCTGATTGATGTTGATCTACTAGCATCTTCATATGATGTTGTGCTTTCAAAAGATTAACTCTCAAAGTCCTAAGCAATTCATCTCTATTTCACAAATCATAGTCTATAGCCTCTAATTGAGAATATCCCTTGATGTAAGCTGCAATTGTGGGAGGTTCTCAACCATACACTAGCTAAAATAAGGTATATTGAGCACTACCATGAAAAGAAGTATTATAAGATTACTCAACCCATGGTAAATAATAATGCCACTTAGTTAGATATTCCATAGTGTAGCTACTAAGATACTATTGGACAGTTCTATTTAAAACATTTGTTTAGCCATCAGATTTTGGGTGATAGACCAAACTGAAGTTTAATTTGGTACCCCTCAGTGGAAAAAGTTCCCTTAAAAAATTATTGATGAATGTATGATCTCTTCTAGACATAATGGTCTTAGGAAATCTATGATGATTGATGACAATGTCCATAAACAAAGCATCAACCTGAGTTACTGTGAAATGAGTCGACAAAGCCCCTAAATGACAATACTTTGTTAGTCTATCCACCACTACCAATATAATAGAAAATCCTTGGGATTTTAGTGATACTGTAATCACCTTGAATTTACATAACCCAATTATAATAAATTTTATAAATAAAATGTAGAATCATAAAAGAACTATAATAAAAATCAGAAATCACCCCAAATTTTTCGCAATTTAAATTTTTAAATATTAACAAATTAGAATAAAATCTTTATCACTAAAACCTTAAAAATTCATAATAAGAATAAAGAAAACTATTGAATTTAAGAACCTAAGTTTTAATGTTCAAAAAAATATTAAAACCTTCAAGTTAAATAATTATGAGTCTATAAAAACTAAATTATGATCTAATCAGTAATTTATAATTAGTAAAAAGAATTAAGTAACAAATATAAAATTAAAATTAAATTTCTAATCTAATAAAAAGTCTAGGATAAATTTATAAGTAGAAAGAATTCATATGTAATTTCAAATCTTAAAAATTTATAATAAAGTCGAATTAAGGGCAATATAATTTATTAATTTATCAAAATACCACGAAACAAAACTTTTAAACAATAAAATATAATTTATGATAGTATGTATAAAAAAAAAAGTAAAAGTATTAAACTAAAGATTCTATGTATACTATCGTATTCAGAATATTTAATATCGTTAATAGTAAATTTTTATCCAAAAATATTATCAAATCAGTATTTATCATACGTGTCATTTAGATCCACAAAATTAATTTTTTTCAACAGTTTATATTTTTCTCACTCCTTACATATTTTGGTTATAAATTTATCATCTTCTTTTTGTTTTTATATTTTCATACATCCTAACTCACTTGTATTTCTTTTTCTTTGTTTTGTTTGGTTTCGTATTACGTATTTGGTTTGTTTTGAATTTGAACTCCTCTGGAGGCGAACAAGCTCCAACAAAAAGAGAAAATTCAAACACATATATACAAATCTTTAATAGAACTTCTATGTATTCCATAGTGTTCAGAATATAATAACGCGAATATGGAACTTTTCATCTAAAAATATTACTGAATCATATTTAACATACGTATCACTTAAACCCACGAAATTTATTTTTTTCACAAGTTATATTTTTCCTCACTCCTTACATATTGTTGGTTATAAATTCATCATCTTCTCTTTATTTTTGTATTTCTAATACCCTATCTCTTTGCATTTTTTTTTATTTCCATTTGCATGTTCCACAATTCTCCTTAAAATTCTAGAGAACTTTCGCATGCAAATATGCAGGCAAAAATCATCTCTATTTGCTCCAAATTGATCTCTTAAAGTCAATAAATACACACATCCTCCACACATATTGGCCAGTTGTATGCCCATTTAATGAAGAAAATTGGCAAGTGGAAGAGATAGCTTTCGGTGGAAAATTTGCATCCGAAGTCGTCTTATTCTCTCTCCTTCCTTCTTTCATATATATGTATTCATGCATAATAATGGACAAGCACACAAGGCTCATTAATCTCCCAAATATCCAGTTCAAACCAGTATCAAAACCATAGCCAAACAATTCCAAATTCGAACCCAACTCCTACCACCATTAAAGCACACTCACAAGCTCGTTTCAAATTCTCCAAGGTAAGTTAAGCTACTTAATTTGTTATATTGTTAAAAACTTTGGTTTAAACTAACTCCTAATGATTTTAGGATCATAATACAATCCAAAACAAGGTTCAAATCACACCAAACAGCCCCAATAAGGTAAGATTTGAAAAATCTTAGTATACCATTTATTCCGAAAATAGATTTAGGATGAGTTTTGATGTTTTTAGCTGTTATATGTATAGAAATATCATGTATAAGTGCTTAGGAACGATTTAGAATGAATTGGACATGTAAAATACACAAAACAAGCTTTGAACCAAGCTTGAAGATGATGAATAGTACCCTTGGCACTGTTCACGTGAATAATAACCGAATTTTGCAAAAAAAATAAAAAAAACCATATATAATTTTTTTTCCGTTTTTGGTTAGTTGAATAATTATTAATAATATATATTTATTAATTTTGGAGTGAAAATTATTTTTAATAATTTTTAGAATTATTTTTATTAATATATAATTATTTAAATATATGTGTATGTAAATACTTTAGCATTATAAATGATGTAGAAAATATAATTTTATTAATTATGATTAGATAAAATAATTAATATCGTTTTATTTATTAATTCTGGATTATTATTATTTTTAATTAATTTTTAATATTAGTTTTATTAGTATAACCTAATTAAGAAATAGATTGTATGTATACGTATTAGTAATGCAAAAAGTGCTAAAAACTAATATTATTATTTATTATGAATTTTATTATAAAATTAGTAATTAAAAAAATAATAATATATATTAATTCATTAATTAATAAGATTTAGTTATAAAATCTTTTATATTATTCCGAATGTTATTATTATTATTATTATTGTTAATATGATTCTTATTATGATTCTATTGTTAATGTTGTTATCATTATTATCATTACCACTATTATTATCATGAATAATGATGTGATTATTATTACTACTATTATTAGTAATATTATTATTATTAATCAAATTATTATTAATATTATGATTATTACTATCCTTATTATTAATATTATTATTATCATTACCAATGTTAGTATTAGTAATATTGTTAATGATACTATTATTATGATAATTGATATTATTAATACCAATTATTAATATTTTTATTAGCATTAATGAATATCATTATCATTATAAAAATATATATTATTCTAAATAATATTATTAATGATACTACCACTGTTATGATTATAGTATAGTATTATTACTATGATATGTATTATTATTATTGTTATCTTTGGGATTACTACTATTTTAATACAGTTATTATGAAAAATAATATTTGTATTACTAGCAAATTACCTTATAATTAACATTATTAATATTACTAACATTATTATCATTATTATTTATATTATTGTACTTTATAAATGAAAATAAAGTATAATAATTGTAAAATACTTATTTTATGCATAAGAATGGAAATTTAAATAAGATAAATTTTTGAATAATATAATACCTTTTACATATCAAGAAAATTATATGAAGTATATATAAAAAAAAAACACGACGACACTATATAATAGTAAATAAATACGAGTACCATAATGGGTCGGGTAAGGAAAAATATAAAAACAGCAATAATAATAATAACTATAAAAATAAAAGCCTACTAAATATCAATTTTTTGAATGCTTGTTAGAAATATAAAATATTTTAAGATCAAGACAAGTAAAATGAAATAAATATTAAATAATAATCAATTATCATAGGATCATTAAATGACCAATACAGGTAATGGAAATTAAATTAAATATCAGGATAAGACACCTAAATAATTATAGAAGTTTAGTTACATTATTTATATTATGTTAATAAATATTTTGTCATAATAAGTGACAATGAATTGTAATTAATATAGATAAAACTAATATATCTTAAATGAATTACTTTACTAAGTAAAATCATATTGGATTGATTAAACTAATTAAAATAGATTTAGAAATTGAATTATGCAATTAATTTCAATTAACTTAGCTTAGATTAATATACTAAGTAAAACCATAAAAAGGAAGGAGTACGTAATTTCTAAAATATGTCTAATTTAGAATTAGTAATAGTATAAGTTATACCATAACTAATATGATGAATATGTTATTTCAAATATCTTATTTTAGGAACTAATAGAAGAATAGATTAGTTAAATAATAAATATCTGTTATTTCGTTTTCATAGGAAAAATTGATCAATTCTCGAATTTCCAATAGCATATTCCAATAGTTTAGCGAGGACCACAGGTGAGTAACTTTGACTTTATCATATATTTGTGCTTGTAATATAGTTGCATTTATAATAATAATATATTAAACCAACATGCATCTGGGATTTGGGTATACTACATGATGTTTGGTATATGCTTGATTGCCAAAATTACCCTATTTTAAGTGATAAGTTTATTGTATGATAATTACTGTATGAAGCATGTTGATATTGTCTGTGAATTGTATGATTAACTTAAACCTGACTAAAAGCTTTTGACACCATAAAGAGAATGATCATGCATTACATGATTTGCATAAATAGCATTTGAGCAAGTGGCAGCCTACTATGTATTAGTATTTCGGCCCTCTGATAATGCTTGGTTGACTTAGGCTAAAAGCTATTAGATCAATGCAAGGTTACCTTTGAGCTGTCGATACTATAGGAACAAAATGGTAAATGAAGGACGCTGCTTATGGTATCGCTTTGAAAGGACTAACACTTAGTGGAGTTTCTAAGGTAGAAAACAGGAAATGAGAGATTTAAGATATGGTTAATTTAAGGAGATAATTAAAGTGAGTATTGTTGTATTCCTGTATGCTTAGTCTTTCCTGGATAGGTGGGCCATAGCTGTAAAGACCCGACCCACCAATCCTTAAGATTTAGCAAGTCAAGTCCCCAACCACATATAATATTTTCATATTATATGTAAGGTTGTCCTAAATCTAACAATTTATGTGGATTGTTTGTTTAATCCCATTATAACTTGATATAAAGACTTTTTTTTTTCAAATGGATTAGTCACTGGAGTAATCTATTCATATATAACTTTTAAAGAAATAATTTATAATTTTGTGTCAAGCACATGACACAACAAAACTTACATAAGTTTTTACAAAACAAGAAAAATTGACTTTAAGTCTTTATATAAACAAGCTTAACTAACAAGCTCTATTCAAAATACAAAATACAAAATACAATATTTCAACCAACAACTTGTTCAAAAGTTTTCCTTCCTTGCCATCTTGCACTCGATTCTTACTCGCTCCACTCATCCATAAACTTCTCCCAATCCGACCCATAGCCCATATCATCATAACAATCATCATCACCTAAAAAGTAGCAACAGTGAGCCAAAGGCCCAGTACACAGCAATAACACTCAAAAGCGTAGTGACAATCATACCTAGTCTAATGCAATGCAACACTAATGTTTTATTTAACTTTCTTTAGTAATCATTGATCAAATCATCATTGGAGTATTCAAACTCCGGGACAAACCATGGGATTCTGGGGATCCTGAGTAACTCTCACGACACTCAGGGGGTTGATATAAATAGCCTGAATATCTATATCTCCTAGATAACGTTACACTGAAAAGAATAATCTCATATAGGTTATATAGCCGTTGCCTAACTTCACTTAACTCAATCCATAATATAATTTAATTCACATGCTCCCATAAACATTGAATTAAGTTATACTATTTCTTTTCAAGAATAAGTAAATGTTGCTCAGTTACTACATTTCCTATCGATTATCCGCCGAGCCTAGTCATTGCATCATGACTATTGGCCTAAGCGCCTACACTAACATATCATTGCATCATGACAAGTTACCACTCCTCGGACCGGATTCAACGGTGAAAACACAAGCAATTCAAGCAATATTTAAGTCACTTAGAATTTATATCAAATTTAAGTATGCCTATCCTAACAAACATACAAGCAAGTCACTGTGTACCTGTACTAGCTCGAGAATCAATGGAAATAACCGAAAGGGGATCACTCACTGTAAAAGAAGTAATTATAAACTCACACTTAGTTCAAGTACTAATTATCTAGTTGAAAATACAATTAATCAAAGAAATTCAAATAAATTAATACAAAGTCATGATAAAGCATTTAAACATCCTATTATATCCTAGATCGCTAAATAAATACTTAATTGAGTAAATATCAAACTTCGGAAAACTTTGAAAAAAAGTTTTTAAAAATCAAAAGTGCAGGGGACACTCCGGCACTCAAAGCCGCCGGCTTTGAGCCGGTGTTCGACACTATGAAAATCAACACTGCCAACGTTGGCAGCGCTCTAGGATACACTGGCTGCCTTCATTCTACGCCGGCGGCTTTGAGTCGTATAGAATGCAAAACCCAAAATTTTTCAAAACGTCCAGAGAGGTGCAAATCGGCCGTGTACCTAGATACGCTAGTAGCCTCTACACATACACCGGCGGCTTTGATTCCTAATAGCCGGCGTACAATATGAAAGAATGAACGCCGAATGACTTTTCTAGTGAAAGCCGAATGACTTTTCTAGTGAAAGCCGACGGCGTTCAAACTGCTTTAATAATTTTAATTCTGTTGGTTTCCAACACCACCTATAAGCCGGCGGCGTAGAAACCCCAGATGTCGGCGTACGACCAAAATTTAACCTACACGAAAAATGTTTTTGACTTCCCCTGTTTTGTTACACTTTGCTCATTTTCAAATATCTCAAACTTAGCCTAAACTTCCCAAAGCTTGTTATATGTTCATTACATCATCCAAACAACATAAACTCCAATTCACAACATCAAACTCTCCACCACAAATCATCATTCATAAATCATACTTCAAACCCCAAATCACTACACCCAACCACTTGCATTTCTCAACACTTTTAATCTCTTATACTACATATACAACTAACTCCTATAACAACAAAACACTCCTCATGCTTCCAACAAAGTATATAAGTTATCAAACACAATTTAAGCTTAAAACCTATTGCTAAGAAATAATAAACTTGCATATTTTGAAGACATGAAAAACATACTTACCAATAGAACTTTAGACCTTGGTTTTGTGATCCTCTAGCATGCTTTTGATGGTGGAAAATGTAGAAAATGAGAGGCTTATCTATATAGATCCATGGGGGAGCTTTGGAGAAGAAGAAAATGGGGTTTTGAGACTTTTGAAGGCTTGTTTTGGAGGTCTAAAATTTGTGCACGAATTTTGCACAATTAAAGTTGATATTATCTTAAGGTTTGACTTTTGAGGCATAAGAGGTTAAGGGGACTTAATGACTTATCAATGGCTAATTAATAAACTTGTCTTTGGTTAATTAATGAGGTGTTTAAGCTCCCTTTAAGGTAAAAGAATTAGGCTACGATGAGGCTTATGTGCATGGGTCTATTTACTCATTTTACTACATTCCAAATATAATTCTTACTTGTTAATGCAATTTAAATTTTATGAACTAAATATTTAATAAATTCTAGAGTATTTGAATATTTAACACAATAATAAAACACATAATTCATTATGAACACAAATCACATTCAATACATATCAAAAGCATATATATAAATTCTATAACACACTATAAAATATAAGTGGGAAATTTCATGGTTATTTCAATAGCATTGTGATCCTTTAACCCCAATGAGAGGGCGTAAATCTCCATCCTGCTTTGGATTCTAGATCATCCAAGCTTGTAATGTGCATATGATTGATTTTTACATTGCATATGATTGGTAATTATACTGGTTTGTTATTGTTTGATGTGTGGTTTGGTCGGGTTATCTCACTGAGCCCGTGGTTCGCTTACCTCCCAATAGTTTCTGTGCAGGTATAACGCTAATTGGGTCTAGGATAGGGATGTGTGAAGAGTACTTCTCCATCAGACTATAGTGAAGTTAGATACATAAGTGGCATTGAACTTAGAATGTAAAATTTATTATTTGTATAAACAAATGAGACTTTATATTTTGTAAGTTAGAACTCAATTTCATTATTTGGTAGAGGATACCGATTCTATGTGGTCTTGGTAGAAAGTAGACAATCGGATTCCATAGTTGAAATCCAGTAATATAATATATCATTTATATGAAAGACATTGATAAATAAATAGAGTCTTGTACACTTTGACTTACAATATGGCTTTCATATTACGGGTGTACACGTGGTATGATAGCTTTAGATTAATCCTACTAAGCCCTCTTTTGAGGCGTGACAGATACATCTTCCCTAAGATGGTTAGGTACAAGTAAAAGGTGTAATAGCCTAGCTAGAGATCTTGAAATACACTTGACTTGTTGATAGATAAGATAGTCCTTGACAAAACGTTCCATGTCAGCTTTCATACCTTCCTAATAAAAATTGTCAACTAGTCATCTATATGTTTTCAATACAACAAAGTGACCTAAATTAAGGGCACAATGAAATTCTTGAAATAAGGATAAAATCAATCTAGATTAAGATACAAAAAAAAAAAAAAATATAAAGTCCTATATATAACAACCCATTCTTTAATTGTAAGGGCCATTTTAGTTGCTGTCATTTGTTTAGGTTTGACATAATTTGCTGATAAGCCGGTATCATCAAATAGTCTGCTTTCAATTCATCAATAAAAGAAAAAGAAGGTGAGCAAACCCATAAAAAAACCATTGTCGGATTCTTATCTTGAAAGAGCATTTGCTACTTTATTCTTACGTGGTAGCTTATAAGTAATTTTGTTGTTATAAATAATAAGTTTGGACAAAAACTTCTATTGATCAGGGGTTTGAATCACTTGATTCACAATTTCCTTAAGGCTTCGACGATTTATCCTTATAAGAAAATGAGAACCCAAGAGATATTGTCTCAACTTCTTTACTACTTCAACTATAACACATAGTTCTCTAACATATGCAGATATCTTCCTCATGTGCATTAGCAATTTCCTACTATAATATGTTATTTGTTTCTCACACTACAACAACATTACTCCTACTCCAATACCGATGCATGTATCTCCACTACAAATTGCTTTGTAAAATCTAGCAATTGTATTGCAAGAGTTGAATATAATGCAATCTTAAGTTTATCAAATGCCTCCAAAGCTGTATCTGTTGGTGGGCTTTAGATGAGTGATCGAGTTTTAAATTTATAATCTTATAGTTCCTTTTCCTAAACATGGTCAAAACCAGGCAAATGCACTTATCGTTATGTAGTTTAGGATTAAGTATAGGGTCGTCTCCACTAGAAACATTTTCAAGCACTAATACTCTCTAGTTCTCCTATTATCTAGTAGATCAATTAAAAGTATAGCTGAATTATTACCACTATTCTAATACTAGAGATTGCACTAAGTTATACTACTTAACACAACATAATAACAGACATAACATTAACAATAAGATTTTTTCATCTCCTTAACATGAATTTTAACCACTAGCTTTCTAATCAATAATTATCTGCAGGAATTTATTATCTATATGAATGTTCTTCTTAGAATCATTCATTCCTAACCATAAATGTGTTTAATTGGAACCTCTTCCTAATCTAACAGCCACTTAAAGGTTGCATTAAGAACTATGTTATACTAAATTCCTTAGAGAAAATGCAAAAAAATCTCATCATGATATTTCTATCACTATGAGCGATTTGTCAGTAAATTAGATCTATTCAAAGGAACCATCTCTCAATGTTTTCCTAAGAAATCTAACTAAGAACTATGCTATGTACATAGTAATTCCTAGATTTATTCAATTCAACTTATTGAATTAATTAATAACTAGATAAAATGCATTTAACAATGGCTCATGTTAATTCAATGACCAAATCCTATTTTCTACTCATACACAGTGATAAAATAAGAAATAAACAAGGTTAACCATAATAGAAACATATACATGATAAAATAGAGAAGAGAGTATAGAAAATAAAACCCTTTTATTGGATTTGGATGAATATATGGACTCTTACAACATGAACACAATTATAACAACATAGCTCCTTCGACTCGCTTAAGTTCTTTAGGAACAACACAAAGTTCATACACATGCATATACTCACATACACACGACACACTCCCTCTCTTATGTAGGGAGGAGAGGAGAAGATGTCTATATGGTGTCATAAACAAATTGTTACAATAAATTGCCCTCTTTGTCTTATAAAAGTCCCCAAATATGAACTAATATGCATGTGGATTGATGCCTAGATGATGTTTGGAGGAATTATTATGGTGTATTTTATACCCACAATGTTTCTTTGAAAAGTTTTTGATGAAAATATGCAACTTTAACTAAGAATTACACTGATTGATGAAAGAGATGGAAAAGTCATATTTGAAGCTTTCCAATGATCACGCTCGTGACATTTGTTTTCAATAGAACTTTTGCTGCTCTAAACCCAAAATCATGGCCGCGATTGATGCCTTAGTAGGTATTGTGCTCATCAAATCTTCTTTAGATCTCAGTTTCACGGCCGTGACATGTAGAATCCACAAATCAACATTTTATAGCTTTTCAAGAATTATTGTCGTAATCTATCCCTTGGTAGACACTGGTCTCGAATTTTCTCCAAATTCTCCATGGATCACGGTTGTAATTTTGAGTCCAAATGCTCTGACTTCTTCCTCTAATTAGTTACCACAACCATGATCTATTAGTTGGTAGGTACTAGACTTGAAATTCCTCTTTATTCAAAAAATCACGACCGTGATCTTCCATTCTTATGCTTGCCTAGCTTCTAATATCTCCAATATGCTCCAATTTGAATTGAAGTAAATATATCTCACAACAAAGTACCAATTCTACAATATATCAATCAATAAACTATAAATTGGATTTTAATTAGATGTAAAGAGCATATATCCAAACGAATTTGTCAATTTACAGCCTATCTGTCAAAGGACTAGCTATCAATGCATAACCTTTGATGAATTTTAAATAAAAATCCGAAAGTCACAAGAATGCTGTAAACCTCCAAAATTTTGGTGATCAATTAAGCTTAAACCCTAATTAGAAGGTCAACCAGAAATCCTAAAGACAACAAAACCCTAGTCAGACGTAACCGTTCAAGTCCGATAATCCCGTGTTTGTAACCTTAAGAAAGTAAGTAAGAGATTAGTATGTAGAATAGTTCGTACTAAATGAGAAAGCTTAAAAATATTAGATTAGTTAAACCGCGATTCGTTTTGAGCATGATCAGAGTTTTCGAAAAGCATGTCTCAGGGCTTAGAATGGTAAAAATATTTTGAATATACCGTTAGACTCATAAAAATATAAGATTTTCAAAAATATCAGTTTCATAATTTTTCGGTAACTAAAAATATCAGATATCGCAATTATACGCGTATTTTCTTACTTGATTGTCATATTTACTTTATATTACACTATTTATTACTATTCTACACTATTTATCTATCTCTACTTTTTCTTACAACGTACTCTTACAACCATACCTCTATTTTCTTACAATTTTCATTTCCAATACAACTTCACATATTTCATATCTTACTTTTCATTAATAAAAATACAAAAAAATAAATTTCTCTCCCTCTCTCTCTCACATGTAGCGCCGGCCACACCTCCCTCTCTCCTCAATTTTTTTTATTTTTCAATTATTTATTTAACACAATTTTTCCTCTACTTTTTCCTATAAATACCACCTTTTCCTTCCATTTCTTTCACACCTTCCATACACTAAAATTACTCTCTCAAAATCTCTTTATAAACTCTCTCAGTTTTTTTTAGTTTCTACTTCTTCTATAGGTAATAGTTTTAGCTTTTTATATGTTTATTTACTTAGTATGAGCTTAGTGTGTGTTTTCTAAACCATGAAGGTTAAGAAAGTAACAATATATTCATACATTGTTTTTGTTCATGAATTTATTTTCCTTTATGTTGTTTTCATATATGTTTAACTAAATATATCTATGTAGTTATATATATCTTTTAAAGCATATAAGCTCATTTGTTTTGCAATTTATTTACCTTCCTTGCAATTTATTTATTTACCTTGTAATTTATTTACTTTCAAGTTATTTTAAGATTAGTCTTTCTAGTCTTAGACTTGTCCTTATCAAGTTAAAACAATTTTCTTTTTCTTTTGAAACTAGTCTATTCTTAGTCTCGAGATACCTTGATGAAGCTAAGGTTCCAATACTTGACATATTTCTTTACTAGCTTATTTCTTTAATTTTTATATCTTTCTTATGTTTTCATAACTTTATGATTTCATATTCATGAACATGCATGAACATATTAACTTTTGTCTTAACAAGATAAAGGAGGAAAAGTTTTCTTAAAATAAAAGTTCTTCTCTAAAAATAAATATTGTTATGAAAGAAGTAATTTTTCATAAAAACTTAGGAATTTATCTTAACAAATTTTTCTAGAAATCTAGAGGATGTTCATTATAAATTTTCAGGATTTTTTTTAAACAAAACATACATACGCTTTACAAAGTCATAAAATGGAAAGAAATTCTTGATTAAACAAAAGTTTTATTAAACTTCACCTTTCATCAATACTAGTTTGACAAACACTAAGAAATTTCCTTTATAAAAGTAGAATGATCTTAAGAAATAAGGAAATTATTTCTATAAATATAGAATTATTATTACTTTCAAAAAGGATTAGAAACTAAACTTAGAAAATAAAATTCATTCTTTAGAAATTTAAAAAGGACTAAGGAAATGAAATTAAGGAAAAGAAAAAATGCTCATTTAAAATAACTTGAGATATTTTCTAGCAAGATAAGAGGAAATTTTCAAAAGTTTCACTTTTCCAAAATCTTTAAAAGACTTTACTTTTACCAAAAATTTATAGTCGAGACAACTTCATCAATTTCATGCATTTGATATGAGTCAATGAATACATATATAAATACATTTCAAAGGTTTTACAAACTATTATAATATCAACTCTTTGATATGAGTTTTTTGTAAAAAGAAGGAAGCAAGTTTTGTGAAAATTCGTAGTGAATCTGATCACCACTATTTTGGAGCTCAAACAACTTAGTTTGATGAAAATAGTTTTAGAAATAGATAGATCTTTTCGATTAGGTAGAAACGGTATATTATATGCGAAATTCCGAGTTAAAATGAGTAAGTTATGGCCATTTTAAAGTTGGAATTTCCTTCAATCCGATTTTACCATGAATTCAAGATAGATATAGAATCTTCAAAAATAGAAATTCTATGAAAGACTCATTTTGGGTATTTCATCTTGTTTAGGTGAAAAAGGAGCCGATATCGCCTTTTTGGAAGACTACTTCGACTAGGAGCGATCGTCATGGAGTGAGTTAGTCCCTTACTAGTTACATTTCCTTGTTTGTGTTTATAAGTGGTAGTACTAGAAAATAAGAAAAAAGATAAATGAACAAATGTTGTGTGATTTGGATTCATGATTGATTGATTTAAAGTTAAGAGTATCAAAAGAGGAATTGATGAATAATTTATGTTTTCTTGCAATGATATGGTGAATATTGTTTTGATCACTTTTAACTTGAACTCGACAATAATGGAATAACTCTATATTGAAAATGATTTCATGCATATCATATTTATGAGCCACATTTATTTTGCACTACTATTCTTCGTGTGGGGAAATGAGGAGTTGTGGTGGTGGCTAGTATGAGCCGGAAAGTCTACATGGGTAAGTAGGAGCCGGTAAGTCTGTAATTATTGATGGTTGTATAGGCCAGTAACCACCCAACCCCTGACATGGAGGGCATAAAATCCATGCTACACATGGTTTCAGGTTAATCGTGTGTATTTTGTTTGCTCATGTGACTGATGCATTCTCATATGATTGTCTAAATACTTGTGTGTTTTATGGAAATGTTTTGTAGATGGGAGTTATCTCACTAAGCTAGTTTTACTTATACCCCTATAGCTTTTTATTACAGAATGATTACTAGTGGTTGGCACCAAGAAACCCCTTTTGTCAGGTATGAGCCAAAGCTACTAGGAGTTTTTGGAGGAAGTTTATATGTATTTAGTTTTGGATGTAGACTTCTAAGAAAAATCTCTATAGTAGACTTTTGTTATATTTATGTATATTTTGTTGATGGCTTAGTTGAACAAGACTATTAGAACGGGGGAATGCCCCTAAGAAGTTGTAAGAGACTTTTATTCCAATGAATATTACATATTTATCTATATAAGTTCTTGCATGATTTTATTATTTGCTTAAACATAATACCTTGTGGGTCTCCTACTATCTTGGAAGCACACCTTACATGTGATATTGAAGCTCTTGTGTGACTAAAGTTATCATTCATTAGCTTTAATATTATGTGCGGTGGACTGCCACGTTTAGTGTATCCTCCAGGGCGTGACAAATGCCCTTATATCCTTTATACTCATCAACTTCAACCAATTTTGCACAATGGCAACTTTATTAAGGTTAAGTTGCACCCCATTTGTTGTGTCTACATGCCCTAAGTATTCTATCTGAGCTTGTCTAAATTAACATTTGGATTCCTTGAGATAAAATTCATTATCCCTAAGGCTATGTAGGAAAATAGGTAAATGATTTGAATGCTCCTACTTAGACTTACTATATACAAGTATGTTTGGAAATACTATTTATTATTGCTTAGAATGTATCTGGGGCATTGTTAACTTGAAAGAAATTACTAAAAATTTATAATGGCTTTTGTGTGTTCGGAAAGCATTCTCTATATCATCCTCACTCGCTCTGATTTAGTGACAACCAAAATGTAAATCCAACTTGGAAAATATGGTTGTACCATACAATTCGTCATGTAATCGATCTATTATGGGAATTAGGAACTCATCTTTAATGGTCATATTATTGAGTGCCTTGTAATCAATATAAAATCTCCATGTCTCATCCTTCTTTTTCATCAAAAGTACTGGGGAAGAAAAAAGGCTAGTGCTATCGCGTATTATGCCTTGTTTTAACATATCATGCACCTGCTTCTCAATCTCATTCTTTTGAAAATGAGGGTACCTATAAGCCTTCTCATTAACAGCTGTTGCACCTTTTGTCAAATGAATATGATGTTGTACATTCCTCATTGGTGGTAATAATGTAGGTATATCGAACACTCGAGAGTATTTGCTTAACACATCTTGAAAAGGAGTGTTACTGGTGGAACTTACTAAAACTTTACAATCTTGAGCCACCATATGACAACAATATGCTATCGCATCAGTTTGTACCATTCATTTAACCTGATGATTAGTAATGGCATGTGTCGATGAGGATCCACCCACTAGAGACATCTTTTGTCCATTATATGAAAAATACATATGCAATGAAGCACAATCTATTGTTATAGGTCCAAGACGTTGTAACCATTGCACACGTAAGATTGCATCCGCTCCTTCCACTGATAAGACATAAAATGTAACTAAGAAGGAGACATTTTGAATTTACACGGTTTGTCAATACATTTTCCTTCACACTTCAATTTATTACCATCACCACCCATTATTAATACTGTTAAATTCATACTTAATGAATCTTGGTTGCAAAAAATTGTGAGTACTACCACCATCAACCAGAATTGACAATTTTGTATTTGCTATAATTCGTTCAAATCTTAAAGTTTGAGGAATAGACCTACCGGATAATTGATGTGTGTATGATCACCTAGCTTTAAAATTTAGAATCCTATTAATCTTAGATCTACACAAGGCAGTACACCTATCGTGTAATGGAGAAATTAACTTAGATATCATTCTAAAGATCTATGGGCAAGTACAAGTATTTCTCTTTTACCACTATCTAGCCTAAATGAAGAAGATGATTGTATTAATTCTACATTACTAACTATACTAATAACTACCAGATCTTAATTAATAATATGAGTGCTTTTTGCGATTTATAAAAAAATCAATTCACAATAATGCCCCTAGCTTTGATCCACCTTAACCCTTACTACTTATCATAGGATTAATTAATGATTAGTTAAGTCTTTAATTGCATGGTTTCTTAATTAAATCAATTATTCTTTTCAAGTTAATTGATTCCTAATCTTACATGAGATAGTAGAAATGTCTTCCTTCACTAACACCAATGCAAAATTGCATGAAACTCATAAACCCTAATTAAAGATTGAATATTTATTTTATAAATCCAAAGTCTCCCTATGTCTAGGTTAAACATGCAAATTCTTCCTTCATGGATGATCTATCCTATTAGTTGAGATCTCTTTCTAACCAATAAGAATAAGACATGTAATAATCTTGATAAGAAATTATCACAAAAGCATGTAAAGTCACATGAATAAATACAAGAAATAAACTTTTCATTATTTGACAAAGATTCAAAACATGGGTTAGGGTTTCACAAAACCTAAGGCATATAAATCTACTCTTCCATAGAATGAACAATGAGAAAAGAAATTTTAGGAGAGTTTAGAGATAGCATGATTGATAAAACCCTTTGACATAATCATTGTGAATGCTTGGATATTTGCTCAGCAGTTCTTCCTTAAGAAGCTCTGTTGCGAATGAACAAGATATTGAGGAATTGCCCATACGTAAAATCATAATTCTTGATACGGGCCCTTTCCACATAAAAGGGGAATCTTTTGTTACAATAGAAGCAGAAGTGGTGTGGATGATTCAAGAATCGAAGTCGATTTGCTTTATAAAAAGAAGACATCAATGAACTTCGATGAAATGGTTTCGCGGGATTCAGCCAATTGTCTTGATCGTGGGATATCATTGAGAAATAGGAATCCGTGTTATCAAAAGATTTCCTGCGATTATTTCTAGTATGGAATGAGTCAATCATCCACTTTGGTATCTTATTGAACAAAAATGGTGATATTGTTCCTCCATTGATCAATAATTTTGATTTTTGGGAGGTCTTTTTGAAACAAAATGAAATTGATTGTTGTCCTCAAATAAAGAAATTAAGCATCTTATATATATTGTGTCGAGCCTGGATTTTGAAAATCATCCGGTTCATTTCTCCTAACCCGATTCATATTAAACCCTAACCCATTTAACATGAATCCTCGACTAGGGGTTAAAAGAAATTTTAATTTTTGAAAACTTTTTAGAGTCGCCACCCGATATAAATTGGGAAAAAATGAAAGCCAGGATTAATGGGTCGGTTAATCCTAACTTAGCCACTAGTCTGCGAAAAGTTTGATTTAAAAATCAAAATTTTAAAAAATACCAGATATCTGAGTTCGGGGGCTAACCTATTAAAACCTAAGCGGTTACCACTTTAAATTTAAAATTTAGAATTTATCATTTTCTATACAAAAAAAAAATTTCAAACAAAACATTTATAAAACAAATATCTACAAGTTTAATCATGCATTTTTATTTTTATGTATTTTTTCTTAGGATTTAAATATCAACAAACATTTGTATTTTCCTTTTAAAAAAAAACTTATAATATGTACAAAATGATTATTTCAAACTATCAAAACAAAATATATTTTTTCTAATTTTATTGTCGCTCCGTAGGTGCCTACGTACTCGCTAATCGAGATCAGACAAAACGTAGTTCTTTTATAAAGAACTTAGTTTGTTGATCAATTTTATATTTTTAAACTATTCTCACTTTAAGTTTATTAAATTTTGAATTTTTATGAAAACCAATTTTGATGATCCTATGATCTAATCAATTGAATTTTATTTCATAAAAATATATTTTTTAAGTTCAAAAATCATTTTTTTCTAAAGAAAAAAAAAACCAATTTATGATAATTCATGGCTAATTTAATGCTACATGAAAATCAATTTTGAAAACTTTGAGTATTATCTTTATAGCAAATTTATAAAGATAATTTTGATAAAAACTTAATTAATATCATGATTTTTAAAAAACAATTTTTATCTTTATTATTCAACAACAATTTTGGTTTAAAAAATCTATTAACAATTTATTATTCTTCAAAATTCAATAATCATCACATATGTTTAGAACATATTCAAAATATATCATAACAAAATTAAAATACAAAAAACAAAACATCTCATGCATCAAATATATATTTAAAGATCAATCTATATGCAAATACATATTCAAAAATATCAAAAAATATCAAAAATTACTAAAACATGTAAATTTATATTAAAAATAATTATTCTAATTATTCTGGATTTTTCTGAATTTTTCTGGATTTTTTACGAATTTTTATTAATTTTTTCCTATTTTCCGAAATTAAATATATATTAAATAAATAATTTAATAATACAGACTAACCTGGACCGTTGGATTTTCTCAGATCAGATCTCAACCGTCTGATCTGTGGACCAAATCTGACCGTCTGATGGAATTGACTCGCGATCTGGACCGTGGATCTACTGATCAAATCTGGAGCGTAGGATCTGCTGATCAAATCTGGACCGTAGGATCCTCTGATCAAATCTGGACCACAGGATCTCCTGATCAAATCTGGACCACAGGATCTGCTGACTTTTGACCGACGACCGTTGACCGACGACCGACCACCGTTGACCGATGACCGATCGGGTTGGATCTCGGATTTCGGGTCGGATCTTGGATACCCGTCGGGTGAAGAAGACGATGACGGTGACTTCAAGGCGTTCCTCGGCCGCTCCTGGTGGTTTTCGAAGGCTGCAACCTTGTCGGCCCGACGTGGATGGGGCTGCTGCTGCGTCCGTTGGTGGTGGTGGTTCACTCCCAGAACCACCAGAAGTGGCGGTTCATGCGGTGGCCCAACGGCGGCAAGGATTAAAAATTTCGAAAAAATTTGCAGAACTTCCAAATGCAAATTTGAGCAAATCTAAACACTATAATCAATCAAGAACACTTCCTAGATGATCCTAACACTCTTTAATTGGATCGAAATCCTCCCGATCACTTCGAATTTGCAATTTTCGCAATTCCAACACTTTCTACTCTATTTTCAGATCTCGATCGTGTGGTGTGTATTTTTCGAAATTGAATTGTGGTTTCTGCTTGTGGGGTGATCCTATTTATAGATTTCGAAACAATTTGTCATTACGAAGCTTTGTATTTGTTCAATTTTTGAATCACGAATCGTTATACTTTTTCAAATAAAAACGATTCAAAATTGGGACTCGATTCGTGATTGTTGGTTCAAATTGATCACGAATCTTATGTTTATACATCATAACTCTTCGATTAAGTGTATTTAATTTGATCAAAGAACACAATTCGGCCAATTTTAAAATTTGAAAAATCATGTCCATTCGAATTTTTCCCAATTTTCATGTCTCAATTAATGTGCCTTTTAGGATGAAATAATACACGAATTGTGTACAGATGTGATGTATCCATGCCTAGTTTGTGTCTGTACAATTAATTTCGAAAAACACAAAGATTCGTTGCTCAAATGAGGCCTCAAAGTGGATGAACCGATGTGTCTTTTGGAAAAAAAAATTGGACAAAAAGAGGCAAAATCTGCCTTGGGCTAGGATCGAACTCGGGTCCCCTTGCTCTGTGTCCATGGTCTGAACCGTTAGGCCGTTGGCCTGTGCCTTGGTCATATAGCTAACCCACTAATACTTAAGACTAATAAAATATATATTGTATTAAGCTTAAATAATTATTTATTTTAATTTTTCTTACATATATTTTATTTATATTACTATTATTCATTTAATTATTTTATTATACATATTTTATTCCTCTATATTTTTATTTTTTCTATTTTCTCTTTTTTCTCTTTTTTATTATACTATTATTTATTATTTTTATTATTATATCTTATGAACTCAACATGACATTAATTTAATCTAAACTTGAGCCTAATTTTTAATTGGGCAAAAATTGGGTGTCTACATATTGTCATTGTACACGAGCCATGATGTAGGTCATGTATACCTGGAACAACATGCAAATTCTTGCTTAATTATTCGTACACCACCTGATGTACATGACATGTATATACTGGTCATGTACTCCTGGAACTAAATATTTTCCTCGTTGTTTGCTCTGGAAATTGTACACTGGTTGTGTACTTCTCTAGTGTACTCCCGATATTGCAATAACAGCTTCAAAACTTCATTAAATCTTCACTCATTTGATTATAAATCCCTCAAAAAGCTCAATGACTCATTATTTTCCCTAAAATGAATAATTTATCTAATAAGTATCATTTTCTTTAGAAGATCAACTAAATAATGCATAAAATATGATCAACAAAGCATAATTATTAAGGGTCTTTAGACCCTTATCCACAATGCATGTAGACTAATAGTAGCAATGTGTTGTCGATCACTTCATCATTATACTCAACATTCTCATTATCTGCATCTTCTTGCTTAAGCATTTACAAAAATTTAGCCTTGCACTTATGCCCTTATGAAATTTTTTGCCACAATTATAACATAAACCTTTCTCCCTTCTTGATAACATTTCTTCTTGTGATAGTTTCTTGATGGGTAATGGTGTTTTGTCAGTGAAAGGTAAGAAAGTATGTGTTTAGTTTGAAATCGTTTGGGAAGTGTTTGGTTTAGTGTTGGAAGTTTGGAAAGAAAATGGTGATTTAAAAAACTTTATTATCGAAGAAGATTTGGTAGGGTATGAAGTGTTTAGAAAGAAAAGGTTGGTCTAAGTATTTTGATTCGGGGACTTTTGCTAACGCAATAGCTTCTGTGAAATATGATAGTTGGGCTATCTGAAATTCTCGCTTCAAGTAAAGCTTAAGGTTCTATATAAAGCAATTAATTAAGAAACTATGAGATAATCCTATCACCTTTTTGATAGTGATTCAAACTATGACTAATATTCCTCCACAGTATCTAATTGCATTAACTTGGACAATTGTCCCTATACGTCATCATACATTGAAGGTCTAAAGCATTTTTCAACATGGTCTTTAAAATCTTGCCAAGTAGTTAAAAACTAGTTTTTATTTTGCACTGATACCACTCCCATGCCTTATCCTTAAAGGCAAATTCAACTGATGCGTTGCATTGATCTTTTGGAATTTTGTGAAAGACAAAAAGTCTTTCAGTCTTATAAGTCCAACCCAACACATCCACACCATTAAAAAGAGGAATTTCCAATTTAATTCCCTTAAGTATGGAATTTTAGCCATTATCATATGATGACTATACTCCATTTTATCCCTGAGATGAAACCCCTTGAGTCTGATTCCCCATTGTCTTCTAATTACAAGTAATTTTTTGCTTTGCAATATCCATGAAAGTAGCAAAGCTTTTTGTCCATTTCTTGATTCAACTGTTGCTAGATATTCTCCAATTTTTCATCCAAAGATCTCAATTCAGGCGCCATTGTTAAGATCAACAAGAGCATTAAATGTTGGTGTTGTATTCCTTTGGCCCAGTCCAATATCAGCCCTAACTATTTATGGCTAAGTTCACTCCACACTCTCCTTTCTACCTCTCTCTCAACCTCTTGTGAAAAGCTAAGTAAACCTTAAACTCTTTCTATCTTAGTAATGTCTTACAGATGATAAAAAATGCTAACTTTCTTTCTTGTGATGTGTTTAATAGGTTTTTAGAGGTGCTTCAAGCTACATTAAACTCGAATATGTCAAGAGACACTATTTTTAGGGCCAAAGATGGTTTCCCCCCTTTCTATCTTCTTTATTTATATTCGTATCGAGTGCATTGTTAGATTTGTTGATTTCCAATTTAGATCGTTGAATTTGTTAACATGTAACTATCATTTTGTTATTTTACTATAACTATTCTAAAGCAAAGTATAACTCTGATCTTTATTGTACATATACATCTAGCTAACTAGATTGTTTTCTAATTCTTTTTGTAACAAAACCTCCTTATATCAACTACTTCGCTTGATTTTGCCTAAAAAAAATCCCAAATCAAAAATTTTTCTTTGAAACTCTAATTTCTACAAACTTCTTAGGTTTGAATTTTTGAGTGCTTCCTTGTTGATTTCTTGATGCTAAATGGCTTGTTTAAGCTCTTATTTATTATTAGAACTCGAATCAAGTTTGGAAAGCCATTAATCCTTATTTCTTAGAATTCTAAGTAATTAGTGTTTGATTGGAAAAATCAAATTTTAAATGGATATTGATGCATGGAATTGACTGTATTGAATATTTCCATGATTTCTAATGTCTAAGAAGCTTCATTTCATTCAATATATGTTCAAATCACCATTGATTTCAAATGAGTAAAATCCACGAAGTAATTTTTTTTTCACTCTTTAAGGCTTCATTTGACTAAGAATAACTGTGAACTGAGACCATTTTTTGGTCTCAATTCGTAGTATTCTGAGTCCACTCGTGATTTCACCATTAATTTGGTGAAATTACGAACAAAAAGATGCTAAAAATGGCCTAGAAGTATCATATTCGAACATGGAATTCATGGGTTGGCAAGGCCAGAGGAAGAAGATAATAACGTGGTAGTTGGTTTGCCATATGGTCCTATGCATGCACACCATGTGGCATCTACATGGCCAAAGAAATTGAAAGGCTTCATTTGACTAAGAAAAACTATGAATTGAGACCACTTTTTGGTCTTGATTCGTAGTATTTCGAGTTTACTTTGTGATTTCATCATTGATTTGGTAAAATTATAAAAAAGAGAGAGCCAAAAATGGCTAAGAAGTAGCCTATTTGAACATGGAATTTGTGGGTTGTCTACAGGGGTGGGCAAAAAAAAAAAAAAAAAACCAATCGAGTCGAATCGAAGCAATTTGTAATCGAACCAGACCAAACTGAAAATATGTTTTTTTTTTTAACAATTTGGTTTAAAAATTTTCAATTCAAATCAATCCGTAAATTTATGGTTCGGTTTAGAAGATAAACCAAATCAATCTGTAAAATTGCACCAAACCGTTTTAGGAAAAAATAATAATATTTTACTTATAAGTTATAACTATAAATTTTTTTTATGATGATTGATTAAAGATCATATATATTCATATGATTTCATTTGATATTTATTATTTAGTGAATATTAATTAAAATCAATTTGTTTATTTTTAAATTTGTTTTTTAGGCTCATGATATATATATATATATATATATTTATATATTTGTAGATGAGGAAGTATTGTTTTTTTTTTTAATATTTTTTAACTTTATAAAGTATGAAATTTATTTATTTAGTTTTAAACTCTTATTATGTATTAATTGTTTAATTATTTTGCCAACGGATCATTTCATTTGTTGCTGAATTTTGTTGATAAATAACTTTTTACTTTGGATAAATTTATTAGTATATAATTGACTTGATGAGTTTGTTAAAATTTATAAATCATGACTTACTATGTATTGGATACTGAATGTATTTTATGGGTGGATAATTGATTTTATAGAGAAATATAGATTAAAAGTATGATGAATTCATAAAATATTTTATTGTGATTTATAATATAAACTTTGTAAAGTGATATAAATATTTAAGTATCTATACAAATGTAAAACAACTAGAATAAAGAAAATTTTTAGTTAAAATTTTGATTTAATCCATAATTTAAACCAAACCAAACCATTATTTAATGATTTAGAAAATTTCTAATATGAACCAAACCATTACTTAAGATTTGGTTTGGGATGAAAAAAAAAAAAGCCAAACTGTAAATAGTAGTTTAGTTTTGTTTTAGGAAAAACCAAACTAAACCAATCTTTGCCTACCCTTAGTTGTGGATGGGCAAAGGAAGAAGATGACGACGTGGTGGTCGCTTTGCCACATGGTCCTATGTAAGGTTGCAAAGGAGTCGAATCAAGATGGTATAGTGTTAAGTTTGAATTCAAGCTTGACTCGAAATTTCAAAGCTTGAGTTTGGTCTAAGTTCGATCGAGCTTCATATTTTAGGCTCAAGTTTGGCTTGAAATAAAGCTGTATAATCTCGAATTTGACTTGATTAAGCACGTTTAGACTCGATTTATTAAGAAATATATTTTAAATTTTAATTAAATGATATTAGTACCTAAACTCTATTGTGATTCGATTAATATTTATGCTTAATATGAACTCGAAAAAGCTCGATTAGGCTCACAAACTAATTAAGCTAGACATATAAAGTTCAAGCTTAACTTGATAAACTACTCGAATAGCTTGAGTTCGAGTTTAATTTGACTATTTTTTATTTAAACTCTAGTAAACATCGACTTGAACTCGAGTAGTTTGTGAATTGACTTAATTCATTTGCACCCCTAGTCCTATGCCCACGTACCATGTGGCATTTGCAAGGTCGAAGAATTAAAAGTCACTGAAGTGCCTTCCTTTTGATTCAAACCCAAGACCTCCTTATTACAAGCTTATGACTCATCTAACAGGCCATTAACCTATGCCTTGTTTTTGTTTATAAACCAATTAGTTATAAGGCTTTAAGTTAGGCCCAATAAAATAGCCTAGCCCATTGTGAGCCATTAAATTAGGCCAAAGGCTTATATAATTAAAACTTATAGTATATTAAGCCTAAAATATTTATTTTAAACAATATAATACTAATTTTTTACACTTTTTATTCTATATTATTATGCATATTTATTATATATATATACATATATTACTTCTTTCTTTGAAAAAAAAAAAAAGAATGAAACTTTTGAACTTAATGTAAGATTTACTTTTATTATATATTAAAGTACCAATGGGCAAAAATGGAGTGTTTACAAAGGGCTTTGCCCATGGGCAAGTCAAAGTGCCACGATTGGTTAGAAAGGATTTGTCCTTATGAGTTGTGAATGCTATTTGCTTGGCTTGTTGTTGCTAATTAGTTAAAGGCAAATTAATTTGTGGAAGACTACTTAACTGAGCATTTGTTGGTTTGGCTTAATGTGCAAATGCAAACTATAATTTCTTTGTAATATCACATGAAGGAGAAATTAATTTATGTATTATTTTCAATATCTATGAATGTTCCTTTATTTAATAAAACTATTTTTTGTATTTAAATTCATTGCCTATTATTTTGATATGAAGGTATTATTTGTTGAGCATTTATTGGTTTGGTAAAAGTAGTTTTTTTTTGGCTCCTTTGAAATGTTATTGCGTTAGTTAATAGATCATTAAAGTCTTTCCCCAAATGATTGGCATGATTTCATTTTTACAACTATGTTGAACTAAAACCATCTATTTAATAGTAGATCTTAAAGCTTGATGCAAGTCATTTATGCTCTAACTGCATTCTTTTCTTTTTCTTTTTCTTTTTCTTTTTATTTTTTGAGATCAAATAATTAGAATTTTCAATAGTATATGTACTTATGGTTTTTACTTGAGAAGTATTTGGGGTTAATTATGCTGATGGCACCTAGACTTTTATTAAATATAATAGAATTGTACTTAAACAAATTTTTTATAAAAGAAAATATATAAATTTTTTAAATCTTACACCCAGATACTTCCGGCCAAAATTCTAGTGATATAGTGATGTGGTAGATAATCTATATTAAAAAAAGTAATTTTTCTCTTCCATGCCAGCATTTTTTTTCTTTCCGCTCTCTCCTTTCCTCTCCCTCTATTGTGCAACATCTCTTTATCTTCTCTTTTCTTCTTCTTCTTCTCCATTTTGTCATTCATAATATTCAACATGTTAGAAACTAAGACCTAAAATCAAGTGTAGGATCAAATCCCCCAAAACACAATACTTAATTTATCCCAAACCACATGTAGATTGAGTCGGTATGGAACTGGTGTATGCACGAATCAATTAGAGCATATTCAAATTGTATGAGTTAGATCTAGGTTTGTGGGCTTTCAACAAGCTTGAGATGGTGGGTTTCAGTTTTGTGGTGTTGAATCCGGTGAGGGTTTAATGAGTTAGAGTTTTGTGTTCTTAAAAAAGAAGAATATGTCCAAATAATATTAAAAATTAATAGATCTCTCTCATTTTCCAAACTAAAATTAACATATTATTTGTGAAGGTCCAACTTTTATATATAACATAATGAAAAAAAATTTATAATGTACCTTATAGTATGAATATTAGATTGACCTAGATAAATACAAAATTATGAAGTGGGCTCAAAGGTTACATCACAATTAAAAAGAGAGAGAGAGAAGAGAGAGAGGAGAGAGAATTTTTGATTCTTTAGGGTTCTCTTTTCAATTTAAACTAAACTATTACTTAGTTTTTAATTTTTAATTTTTAATTTTTAATTTTATTATATTTTGACGGGTCAATTTTCCCATTAGAATATAAATATAACTCATAACTCGATCCTAAACCTTATAGGGTCATAAAATGTTTTCCCAAACCTTATAAGGTCAAGTCCTATGGCGATTTTAGTAGGTCGGATACTCTATAATGATCTGTTCGGTTGCATCTTAAACTATGTTTCATGTTTCTTTCTTACTATGAAAAGCAGTGAATATTTGGGCTAATGGAAGAGTGTTGAATTTTCTCCATAATATAGTTTAAAATCCTCCATTCTAATTCCTATTTAAGAATAATGTTAATAAACAAAAATTACACATTCTATAAGTATAAATATTCAAATTTGAGACATCTATTTCTTGAAATTAAAATATTAATGATTAAATGGCATCGATGTCCTTGATTAATTGGATTAATATCTTTATCAATGTATTATCATGATGGGATTTATGAATATCATAAGATTAATATTCTTTACGTGACGGAATTAATATCTTGCAATAGATTAGTCTAATAATCAATTGGAATAATTCCTCAAGAATTTATGATAAATAGAGTTTAAAAATAGCACCTCTCATTAACTTTCTCAAAAAGGATCAATTTTTATAGTCTATTAAAGCTATAGACGCTTTTGAACAACTCATGGGAGCTTTGATTTCAACCCCAATTCTTAGAATTGCCAAATTCTATCAAAACATTTGTGATAGAAATAAATGCTTTGGGTTCATGAATGGGAGTAGTATTATTGCAAGAAGAGAAACCAATTGCTTATTTTAGCAAAAAGTTTCTTGCTCACATGGCAAAACAATCAGCTTATGTTAGAGAATTGCATGGATTAGTAGAGGCAATATGCAAGTGATGTCAGTACTTGTTAGGAAATCATTTGATTATTTGTAGGGATCACAGGAGTCTCAAAGAATTACTTACACAAATAATTCAGACACCATAACAAAAAAATATCTAGTAAGTTGTTGGGGGTATGACTACTCAATAGTGTATCGACAAGAAAAAAAAATAGTGTACAAGGCAAGGAAAGATAATCAGATGGTAGATTCACTTTCTAGAAAGCATGTGACAGTATTTTTTACTCTCTCAATTCCTTTTTTTGATATCATCAACAAATTGAGAGAAGAATATTCAAGAAATAATGATTTTAAGAATATTATTAGTGAGTTACATCATCATATATCATTGAAATGGGAATTGAGTTGGCACAATGACCTTTTGTATTTTAATAGTCGATTGTTCTTAATTCCAATTATACTATAGGAGCTACATAGTTCCCTTACAACTGGACATTTTGACCATTTTAAGACATATCAAAGAGTGGCCTCTCAGTTTGTATGGGAAGGAATGAAGAAATCACTAGAACAATTTATGAATTAATGCCTCATTTGTTAGCAAGTCATGACTAGATCTCCTTAAGGATGACCAAATCCTTTACCTATTCCAAAAGCACTTTGGGAGGATATTAGCATGGATTTTATCACATGCTTACCCAAGTCACAGAGCTATACTATGATTTTGGTTGATATTGATCAATTATCAAATACTATCATTTGGGCACTTTAGATTCTCATTTGAATACCTCAAAGGTAGCTCAATAATTCATATCAGTGGTGGTAAGATTACATGGCATTTCAAGATCTATTGTATCAGATAGGGACCCAATTTTCATTTGTAAGTTTTGGAAGGAACTTTTTCGATTAAGTGGTGCTAAATTGGCACTCTTTAATGCCTATCATCCTCAATCAGACAGAAAATAAAGAATAAGATAGAGTCCAACTAGAAGGGAGGATTACATAGTTTAAGACTTATACATGTAACATAAAATAATAAATACACAACTGGATCTATAATAGATTTAACTAGATCTATTAAAAGTAGTTAGGATCTAACAGAGAAATAGTAGATCATAAATAGATATCACGTGTGCATGTATAAATAATGAGAAAATGAAAGGAACATGGATCATCTCACTTTGTACCACATATTTGAAGTCTTATTGTAAGATCTGGAGTCTGAACCACTCGAAGAGCTTAATCATAACCTTCAAATACACTAAAATAGCCATCAACATATAAACCCTAGCAGAGAGTAAACACTATAGTAAAAGAGAGCGATGATACTTATCTTTTAATAGTCATATGAGGGAAATAAGTGAGGTAGAGAGGATTATGGAAAGAATAGTGTGTTTACAAAAGTTGGCTGGGCCAATTATTAGGTTAGGGTCATAACATTTGGTGCTCTCATCTTCTTGAGCAAATCTTGACGATTCTTGGAGATCAGTGAATTGATCTCACCTATTCTTAGTGCTTGGTTTTTGTTCTTGAAGAATTAACCTATAATCATAACATGTTAGTAGATGAAAAGATTGAAATGATGCAATAAAGTGTTGATATGAACTTGGATAAGAACCTAGTTGTCTTCTTTGATGAGCTTAAGACATCTATTGCTTGTAGTGTGTTAAATTTTAGGAATCAGACTCAAAAAATTCCATTAACGCTAGTTTCAAATAAAAAGGAGTCATCACATTCCAATATAAATGCAAATTCATCGCTTTCATTTAAGGGTTAGCCGCAACAAGAGCAGTATCAAGATATTTAGCATCAATAGTATCAATTTCATAGTGTTTTTTTTTTTTTTTTTTTTGTAAATAATAGAACAGTGCTTGGGTTCCTAAAGAGATTTCTCCAGTATTATGCATGATCATTCTTAAAGTTCGAGCAAGACTTTAAAAGATCTGGTTTTCTCATTCTTATAAAACTTTTAATATCATCATCAATGGCTAAAGGTATTTTATTCTTTTCATTATTTCCACGATATATTATATTAAATTTCTAACATATCAAATACCTTAGAAGATATTATAGAATTAGGTGTGTTAAAGTAATTTTAAACTTCAGATTAGGGCTGTAAACGAATCGAATCAAGTCAATACAGTACCAAGCTCGAACTCGATTCAAATAAAAAACTTGAAGCATAAACTTGAACTCGATTGAGCTTCAAGTTCAATTTTTAAACTGGAACTTCACTCCATTTAATATTCAATAAGCTTGAACTTAACTCGATTAAGATCGATTACTCATAAAATCGATTTAACTAAAAAAATAAGTTGGTTTTTAGCTCACATTCAAGATCTATTAAAGCTTAATTCACCTAAATTATTTTAACTTGTCATAATCAAAATATAAAGAACACACATATGTGGGTTTCTCTTAATTTATATATATATAAAAAGATGTTGAACTTAATATTTGTGCATAACTCATAAGCATTATTTATAGGTGTTATATATATATTATATAAGTTATATATATAAGTTATATAATATATTAGTTATATGCATAAGTTATGAGTTATATATATATATAAATTTTTCTATAGTATATAAATAATTCAGATGTTATAAATGCATAAGCTACATAATATATGTTATTATATGACAAAAAATAGTATTGATATAATACATGAGTTAAAATATACCTATAATATATATTTTATAAGGTATATATAAGATGTATTATATATAATTTATATAATATATCAGTTTTATGTATACGTATATATATAAATGTCTAAAAAATATAAATACATAATCTAGAGATTATAAAAATATAAGCTATGTAATATTTATGTTGTATATATGACAAAAAAAATGGTATTGATATAATACATAAATTATACATACATATAATAACTTGTATTTATAACTTATAAGCTATATATGTTCTATGTTTTATAAGTTATATGTTATGTATAAGCTATATTATACATATATATATATATATTAGTTATGAGTTTATATATATTTATTTGTTATATATGTACAAGTTATAAGTTATATACATATGTAATGTAATACATCAGTTTTATGTATAAATTATGAGTTATATATAAAAAATTTCTAGAAAATATAAAAAAAAATAGATTAGAGGATATAAATATATAAGCTATATATTATATATGTTATATGTTTGATAAATAAGTAAAATATTGATAATATATATAAGATGTATATATAAATTTTATATGCACATAAATTAAATATATAAATGTCTAAAAAATATAAATGCACAACTTAGGGATTATAAATGTATAATCTATTTACTAGATATGTAATATATATGTTTTCTATTCAATGTAGATAACTCATAATATATATATATATATATATTATATAACTTATATGTTTATAAATATAATGCATATGTTGTGGATAATATGCGGTAACGGGGCATCAAAGTACACAAGCTATCAAAGGTCCAAAATAGGCTTAAGAATAAGAAAAGCACAAACTTTATAACATTTCATTTTTTTGAAAAAAAAACTTGATTAAGTTTGCGAGCTCATTGAGTCAAGTATTTAAAAGCTCAAACTTAAGCTCGATTACTACTCTAGCAGCTTAAATTTGATCTCAACTCGATTATAAATGAGTCAAATCAAGTAGCTTGTGAGCTGTCTTGACCTACTTAAACCTTACTTCAGATATTACTTTTGAATATAAATTCTTTCACTTTATATACCCTTTCTTTACTTTATATAAACCTTCCTAAAGCCCACCCTTACCATTTGTAGGAACTTTAGAAACACATAACTTCTCTAAAACTCCTGAAATTTTTGTAATTATTTAAAAGGGTGGGACTCCCTTCAAAACCTTTACCGCTCTTTCTTTGGAATTCATAACATGAACACTTAGAAACAATATGAAACTTCTGGATAGGACACAAAGAAAATTGAAAGGGGAGATCACAAGATAAACTAAAGGTAATTGTTTGACACGGATTTGCATTAGTGTTATGAATAGAATCCTCACACAAGTCCGTTTACAATATGGTTAGTTTTTTTAATCCCAAGTTATGAGATGGTTACCATTGAGAGATTTTTATGCCAGTTTGATCTGCAAATCGAGGTAGCAATCTTTAATCAATTGTGTTACTTGTTCACGAGTGGATGTAAGAATTGACAATAGATTAGAGAAACATGAAAATTAATATAAATTGAGGAAAATTTAGGAATTTGTTAAGAATTCAGCTACTAAAATGGTTGGTTGAAATCTCTCTTTTCACAATCTGCTAAACTAGTCCATTGATGAAGGTGAAGATTGTGCCCCAAAGTGGTTTTTTCTTAACTAATTTCAAACATTGTTTATATGACTTTTCTTTTCTTTTTCCCCCTAAAAAGAAAGAAAAAGAAATTTTAATTTGTTAGCTCTCCTTCCGATGGGAATTAGAATCCTAAATATGGGTTCAAGCGTTCAAAGGTACATAAAGACTTGTTCGAATTGAGGCGAGTTCACAAATTTAGAAGAAAACCCGTTAGTAAAAAATGTAGAAGCCAAGCTTGTACGCTACTCCTGATAAGAGCTTAAACTCGATTGAGTGGCTTAGCCAAAGGGCTCATAGCAGGTCCATATCATGAGAAAGCAGGAAATATATTCAAAGGTAATAACACCATATGCATGTATACCTAGTGAATAACTACTAATTGGACTTTCATATTTGAAAGAAATAGTAAATAGTTTGTAAAATAACTACCATCTTGATTTATGAATACAGTTATGTATCAAAAAATAATAGGTACTTACTTACCGCATGTATATTATATGTGACATGTATCATAGCCGGTGTTTAGGGGATGACTTCATATTCATCATGTACTTATTATTATAGAGTTGGTGCCAGCATTTGACTTATTTTTGCTTCAAATAAGTACATTTTTAAGTTGTGCTAACTACTGCTTTCAGCTTCACTTCAACTTTTGTTTAGGGTTTTGATAGATCTAGGATAATTTTTACTACTGAGCTTCTAATGATTCTAGTGATAGTTTTGGTTCTAGCTTTACTTATCTTCTCACTAAGCATTCTACATATCCGCCTAAAAAAGGTTCGCTGTCTTCAAAATTTACTTTATGAGGCTTTTTCTCAGGTTAATAGTTGATTCTTCAAGGTTATCTAATTCTGGATGCCTAAGTTACAGGGCTAGCGAATAGGTGTCAGCTTGCTACTAACCTAAACCACTATATATTCCTTTTTTTTTTTGGGGCCGTCAAAAGAGATTCCATTAATCAGAACAGAAAGTTAGATACAAACATTAACCAACAGAAAATAGAAAAACAAAACTAGCAAGTCCAAAAACAAAATAGACCACAACGAAGATGGGGGTTCTTCAACCCAATTCTTAGGACATATCTTCAAACGAAAATGATAAGCAACCCAATTAGCAGCCAGGTTAGTTCCTCGTCTTATTAAATTGAACTCTATTTTGTAGAAAAATTGTTTTAACATGCAAATGTCATTGATAATGGTCCTAACAGTCCAGGGCGACTCTGTCTGTATTGAAATAGCTTTGAAGACCACGGTGGAGTTGATTTCTATGACAATATTACACCGACCTAAGTCCCAGCATGTTTCACAGCGTCTGTAACAGCTAACGCTTCAGCAAGCTCGACAGATAGTGTCACTAAGGCATGTGCTCCTCCGTCGCACAGCATGCCAGCGGAATCACGGGCCACAAAAGCTACCGCTGCCTCCTTCCGAAACTAGTTCCACCGAGGCATCCACATTCAATTTTATGGTCTAACCAACTGGGGGCTGCCAAATGCAAATGTGAATATACTTCCCTATGCCTTACACTCCATTGGCAAATCCACATGAAGAACAATTTCTGTCTCGCTAGGCGTAGTTCTTGCCTGCACTAATGATATCCTAACACTAGTGATTGCAATAAAGCTATCAAGTTGTGCTGAAGAGGAATGTGGTCTTTTGTTTCACCGAGATTCTTATATGTGGTAGCCTCGTCCATCTCTAGCGCTGGGAAGCCAGTTGCCTCCTCTTTGTTCCTTTGATAGAGAATATCAAGTTCCATCAATGCTCATATGGACACTCCAATTACTACGTGTATGTTTGGGTTTTCCTTTTTGAAAATGGCAGTACCTTTCCACACATCCCACATCACTGTACAGAGTTCGACGTGAAGAAGATTTCTCTCCTTTTTACTGGTAGCCTCACTGATATTTGTTTGCAACCACACATCTAACGTGGTAATGTGGTCACAATTAATTCTGATCCCTCAAGTTACAAACCACATCAATTTGGTCCAAGGGCAACATAATAGAATATGTTCCACCGTTTCATCAACTGAACAAAACTTGCATTGAGGTGACGGTACTACCTTACGCATAGCCAAATTCCTTTAAATGGGAATGGCATTACACACGGCTCTCCATATGAAGTGTTTTACCTTCGGCGGGTAGGGATAGTGCCAAATCTGTTTCCACATATCTTTCCCAACCACATGAGAGCTTGAAGCATGCCTCGATGCTTCCTTGGATGAACATCTGATAAGGTTGTAGGCTGACCAGATACTGCATTTGCCATTCTTTTCAAAGGGTCACACCAACTTGTCATCCACAAAACTCAAGGGTAGAGGAATTTTCGATATAACCCTTGCTAAATTTGCATCAAGCCATTTATTGATCACATGGACATTCTAGCTACCAGATTGTTGATAAATCAAACCAGTCACTCGAAGCTTGGGCCCTTCATGGCTTCCTCGAGGACCGGTTGAAAGTCCTCTGCCCCTGGGATCCATCTATCTTTGGTTGCATTAATGGATTGTTTATTTCCCACTTGCCAAATTGCACCGTTGGTTAAAAAACCTTTCCTTGTAGGATGCTAGCCTATCCCCAAGCGTCTCTAGAGTCTCTGCATGCTAACCTGCAAGAAAGAGCTGTGAGGAAAATAGATCCCTTTTAGGACCCGTAGCCAAAAGGCATCTAGGTTGGCATGTAGTCACCAGGCAAGTTTAGTAAGAATTGCTACATCGAAATCCAATGAATCCTTGAAGCCTAAAACCTCGTCCGACTTGAGTAAAGTAATCTCGTACCAACTTTGCCAATGAATCTTCCTTTCTTCTTTTTGTTGTCCCCACCAGAATTGAGCTACCAGCGAACTTACCTCCTTCCACCACTTCACAGGAAATTTGAAACAACTCATAGAGAAAGTTGGAATGGCTCCACCTACTGCTTTGATTAGGGTTTCCTTGCATTCGAAAGCAGACATCTCTTCTAGCTCTAAGTATGACTACTTTTCATTTGATGATGTTTTACCTATAATTAGATGTAGATGTGTAAATGATGAGATAGAAACAATGACGAACAAATACTTGACAAAAGAGACAAGAATTGGTTAGTGATAGTTTTGTGTATTCAGATCCCTATCTTAAAGAAAACAAGCCAACAAGAGGAAATCACACCTTTAGTGGTGAGCTACTTGGTTTAAGAGAAAATTCATCCATTTAGGTCAAAGTTTTAGATGTGTGATAACTTTTTATAGACACACCATTTTGTTTGCCACCTATGATGTTTTATTTGTCTTTTATTTTATGTCCTTAAGTTTTAAGATTGCTCTAATTTTGGTGTCCTATTTTTGGCAGAATTCTAGCTCACATTTATATGTATGCCCTAGGACAATAAGAACAACAATTTTTGATGAGTAATACAGTTTTGAGCTGCATTTGCTTATTTCTTTCCAACATTTTGAACTTACATATGAGTTTCAGATTTTGGATGCCAATTACTTAGGTATTTATATAATCAATAGGTTATAGAAGATCACAAACCGGTATTTGTGCACAAACTAACGAGATGCGATAAATTTCATATCCTTTTGATATGTCAGTTAATATCCTATAAGCCTTGATTAGATAAATCAACTCATGATGTATTTTCATTTTGGATATTAATGAAACACTTTTTTGTTTAATGTTGAATGTATTCCATTTATCTCTTCAATCACAGTCCATTATTTTGATTGTGGTGATATATTTGTTAGATTATTCATTGGTCATATTGATAATTGGTTTAATTAATCCCATTGATTCCTCTTGAGGTATATTGGTTGTTGGGTTACAAAATTCTTCAAGTTGAGTAATTGATTGAAATATCTTTATTTCCCAGGTAAGCGCGAACACATAAAAATCAACTAAAAAAATTGTTCCTTTTTTATTGTTTAGAACCATATATATGTGTGTATGTCATTCCCTAATCCAAACTTCATGTGCTTTTCTAGACCGTATTGGGATTCTTGGTTGAGGATTTAGTCACTCCATGTTTTGGTATTAGAGCATAACAAATTCTATGATCAGTCGTTTTCTCATCTTATTGGTTATTTAAAGTTTAAATTCATATACGAAAATGATTGTATTATTAAAACACTATGTGGCAATTAATATATTTATTTTAATATTAGATAATTGGATGTAATGATTTGTTATGGAAGTAGGGATAGTGCCTTAGATGAGACCTAGGGCCTTTGGCGCATCACCTACTTCATCCGTAATTCCTGAGTTTAGGGTTGGAATCCCTCTCCACATATCCCACATGTATGAGAAACCCCGTAACCTATGTTCTATCTTCATTTTTGTTCTGGCACAAGTTTCCTTTGGTTGTTCACAAATATCCTACATCGTAAGTTATGGATATTCTTAATGGAGCAACAGTATTTATCTTCCTGTGATGGATCTGTAAGATAAATGGGTCCAATCTCATTGTATAATTACAAGTATGTTAAATCCAATTCTCTCCTCATCCTATTCGCTTTCATATATCGACCACGAGCATGCATTCCATTGGAGGTATTTGAATCGCTTCTCGAATAGCTACTACTTCTCCTTCTTCTTCTTCTTCTTCTTCATTATTTTTTCTTCCCATCACAAATAAGGCTAATGTTTCCCATAATTTTAAATCATCTACCTGGCTTATATATATAGGTTTGTCCATGGAACAGTTATAACCCTAAGCTCCCAGGCTCTTTCTATTTGGAAGACCTTGTTGGCCTAGGCAAGTCCAGAACTCATTCCCTGCACCGGAACGTAAGCAGTTATGATTTCCCAATTTAACCACAGCTCCTTTCTTCCATTTGATACTCCATCCCAACGGAAGTTTCGAATGATCTACTCCATCTTGTTCAGTAGCCTAGTTGGAAGGGGTCCTCCCTACATGCATTAGGTTCGTAGTGCTTCTTCTTGTCATGCTTATTCTTCCTACCATGTGCTTAATAGTCTTCCTTTATAACCATTTAGCTTCTTCTAAAACTTATAAGAAGTCCACTTATTTTATGTTTAGCACACCATAATGGATCTGAAATGGAATCACAATTCCAACTTTTATTCCATTCCTTACGATTTGATTTGAAAGGTAAGTGATTTTATAAATATAAATCCAAAATATGAAATGCTCTATTTTAGATTTAACTAATATCTATCCTCTCACAAAGTCATCCTTTCACTTTTAGTTTTGTGGTTAACCTAGGAGTTTTATGAGATTATTACATATTAATCATCATTTTTAAAAAAAAATTATATAAATACAATTTGGATAAAAATAATTACATAATTACCACTACTATATCGCATGTTAAACACTGGATACATGATTTTTTTTTTTTTTTTTTTTGTGTATTGCATATTCAACATGCGATACATATGTAATTATTCAACGTGTATTGTATGAGTAACATGCAATACACATTTAGACCTATATCATATATTGGTTAGATGGTATACCTATTTTCAAAAGTTTGTCGGAGTACATCACTATATCACATGTTAGAAATGAGATATTTGTGCAAATTCTTATGTCATATCTTCAACATGCAATATAGTAATAGTAATTCTGTAAATTTTTTCTTCAATTTATATTTTTGTAATTTTTTCTCAAAAACAATAACCATGTTTTTCACCTGAGTTTTACAATAAACTGATGCCTATATATCCTTCTATTATTTCAACACGACTTTATTACCTTACTAATGTATCTAAAAATGACTCAACTTATTATAAGTATAAAAAAAATATTAAAATACAAATATAACAGAACAGGAAAAATAATAATCCAACTACTTATCCAATACATTATTATTTTGAAGCATATCATTGCAAACTTTCTTGATTTGAAAAGAAACGATGTGAAACACAAGAAGGAAAAGGCACAGAAAGTGAAAGGAAAGTTAAAAACCAAATTTTATAGTAGTTGAAATACATATAGTATATTTGCACTGCCCTACAGGTATCCAAAGACGTCTGTAACCCTAAATTATGTACTAGTACTGATAGTTCTTGTCTCCCATCATCTCTTAATAGTTCTGCGCCCTTAATTGTTCATAAAATTTCTTTATAAACTCCTCAGTCTCGCGATCAATATTTCCTTTATCTTCATAACTCTGATAATCAGATGGGTAACTGGAATAATTGGAAATCCTCACGGCAAAAGGCGACATCATCGGGCACCGTTTTTTCACCTGGATTTGGGGTGAATATATGGAGATTGAACTTGTATTCCGGGGTCTTTGGATTGGGGACAAATACTTGGTCTTTCTGGACTTTAGGAAAGGTGAAGCAGGGAAAGAATTGATGTTTCTTTTTGAATAATCCATGGAAGCGAGGACTTGGGGTGTTGCTGATCTCCCTATTTTTTATTTCTCGTGAGAATATAGTGCATGACCAGTTTTATCGTTCCCCCGCGACGCCACGCCACCCCGCCCCGGCCCCAGGCAAAACACCATTCCCCCCACACCCACCACCCCCACCCCCCCACCCCCCCCCCCCTCTTCGGATTTGGGATTTTGGCTGGCGTGTTGCCATTGAATAATATGAACTAGTGGTGTGTGGGTTTGGCCTTGAGGCACTTGTGGAGCATGTGGCCCGCTTGCTCAGGTTAGTGGTTTACCTCTCATGTTCTAGCTGACTCGTATGATTGAGATGATTAAAATTAACTAAAGAAGGTGATAATATAATTTATTAGAAATGGCTTGATTGAGAAAGACATTGCAAGGAGGTAGAACTCTATCTTTTGGGGGCATCACGATAGACGACACTCTTTTGATGGGCCTTTTTTTGTAATTTTTCAGTCATGATTTTTCCTTCACAAAGCCGTCTTAAAATAATTAGATATCTTTCTGCATAGTAAGAATTTTTATTAAAGGCGTGGCACATAAAAAAAATAAAGATGACATACATGAAATTACACCTACAAATCTTATTTAGATGTCACACTATCTACTAAAGAGTTACTAAAAATAAGTATTTCATGACCTTACCTACCTTCTAACTCCACTCTCTTTATAATAAACATTTTTTTTTAAAGTAACTTCTTACTTGGTTATGACTCAAACCCAATATGGCATTGTTTGAAAGAAATTGAACCAATAGGGTCACAAGCAAGACGAGTTGAGGTGACATAACATTAGAGCCCAATTCGAGCTCGACTCCTAGTTTCAAAACTTAATTTCAATTCGAGATTGGTTGAGCTTAAAATTTTTAAGTTGGAGCTTGATTTTTAAGTCTTGTTGACGGAAAAACGTAAACCATTGTCCACTCGGTCGTTTATCACCTCCACATGAGCCAAGAGGCCTAAAGAGAGCCCTAAAGATCATCATTCCAACCAACCTAAGAAGGATTGTGACAAACCGTGCCTTGGATCCTGATTTGGCAAGGGGATCTAGAGGTTACATTCCCACCAACCTCAAAGAGGAACCTACGAGTTGACCTCCTAAGATCTCCATTCGGGGAAGGCCTTTGGCTCACCCATGAGTTGACCTTCCATGATCTCCATAGTATCTTTGACTTGACATGACACTAAGGGGACATCATCAATTTAGCCTCACTTTATGCAGCAACGACTCCCTTACCTCAAGCACCGATCAAGTCCTTCACCTTGGGCAATGGATGAACTCTTTACCATGGGTGCTTGGTCAGCTACAATAATTAGATTAGATCGTCTCTAACGGAATAGATTCAGTAGGCCCCTTTTTTAGTATGACCACATATTATAAAGGGTCTTTTCCTCCAAAAGGGAAAGGGGGGACAAAAAAAGAGAGAGAGGTAATAATAGAACCAGAATCTATTTTACCTAGTGAGTGTCTTCGTGTGTTCATCTTGGGGTTTTCTAAAGGACCCAAAGACTAACTTAAACATCAGAGTAGCTACACTAAACAACCTCCCAACACATTATTGATCGTGTTTTGATGTTTTCAAGGATCACACTCTACTAATGAAGATTGACACTTGCAACACATTTTGGCACTATTTGTGGGAAAATATCTTATTCTATTCTCCCTTAAACACGCTCAACTTCTGTTTTGATTAAAAACCTAAAATTCACATCCCAAACTTTAATTTTGTGATATCAACTATGCCAAGACCACAAAGGGGCCAAAATCAGCTAAACTTAACTCCTACTTAAATTGTAGTTGCTCTAACATGCCATAGGGCCTCCAAGGTGCCTCACTAGGAATATCCGATTGATAATAACGTTAATTTCATTAATCTAAGACACATGTTGGAGCTTGAAAATATGTGTAAACAAGTTGCATACAAAAATGTTGAGAATGGGCATTCCAAGGCTCTACTATAGGCTAGAATCACAAAGCTAGAAGAGTTGAAGAACATGCGCTTAGAAGAACAAGGTTATAGTGCACATCAGATCGGCTCTCCGACTCACTTGCCATCAAGATGTCTTGAAACATCCCCTCGAAGGCATCACTGGCATGTTGCGACTTATTGCAGGCTAATGCCTACATTAGAAATTGATCCTATAGCTCAACACTAGCTCCGAATGTCTATTGAAAATCCACCATCTCTCACGGGCCTATGAGGACTACTTCTAGTACTTCATGAGGGCACGATGTGTCCTAGCAACTAAACCAAGCCTTTGTAGATCATCGCGTGAATGATTAAGGCCGTTTAAAGGCAGATCACACATGTCCTAGCTCGACCTGAGCTCATGAGGATGACGTGTCAATTCTACTCGCTACTGCAACTCAGTCGAGCTTAGAAAAAGAACGAGCTTTAGAGGAAATTAAAGACATGATGAGAAGGCTCTCTACCATTAAATAGAGTTTTGAAAACAAATTCACTGCAAAAGCAATCCCAGTTAAGATACCCTTTATCACTGAGATCCAATCCGAGGTGCTCCCTATCGGAGCTCGACTTCTTAATCTCGAGTCCTATAATGGGACTATGGCTGCAAAAGATCACATCACCCAATTCCAGTCTACCATAGTGATTCACAACTTTTTAGATGTCATTTGGTGCAAAACCTTCCCCACCACCTTTCAAGGTGCAATTTGAGTTTGGTTTAATAAGCTCATACCCAATGCCATTAGCTCGTTTGACCAATTCAGCAAGCTCTTTGTAGCATACTTCATGACTAGTAAACCATTAGAGAAGAATGCCTCTTACTTCTACATCATATGATAAAGGTAGAATGAACCCTTAAAGGATTACCTAGCAAGGTTCCATAAAGCATGTTTGGAGGTCTCGAACCTAAATCAGGCATGGCTTTGGAAGCCATCAAATAAGGAGTCTTCACGGATAGTCCTTTCTTTTATTCCATCTTCAAGTTTCAACTCACTACATTAGAACAGGTGAGAGAAAAAGCACAGAATACATACGGTAGGAAGATACTTGGAATGTTAAGAAGGAAATTAAGGCTATTAATTAAGACTCCTACTCCTCTTACTATTTTTGAAAGGAAATGTATTATATGTTTAGGACCCCATAATCAACACAGTGCAAGTAGAATCCAAAGGCCTGCCTTTCCTGTGGTCAAGAATTACATAGAGCTTCAGAATGTAAGAATTCGGTTCTACAATCGATCTTTTGTGCATATTGTAAACAACAGGGATATTATATAGCAGATTGTAAGAAAAAACCCAACAATGATGGACCAAATTCGGGGAAAAGTAAAACGACATCTAGAGTGTTTACACTGCAACGATATGAAGGAACTCCTTCAGTAGATAGTCTAGCAGGTACATTGTTAAATTCAAAACAGCTTGCCCATGTTTTGATAGATACTGGTGCTACTCATGCATGTATAGCAGAGAAGTTTATGAATGATTGTAATCTTGATTCTGAAGTGTGTTAGTACTCCTTTTGGTGTGGGAATTTCAAATTTTATATTGCTCTTAATAATTTTATGGGAATTTCAAACGAATTATGCAAATAAAGGATTTACATTTTGATTTTAGGTGCTCTAAGGCTGAATTCAAACCAAGTTGGAAAAATGATTAAGTTCTACATATATTGGAGTCAAACGAGCATTTAGAGACCTGGTTTATATAAGTTTTGAAGATACGTTTAATGAAGGAACTACTCAGGAATTGAAGTGGAATATAGTGTTTTATGAAGAGCATGACTTGCAAGGAACCTGCTTTTACACCAATGCAAGTTGTAAAAGTTCATTTGCAAATAAATTGAAGTTAGAGAGATGCACCACTTATAGCACAACCGTACTTGTACCAATGTTTTATTTACTCTACGTTTAATTTATCCTAATTATAAATAGCTTTCTGGAAAACATTGAAAACATCATCAGATAGTCTTTTAAGAATTTTAGAGAGTTGTTTGCTGTCATTAGAGAATCACCAGGGTTGAAAGCAGCGGAGCATAATTTGATATTCAAATTTGAAGATCTATAAGTAGATAAATTTCTATCCCTATCCTTTTTTTTCGTTTATTTATTCTATGGGATAAAATTCTCATGCATCTAAACTTTTGTAACCCCAAAAATTATTGTAATCTATTATTTTATTAGAGTTGATGAAATTCTCTTATTTTTGGATTCAATTATACACTTATTGGAATTGGATTAATATTTGTAGTGCGTTTATTTTAATTCATTTGATATTATGCATATATAAAAGTTATATATGTATAGTTAGATCTTCATAACACAACGAAGTTGTATGCAATTGTAAATATGGCACAACATAAATCTGCTGCATTAGGCTCAAACTTAATAGAGGAATTAATAGAGTAATGTAATTATTAATTAGAACAATGCAATTTAAAGCAATTTCTTATGAAAGCTTTAACTAATTTGATGGATAAGAGTTCGAGCAATGTCTACTGCATTCTATAGTAAGATTTCCATGGTTTAAAAACATGATGGTTGATTCATCCATTCTTTTCTATATGATTGCATAATGGATTTTAGGAATCTTATCTTCAAAATTTATTAAGGCTGTTAATAATTAATATGCTATAATTTGGATTTGTTAAACTGATAGAACAACTTTTATATGTTAGCTAGATAATAGGGTTAAAGAAAGTAAGGGTGCTTGTGAATCCTGTGGCGAGACACTGGGTCTCTTTCGGTATATTACACCAAACCATCGGTGCACTTACCTCATAATCAAACTGTCACACTCCAATAACCATTTAGAATAAGCCTTCATTTTCGATAAATGTTGCCCTCTTGTTTACAAAAAGATTTAATTCAATATGAAGAGAATTTTCAAGATTTGTTAAGAAAAGAATGAAATACTAGTTAAAGCTCTTTTTTTTCCAGCTAGACAGTTTAAACTTAACCTTACTCGCTTAAAACAATTCCAAAGAGTGGTTTATTCCATTCTAAATCATTGCTGGCAAAGTAATACTAGTTTGGAAACAGTTATTATAATTAGGTAACCATACTTTGTTATTGAGTTCGTAGACCATGAATGGTGGAACCACATTCATTGGAACTTAATTATCCCATTCCTAAACATTTGTCAATTGAAAGGTAGAGTAGATAAGAGACATGAATACTGATTAATTAGAAGGTCGCTTGTGAAGATGAAAAACATTTTACTCAAAGTAGATGTTAGGCCACTCTTAATTACATCATTCTCCGTTTAGTGCTTTTTAATGCAAAATGAAAGTTCTTGTCTGTTGACCAAGTAAATTTTAGTCCAATATAACCTAACTATATTTCAAGTCATAATCATTCATACAATTTATTAAAAGGAACCCATCCTTATTTCTTGTTATTAGAAATAATTTCATCAAAATCACCCATCATGCACTAGGGTTGGTTATTAATCAAACATGCTAACTCTCCTAATTATTCCCTAATAAAGGTCTAAGTTCCAGATGAGGTAACATATAAATTGTAGAAAGGAACCAAGTAAAATTTGTTTCCATGTCCTCATATAAAAAGTAAATCGCTTGGATTGTTTATTTAATAATATAATTAACATAAAGGACCTTTGGATTCCACATAAGAAGCATACCCCCATTTTGTCCTTTTTCTAGGGCAATATTTTCAACACCAAATTTAGCTCATTGAATGAAAATAAAGGAGGCCTCATATAATAATTTCATTTTAAGAAGTATAATTATATTAAACATGTACTCATTGAAAGTTTTCATAAATAATGACTTGTTTAAATTATTAATTGACTCCTCTCACATCCCATGCCACGATTCTAGGTAGCCACTCCATTTTAAATAAAATTTCATTCAAAAGCTAAGATATAAACACATGGTACCAAAGTACCTTCCCTAAAACTAATTTTGGCCCTAATGCTTCAAGCAAGAATGTAGCTAATATTTATTGTATCCACCACTACCATTATTGACTCATGATTATGAAATAGTAAAGCAAGAGTTTTAAAACTTTAGAGGTTGAGCATTACTTAGGTAGACTTAGACTCTCTGTCCAAAAAATTTGTCACATAATTAGGCTTAATGTTTGCTTCCACTTTTTAGGATCTCCCCCATTGTAATTATAGTTTAGCCTGTCCTAGAGATAGTAGTTGTTTTTATCACTTCTAAGACTTGGATTCAAATTAGTGTTGAATTATCGTGATGACTACACCTTAAGCAAATCTGTTATCCTCTAGTGTTACTAAGACCTTTCTATCTTGTGTCTAATGTCAAACTCTAGAAGCTTGCACTAAAATTTAAACATGGCATGTCCGAGTTTTGGTGAAGGAAGTTGAGATTGATTTGTAGAGCTACCTATTGCTCCACTTAGCTTTCTATATATAGTTGATTTTTTTTTCTTTAAGGGTTAAAAGTTTTCTTGGAGACTCTAAAGAAAAAGATGATAAAGAAAGTAAGAAACTTCAAATATAATCTTTTTCATGTTTTGATTTATAGTATTTACTTGACTTAACGATTGAGGTGATTAATTGGGATAAACTACCATTTTTCCATTATTGAGATTTTTATGCAGATCTCCATGATTTACGAAGGGATAAATAACATTAGTATTATTAGGTACATTTGGTTTAAAATCCTCCTTTTTACCATACTTTTTACCATACTCAATATTTTAAACCAAAACCCTAAGCATCTTTCATTACAGTTACATCATATATAGAGTTGTTGTCATTCTATGATTTCGAATTTTCATAAATTCCTTTATTTTTTAGTTAGTACTTCCTTCGTTTTTGTTCTAAACTAACATCCAATCCTCATAAATATTATTTTGAGTTTACTACTATACCTATCATTTTCTTGTTTTCCCTCAATATTATCTTTTTCTTTATTTCATTATGTTTAGTCAATAACTTTGACTCTCTTCAATTATGAAATTGAATTCTTTTTTCATGGGGGACTTTTTCCACCATAATTATAGAAAATGCACCGCTTACATGCCCAATACATCCACGATAATAACTTCGAACTTTTATTCTTTCTTTTTTAACTAAAATATGCTCTGTATGGAGTATTTCAATATCTGAATTAGAGCCTTATTGACATTTACTTGGACAAAAACTCTAGCAAAACGTCCTTATTCTGCTTATAAAGAATATGATGAAATCATAGAAGAGGGCTAATGCTTTCTTAGATATAGTTTAGAGCAAACAGAGCATAATATTAAAAAAAAAATTATAGTTGCAAACCAAATGCCATATAATTAAAGGAAGTAGACAAAGCTTTAAAAATTGGGCTCCATCTATGAATTGTAAAAACATGGCTGTTTATAAACCAAGGTCTATCTTGAATTACCCTTACAAAAGTATTCTTTATAATAGAATATTATGGTGTAATATCCATATATATGATATGAAAATTGGCAACAAAAGACCGCATAAACTTCAATTTATTATATAGGATTTAACACTCTCGAGAAGGGCTAAATATTTAGATGATTATTGCCATTTCTAGATTTAGCCAAATGCTCTTTTTCTTAAAATGCGAATGTAATAGCTTTTTTACCTAGAGAGGATTTGTAATATAAAAATAAATAAACCTTAATGAAGGGCAAAGCTATCATATATTGATAAATAAGAGGATTTTATAGTCTATCCTAATATAAATAATAATATATTATTAAATAGCATATATATTTGAATAAGAGGGAGTCATCCAAAAAGGACAAGAGGACGCAACACTTGCCTTGGGATGTACGCCACCAGCATTGGATGCTGCACTATTGATGTAGGAGCCCGCTTACATTGCTCTAGTTTCATCTTTTGAGTTTGAAGCCTTCAGCGTTAATTCTACACTATCAGCTTTTATTTTACACCAGCAGCCTTCATTGATAGCTTATGATGCATGATTTATTTCTTATTTTCTTTTAGGGTTTTCCATGTAATAGTGTGTGTGTGTGTGTGTCTCATATATATAGACCTTTAGTCTTGTATTTCTTCACATAGCCTAGAATATGCCTTTGAAACCCTAAAACCACATAAGCCTATAACTTCCTTCAAGGAAGAACAAGAATCAAAGTGTTAGGTAAGTTTGTTTTTTTTTAATCCTTTGGTGATTTTAAAGAGTTATCTTTTATGAGTTTTCTTATTGATTTTGAAGGGAGTCAATCTTTTGGAGGAGTTTTGGAGAAACCCTAAGTTTCTTTGTTGGAGATTCTTTTGTTTTGCGATCAAAGAAGGAAGGTGTGTTTGAACCTAGGATAGTTGTAGTTCTTGTTAATTTAAGGGTTTAGATGACCTTAAGAGTATGTTTACCTTCTAAAACAAGTTTTGAGTGAGTGTTGCTTGTATTTAGGTGTTTTTAGTGAAGCTAGGTTAACCATTCCAAATGTTATATTAGGTACATCATTACCTTATTCGATGATTGTGCTTATTAAGTAGAACATGTAATTAGACTAATTAATATTTGACTATTATTGTTTGGTGCTTGTATTTGGCTAGGTTTAGTAGATCGGGAGTACTGGTGCTACTAGGATGGCACCTTGATGATTTGTGTATGACATTGTCCCAAGTGGAGTTGTACACATAGATGATTCTAGTAGTTTAGGAGTGGTACGAGTACAGTACCCAGGGCGTGGGGGGAGTACCCAACACTAATATATATGTATATATATGCAAGTATTTTATACGCATTTGCTTTCATGGAGTCATAGTTTACTCTAGGTTTAGGATTAGTTGCAAATGGTTTTAAATTACATTGTTTGCCTAGCTAATTAAAGATAATAACCTATGATTGATGCATATGTCAATATGTTGCATGTGGATTGTATGATGATCGTTCATGTGCATGTGATTATGGTTTGGCATACTGAGCCTTGCGCTCACTCTTTTTTTTCAGGAACATGTGATGATCCAGTGATCTTTGATCTATTTGGTTATGATGTATTTGTGGACTATGGAGAGGACAATAGCACGGTTGATTTTCAGCTGACTATTAGATATCTATAGTTGAAGATTTTATGAAATTTTAATTAGTTATCATGACTCCTAGAGTTTGTTTATTAGTTTTTAAGATTTCTGATGTTTAAGATTTTCTTTTCACATGATGTCTTAAGAAACGTTGTTTAAGCCAACCAAATCATTCAGAAGTTTTTATTATGACATTAATGTTTTAGAAGTACTATTAAAAGTGAGACTTTGAAGTTATATGGTATTATAATTGTGGATTAGTAGAATCATAACCTTAGCGTGTTCTTTTCTAGTGAGGACATGTAGCGGTCTATTAATGCTCTTAGTTTAGGGCATTAAAGGATTCTTATGGATTTTTATTCATTATTTGTTGCCATGAATCAATTTCAATTGCTTCCGCATTTGTAAAATCATCTTCTCAAACAAACAAGTTTGGACATGTGTGATAAGGTCATAATTCATACAATTTTCCCTTGATTATTCATGTATATACATTATAGATTTTGTAGAAATCACATAAGAATAGGTACTTATTTGTGCTAAATTGTCAATTCAGATGATAGAAGCTTAATTCAATCAAACATATGCAAAATGCAGAAAATTCACTTGTTTTGAATGCAAAGATCAATGTATACCAGCTGGAAAGGAAGCAACACCACCGGCGTAAGGCCGATGCACTTATGGTACAAAATGTAAAACATAAAGGCTGCCTCAAACACAACTAGCATACATGAAAATAAAAGCCGGCCTCTGCAATTGAGAAGTACGCTGGCTAGATCCAGATCTACGCCGCTGGCATACCAACAGCCTTAATCGTAATAGAATACAAAATCCAAACTCTGGGTAAACGTTGTCCTTCACACCGTCGGTATAACATCTTAAGCCGCCTCAACGCTGCTAGCATAGAAGTCTAAAAGTGCCGACATCTTTAAAGGAGTTATTTTACAAAAAGAAAGCAAAACAGATCAAGTTTTTGTAGTTTGTTACTTTTTGAGAAACGGTTTTTTTATTGAATAGTAACCCCTATTTATTAAAGAAATGTCTATTAGGCATTAAAGGGGTATTACTTTGGAAAGCTAAGAGACTTGTAACTCTTGTCACTTCCCACTTTCCCATAATGAGCATTTAATTCCATACTCATGAAGATCATTTTAAAATGAAGATAGAGAGAAAAGTCAAAGGATAGATCTCGAAGAACAGAGAAAAAAATCCAGAAAAAAAAAAGAGAGGAATCCTAGGAAGAAGAAAATCCTTGAGGATAGTTTAGGTAGGTAGAGAGTAGTGTAAATCTTATATTGATATCATTGGAAGACTTTGACTTCAAAGTCCTATTGTTGAAGCTGATCTCAAGAACCTGGATCATATTTGTAGGCAACAGATTTGGTGATATTTGATTACCTAATTTTTGTCTATTGTTTTACTTATTTTCTATATGGATATTGCAATGTTTCTTTGCGTTGCAATTGATAATTGTCTTTGATGTATGATTTCTATGTCTTTTGTGGGAAATTTAATGAAACCTTAGTTTATTTAATATGATAATTGTAATTGTGTTATAGGATTATGAGATCTGTGGAAATTTTATATTGTTGTTCCTGTTTATAAATCTTAATTGGTTTATATGAGCTCTAAGAAATCAGGGTGTTGATTGGAATTCTTATATTAGGTTAATTTAACAATTGCGGAAGCGGCGAATTTTAACCTAATTTAGAGATTACCTAATTGTGATTCATGCAATGTTTTATAACATTAGTCAATCATAGAATCGGAAGATTCATGATTGTGATTTCAATTCCATTGTCATTTTGCGCAACGGGAACTGGTGTATTGATTTATGTTTTTTTTTAAAGGTTTTTAAATCTTTTTTATAATCTCATATAAATTTCGGCAAAGCTAATAATCATTATAGCATGACAGTAATTTGATTGATAGATTTTTGGTGGATTTTGTATTTCCTTCTCACCATTGATATATCCTTTGAAAACACTATCTCTACCATAATTAAGTTAGGATTAATTTAGTCTAACTTAAATTATAAGCTAAATCATTGGCTTAAATATCAGTAGAATCTAATACCAGTAGTGGTAGTTAAGTAATCCTCGTGGGAACGATAGTCAACTCCTATCGATATTACTTGATTCGATCCAGTATACTTGCTGGTAGTATTTGCTCTTCATTATATATATATATATATATATATTAACAGATCAAGTTTTTTGCACCGTTGCTGGGATTATCTTAATATCATTCCACTTTTAGTTCTACTAGTAATTTAGGTGTATCTAGGAATTTAATTAGTTTTTGTTCTCTGTGTAGGTCTTGAATGCGCAGGAGTAAAATTGCTAATACTCTTCCATTCGATCTTGAGATCGAACGCACCTTACATCAACAAATGAGATAATAGAAATAGAAGAGAAGAAGTGCAAGACATCGAAATAGCAGATGAAAAACAACAACAATCAAATACAGGCTGCTGCCAACAGAACACTTCGGGATTACACAGCTCCCACTATTATGGGATCTGCGATTGAAGGCCATTGTCCAGGCCAACAATTTTGAGATGAAGCCATCTATGATACAAATGATAGAAACACATCAGTACGGAGGACACCCTACTGAGAGTCTAATGAACATATTTCTAAGTTTCTCCATACTGTAATACAGTGAAGATCAATAATGTAACTAATGATGCTATAAGACTGCAACTTTTCCCGTTTTCGCTAAGGGATAAAGCTTTGGCGTGGTTCCAATCTTTTCTATAGGAATCCATCACCATGGGCTGATCTCTCTACTAAATTCCTCAAGAAATTTTTCCACCTGCCAGGACTACAAGACTCATAAATGAAATTACAAATTTCACCAAATTTCCTAGTGAATCTTTGTATGAGGCGTGTGAGAGATTCAAGGAAGCAATTAGAAAGTGCCCACACCATGGATTGCCTGAAAATCTCTTGATAGAGAAGTTTTATCTAAGCTTAGAATGGTTGATGTAGCAGCAGGAGGTGCATTAATGGGCAAGAATTATGAAGAAGCAAGTGATTTAATTACAAAATTGGCCTCCAGTGCACACAACTGGAATTGTAAGAGAACAAGATCAATGTGGCATTTGTCAAAGATACTGAGGCTTTTGCTCAGTTGACCGCTTAGATTTCAGCTCTTACCACTCAGTTCAGAAAACTCAAATCTATTCAGTATGGGAATGCAAATCAAGTAGCATATTGTGAGTTATGTTCAGGACTACATCCTACACAAGATTGTTCTCATGGAAATTTCTCATCCACATTCAATGGAGCACAAGTGAATTACATCAACAATTTCTCTCATGGGAATCAAGGACCATATGTAAGCAATTTTGACCGTGAGATTCAAGGTCTATTCAGAATACCATCCCACAACAATCTCAGTTGTCTTTGGAAGACATTATAAAATGATTTGTACAAGAGATTGAGACAAAGTTAAAGAATCAACAAGATGCACTTATAGAGATAAAGGGGCAAGTTTCCCGGATCACTCAACAATGAGTAATAGACCATTAGGGTCTTAACTCAATGATAAAGGAAAAAGCCCTACAAGCCTGAATGCAATCATGTTGATTGGTGGTAATGAAGGAAGATGTTGATAGATAATATGATGTGGAGACTGTTATGTTTATTGAGGAAAGCTCTGGAATACTCCAAGAGTTTTATTGTTCCTTGCACCATAGAGGTTCAAGTGTAAATTTGATGCCCTTTTCTGTTTTCAAGAAACTTAGATTAGCAGATTGCAAGGAAACTCATGTTGCTTTGCAACTGGCTAATAGAAGTATCAAATACCTCAATGGTATGGTGGAAAATGCCCAAGTCAAGATAAGTGAATTCATATTTCCAATCGATTTTATAATCTTGGAAATGGAGGAAGATAAAGAAGTCCGATTGGCAGACCATTCCTTGTAGCAAGTAAAGCTATAATTGATGTAGAACAAGGTAAGCTCAATTTGCGAGTTAAAGATAAGCAAGTAATTTTCAATGTTTATGATGGATTGAAACAATCTAAAGATAGAAATGCCTGCAATGCTATTAATGTGTTTGATGATGAGTTTAGGTCTGTTAAGACAATAACAGGAGAAGATACCCTAGAGTCAATCTTGAATGATTTAGATGGATGGAGTGATGAGAGGAGGCAGAGCATGAGCAAGAACTAGCTTTGAATCAACTACCAACAGTTGAAAAATATGTTTTCCTATCATTATGACTGGTGACCAGGAGCAACTATTTAAAGATTTCTTAGAAAGCTTAAGGAAGCCATTAGTGGATCATTGTTGATGATATTAAGAAAGAGAGATTGTAAGAGCAGGATAGCCACCCCACCAAGAGCTACAAAGAAGAAGAGATGGTGGATCAAGAAACCTTGGATAAGCTAAAGGAAATCAAAGATGAGGATTGCGAAACTAGTAATGTTCATGAAAAGAAGTCAAAGAAAAGGCATGAGAAGAATATCAAGAAGAGAGAATTCTTGCCTAATTAGAAAGTTTCCCTCTACAATCCATGTCTAAAAAGGATTCTAGGTAAGTGGAAATCTAGATGGTCAGGACCTTTTGTTATTATATGTGTAGTGTTGAATTGAAAGGACAAAATGGCCATGCTTTCAAAGTTAGCTGTCATCACCTTAGACCTTATGTAGATCAGGAAAAAGATAGTGCTACCACTATTTCCAGTCAAAGACCATCTTAAAGAACTATGGATGTCAGGCTAAGCGACTCTAACTTAAGCGCTTCTTGGGAGGCAACCCATGTCTAACCTCTAGATAGATAGTATAAAAAAAAAAAAAAAAAATTGCATGATTCGTCGGCCACTTAGAGTCAAGGCTACCCTTTTTACAGTGTAACAAATACACTAGCAGCTATCAACCACCTCCTATAAGTCCCTTTGCTGTAGCAAGAATTTCACAATTCATTGCTGCCCTTTTACATCTCATCTATTCTAGCCTGGCTTGCCGACTGATTTCTTAATCATGCTGAAAAACCTAAAAATATGTAAATTCAATCAAGAAGAGCTTCAAAGACATGTTTCTCTCAAATGGATGAATTGCTGGACTTCAAAGCATGAAGAGAAAAGCTTCTAACTAGGGAAGTACCTATTATTCCTTTTCTTTTTATTTTATTTCTTTCCTAATTTTGAGCTGCTTAGAAACAATAAGGACACTGTTAACTTTAAGTGTGGGAAAGGGATAAAGTATGAAGTATGAAGTGAAGAAGTTGAGAATATGAATGAGATATTGAATTGTTTATATTATATATACATGACATCTGTTTTGAATAGTAGTACCCACACATTTGAGCTATTTTGTTCTTAAGTATATGGCAAAATTTAGGCCAAAATTTTTAAAAATTTGATGAAATTTGAGATTGTACAGAAAATTTGATAGCATCTGAACTAAAATGTAAATTGACTTGCTAAGTCCTTACTAACCTACTGTTATAATTAGAATGCTTAGTTGAAATTAAGTAGTGAAATCTTTAAGGAACAAATTTGCCTTGTATTCATGAAAAATAAACAGGTTTATTTCTAGGAATTATTTAGCTTTTATAAACTCTTTTGTATTAATTTTGAGAATTTTTTTAACACTTAGTGAAAAAGGTAGAAAAAACTCATTTCTTAGTAATCCTTTTTTAAAAAAAAGTCTTAATTTATACTGCATTCAAAAGAAAGAAACAAGCATACCGTCTGCTGACTCAATTGAGTTATGAGTATTTGAAATTGAATGTTAGAGTGAGAAAGAGTTTTAAGGGTATCTTAAAATCTGTTCGCTTGGGTGATGAGCCTAGAATGTGCTGACTAATAAACTCACTATAACGATAAGGAAGAAAGGCAAAAGTTTAGTTTTTGAACTTGGGAAAAAAAAAGATGGAGACAAAAATGTCCAACAAAAAGAAAATAAGTGCTTGTATGAAAGAAAAGAAAAATGAATGTGAAATTTCAAAAAGAAATAAGACTTATAATAAAAGGGAGTAATTTTAGGAAAAGAGTAGATACCATATGCTTTCACTACTTGTTGCCTAGAATATATACCTACTAAATGTCTATGAAGTTTAAATGAGTATTTTTCCTTAGTAGACTTTGTATCTACTGGGATTAAAGTTTGTTTTGTTTAGATTAGCTACTAAATTTTGATTTTAGTACTCTAGTTACAAATTCCCAGTTTGGTTTGAGCAGTAGGCAAGTCATACAAAGAAAAAGAATGATGATTGTATTGAAAAAGAAAAGATTTGTACAATTTATGAAAAGATTTCAATTTTTGTTCTTAATGGTTTTGCTTAAGGATAAGCAAAAGTTCAAGTACGAGGGAGTTGATAAGGTCATAATTCATACACTTTTCCCTTGATTATTCATGTATATATGTTATAGATTTTGTAGAAATCACATAGCAATAGGTATTTGTGCTAAATTGTCAATTCAGATGATATAAGCTTAATTCAATCAAACATATGAAAATGGAGAAAATTCACTTGTTTTGAATGCAAAAATCAATATACACTAGCTGGAAAGGAAGCAACACCATTGGCATAAGGGCGATGCACCTATGGTACAAAATGCAAAACATAAAGGCTACCTTAAACACAGCTAGCGTACATGAAAATAAAAGCCAGCACCTGCAATTGAGAAGTACGCCGACTAGATCTAGACCTACGTTGCCGCATACCAACGACCTTGATTGTAAACATAATACAAAATCTAAACACTGGTGTATGCTGTCCTTTACACTGTCGGTATAACATCTTAAGTTGCCTCAACGTCGCTAGCATAGAAGTTCAAAAGTGCCTCAAAGGAGTTATTTTACAAAAGAAAGAAAAACGGATCGAGTTTTTGCATTCGTTACTTTTTGAGAAACAGTTTTTTTATTGAATAGTAACCCCTATTTATTAAAGAAACATCTATTAGGCATTAAAGGGGTGTTACTTTGGAAAGCTAAGAAACTTGTAACTCCTGAACTTTCCACTTTCCCATAATGAGCATTTAATTAAACACTCATGAAGATCATTTAAAATGAAGAAGAAGAGAAGAGTCAAAGGAGAGATCTCGAAGAACAGAGAAAAAAATCCAAAAAATAAAGAGAGGAATCCAAGGAAGAAGAAAGTCTTCGGGTAATTTAGGTAGATAGAGAGTAGTGTAGATCTCATGTGTTGATATCATTGGAAGACTTTGACTTCAAAGTCCCATTGTTGAAGCCGATATCAAGAAACCCACATCATTTGTTGGCAACAGATCTGGTGATATTTGATTACGTGATTTTTGTCTGTGTTGTTTTACTTATTTTCTATATGAATCATGCAATTGTTTCTTCGCTTTGCAATTGATTACTGTTGTGGGAAATTTAATGAAACCCTGGTTTATTTAATATGATGAGTGTAATTGTGTTATAGGATTATGTGATATGTGAAAAGTTTATATTGTTATTCCTATTTATAAATCTTAATTGGTTTATATGAGCTCTGAGAAATTAAGGTTCTGATTGGAATTCTTAGATTAGGTTAATTTATCAAATGCAGAAACAGTGAATTTTAAACTAATTTAGAGATTACCTAATTGTGATTCATGCAATGTATTATAACATTAGTCAACCATAGAATCAAAGATTCGTGATTGTGATTTCGATTCCATTGTCAATTTACACAGCGGGAGCTAGTGCATTGATTTATGTTTTTTTTAAAGGTTTTTAATTTTTTATAATCTGCTATAAATTTTCACAAAGCTAATAATCATTATAGCATGACATCGATTTGATTGATAGATTTTGGTTGAGTTTTGTATTTCCTTTAGACCATTGATATATCCTTTGAAAACACTCTCTTTACCATAATTAGTTTAGGATTAATTTAGTCTAATTTAAATTATAAGCTAAATCATTGGCCTGAATATCAGTAGAATCTAATACTAGTAGTGGTGGTTAAGTAATCCTTGTGGGAACGATACTCAACTCCTATCTATATTACTTTATTTGACTCAATATACTTGCTAGTAGTATTTGCTCTTTGTTATATATATATATATATATATATATATTTAATGGATCAATGTGTGTTAGGAATGTTATTCGCAAAGAAAGATCCCTATAGGATTTTAAGCTTGGATTCTGATCATAGTGTTCTAAGGTATATGAGTTGGTCATAAGAGGTCCGATTGAACTTTCATTATGAAGATTTAGAACAATAACTTCTGAGCTAGAATAACATCTAGGATTCAGAGTGTTGTTTGAATCATTAGAGGATTTGGGATGTCTAACCGACTGGTTAGAGGGGGCAATCATGAATCACAAAGCTTCGAGGGGTAAAGGAAGGGGGATGAGAGTTTAGAGTCATATGGTAAAGATGGAGATCTCAAAATTTCTTAGGGGTAAGGTTTTCGTCTATCTCTTTATTAGCCCTCCAAAAGATTTAGCAAATCCTAAATGATAAATCCTTACCAAAGACCTTATATTTCAAGATTAGGTGATGGCATGTTATAAAAGGTTGATCTAGTAGTAAATTGCTTTACACATGAATCAATGAGGTTGCAAATGAGTTGAGTTACTCAAGTTTGGCTCATTTTAGGCTTATCATAGACCGACTTGTTTAGTTAAATGAGCCGAACTCGAGCTTGAACTTAGGCTCGTTTAGCTAAATGACCTAAGCCTAAGCTTTTCCTCAAACTCATGAATGGGCTTGTTTAATATATTAATATAATATATTATATATTTATATTAATTAAATATTATGAAATAATTATATATAATTATAGACATAAATGAGCTGAGTACAGCCTTAACAATCCTTAATAGGCTCGGTTTCGAGCTTGTACATTTCAAGCTCTCTAAGAGCCCCATTCGACACAAGCTTGTTATATTGCTAAACGAGACTCGTTTGCAACCTCATGGATCATTGTAAAAATAGCAATTGAACTGCGAACTAAGGCATGACTCAACACGATTACAAATTGACTTGTGGGAAAACTTGACATGATTAATAAATGGGTTAAACCCATTCGAACTTGATTATAAAAGTGTCCCATTTATGGAGTGTATTAGCTAGTATATGGTTAACATAAAATTAATGGGAATTCGAAAATCCATACCCCAACTTTCAGCTATGTGTGGATTTATTCCTTAAACTTTCGAATTGAGATCTTTAATCTTTCGAGCTTCTAAAAATTAACATTGTTATGAAAGTGTCCTATATCCAGTATTCCTTTCTTTTTACAATCTTTTCGTCTCATTATATGATTCTAGTGTAGAAAAAGCTTAAATTGATTGTAGGTCAGAAACCTTAGATTGATAAACTTTATTTTACTTAATGAGCCCAACCATGAAGTTGATACACACACACACAAAGACAGATGGAATGAGGTTGTGTAAAAGCATCCCTAGCACTAGTGCTTGGTGTGGAAACACATGTAAGAAGGACCTTTCTATGATCCTTTAGAATTGGATTGGTCTTTGGCAAACAGAAAGTTTCTTTGATAAGCACCGGTGCTTTATTCTTCCTTTCCTTTATTTTATTGTTTCCTTAGTCAAAACTTGCGGCTTCTACCTATCGCTTACTTCTCTTTCTTTTTTAAATCCATTCATTCACTTTTGTCATTAGTAGATTGCAAATATTTTTTTAAATATTCTAAAATTGCCATTGCATTTGCAAAGCAGTTCATTCCTTTTTTTTAAAATTTCATTTGTTCAATTAATTCTAGCAGATGCATACGATCGTTCTAAATTTTCACAATGGCAAAAACATATGAAAATTTTTTCAACTATAAATATGTGAACATTTACATTCACCATTCACCAACAAATTCATTAAAACCAATGTCACTACAAAAATTACTTCATTGTTGATACTTAAGCTACATATGGATCCCAATAATCCTCAAAACTTGTCACATTTCGATCATCCACAAGACATACAAAATTTTCAAATGCCCTCAAACTCACAAAATGCCTCTTATTTTTCATATGGTGTATTTTTTTCAAGGTCCTCTGAATTGTCAAAATCCTCAAAATATCCAAATATGAGTCAAGGCCTACAAAATTTCAATCAATCATTCAGTTTCATTCAAAACCGTGTACATATTTTCAATATCATCCTCATTTTAGTCCCATAAACTTACGGCAATTTAGTGCCACTGGAGTGCAACTTTCTTAACCTACAACTGATTAGACACCACAAACACCTAGTAATATAGCTTCACAATATCTAGAATTCTCTATACAAAAAAAATCTGGAGGATGATGAGGATAATGAAAATGAAGAGGATGATGGATGTAGAAAAAAGTGGGAGCATATTGACGATAAACTTCTTATTTATGCATACAAGGAATTCAAGTTTGAATGTGATATGGACTTATGAAAGTGATACATCCATTAAGAATTGTCCAAATGAAGAGAAAAAGAAGTAAGACGATGGCAAAGGTGAAGACGCAGCTCAAATCATGCCCATGATCATGGTTGCGACTAGCATAATGGGGAAACTAAGTTCCCCACAAAGTATACCGCAACCACAACTGTGGTGATTAGAACAAGGGGAAATGGAGTTTCCCCACAACCTAAACCATGGCCACAACTTTGAGCACTATCTTCGCTACTACTGTGATTATATTTCTTTCTTGTTGAATTGGTCTGAATGATTTTCTTTCTTTTATGTTTTGATTATTTAATATATTGTTAGATCCATTATTAAATTTAAATTAAACTAATTATGGTTTAAAATAATAATAAATTAAACATTAATTAATAATGTATTTACTAGTATTTTCTATTTAATTAAATTTATTTTTACATAATTTCATAGATTATTATCTACATTAATATCATTTGAGGAAAAAAAAATAAAAAAGAGTATTATGTAGTGCTTAAGGCTAATAAAATTTTAAAAGATTGTGAAAGACCTTGTTTGAAAAACTCAAAAATAAAGTGATGGAGTCCTTTAAAAAAAAAAAAATTCTCAAAATTGATGTGGGTTATGGATATAATTAAAAACGAAACTAAGTCCATCATCGGAAGACCCTGTACTATGGAATCTCCGTCCGGTTCTCCGTCCGTACAGGGGAAAAGCATGTGTTCGGTCGCGATATGAAAAGATTAATACCTGTAAAATTTCTCAGGCTTCAGGTGATGGAATGGAATTGAGTAAGATGCATCTCCTTTAGAATCTATTCATATATTATGTTATATTTTAAAATGTCTAAATGCTGAGCACATATATTATAATATATAATACTCACGACTCACCCACCAAGACAACCTAAATATAGAAAACGGTGCCCAAAAAGATCTCCGTGATGATTTGGTCGGCTCTTGTTTTTGCTAAATTTAAGGAGAGCTGGCTCGGTCTTGACGCCTAGAGTACATAGGTTTTCATGTAAAGGAGCTGTTTCGTTAATTTTGAGGAACAGAAAGATGCTTCTGTTAGTTAATTCGCTTTCTTCCATACTCTCAGAAGTCCTACTACGTAGTTTAATTTTTTTTTTTTTTTTGGCCCAGTAATTTAAATTATTTGATTATCTTGATTTCCTCAAAGAAATTAGTTTAAGAAACCAATACCGTAATTATTGTTGGGATGGTGTTCCTTTTTCAATCTTTTATAATGTATAATAGGTGATTACTTATTTTAGTTCTTTTGGGCCGGTTTGTTTTCACTTTCCAAAGAAGATTATGTAGATCCATTGTGGATAGAAATTTGAGAAGGATTTGGGATATTTATAAAGCTTTATCATTAATTTCATTTATCGAATCATGTTGAGAATTGACACTGAGATGAGCATTTTTAGTGCGTGAACTATATTGAGAAAAGTTAGATGGCATATTAATTCATCTAATGGACTCTATTCTAATTTCATCATATCAAATTTGTTTTAATCATTCTCAAAAAAATCAAACTCACATTGATTAGACTCAATCGCTTAATCAAGAAGTAAAATCCAAATATTTAATAAAAATAATATTTTTAGTCCTTTACACTTACTAGCTAACGTATATCATGTCTGTATTTTGAACGTGAAAATTATGTGTAATTATACATATAAGTTATACGTGATATTATTTGAAGGAAAAGAAAATCCAATCTTCATCATCCATCAAAATCTAATAAAGGACGCCATTCTTATCATGAGCATTATAAAGTAACTCTCTTCCGGTTACCGTGAATCCTTTATTCTTCGATTTATTTAGATATCATCGAAAAAAATGGAAAGGATCCAATCGGTCGTGTTACATTACAAGATACCAAAACCGTGTCTTTAACATTGTAAACAACATACATAAAGGCCCATAGGAATAACTACGTACGTTGTGGTAAAATAGTAATACAAACACAAATATAACACAGTTGGAAATATAATTAAAGACGACAAGGGTTCATGCTTTCACGAACAAATTCCTTTGTCAATAACTTGTCCACTTGCTTTCGTATCTCCCTGATCTCTTTAGGACTACTCCCATATGCAGGTCGGTTTGAGATAGAAACTCCAGGCATGAAGTCAATTTGATGTTCTGTGGCTCTAGTCAGAGGCAACCCTCCAAAAATCTCTTCAGGAAACAGGTCTTTATACTCTTGCAAAAAAGATACAACAGAACTAGAAAGAGAAGAGTTAAGATTGTTAGTAGAAATCAATGCCTCCTTGTACATAACTATAATTAAAGGGCATTTTCTCACTCATAGCACTCTTGATCTCACTCTTAGTGACAAAACAACTAAACTGCTTTTTTTTTTTTCCTCATTCTCTCTTTTTTTGTCACTAGCCACTTTGTTTCTTCTCTCTATCTCTTGTATGTCATCCTCACTAGCCCTCTTGTTTCTCTCTTTCTCACTGGCTCTCAACATCTCATCTTCTTATCTCAACTTCTTTTGATCCTCGTGTACTTGTTGTGGTGCTAGTGGTTTCAAATGGAATGTCTTATCACCTTGTCGCACAATAAATCTATTTGAATGCTCTTCATGAGAAGTGTCTCTATCAAACTGCGAAGGTCTGCCAAACAAAATATGACACGCATTCATGGGTACTATGTCACGCATCACCTCATCCTTGTAGTTTCTTAGAGCGATCAATAACATCACCTGCTTATTCACCTTCACCTCTCTAGAATCATTCAGCTACTGTAACTTATAGGCCTAGGTTGTTTAAGTGTAGGTAGCTTAAGCATCTCTACTAAGTAAGCACTCACCCCATTAGTACAACTGCCCCTATTAATAATCAAACTGCAAACCTTCCCTTTTACTATAGCTCGAGTGTGAAAAATATTCTTCCTCTGCTACTTAAGTTCGCTCTCATTCACCTACTACGTACTCAGGGTACGTCTAATAACCAGCGACAAATTTGAGGTATCCACCTCCTCACTATTAGTGACATCCTCTAACTCAGGCATATCATCCTCATCTCCTTCACTTTTGTTAGCCATCTTATATTCGTTATTCCAAGTCAATCATAGCTCCCTTATTAGGGCACTAAGAATCTATGTGTCTAGCACCATTACACCTGAAACAATACAATTCACTCAAATGAGACCAGAATTCAGGCTTACCTTTGGATTTATTAGGAGTTTCCTCATTAGGCATAGCTTGTGTCGATTTTCCTTTCTAGCTCTCTCTATCCTCTTTCTTCCATTTTCCCTTTCATGGGATAGAAGAAACACCTCCATATCCATACTTTCCCTTCCTCTTGAGTTGACTTTCAAACTTCAATGCCATCTGGCACATTTCTTCCAACTTCATATAATGCGGTAGCTCCACCTTATCTGCAATGTCTCTATTCAGCCAATTAAAAAATCTGGCCATAGTCATTTTATCATCCTCCTTCACATCGACCATCATCATGAGCATCTCCATCTCCATATAATATTCTTATACACTCTTTCTTCTTTGAGTGATCACTTGCAACTGACAATATAATCCCCTATAGTAATGTGAGGGAACAAACCTTTTTCTCATAATCTACCTCAACTCTCTCCATATGCTAATTGACTCCTCTAAATTTCTTCTCCTATTAATGGTAAGTTGATCCCACTAGATGATGGTAGATCCATTGAATTCCACGATAGCCAATTTGACATTTTTCTCCTTGGAATAATTGTGGCAGATAAAGATCAACTCAATTGTGCGTTTCCACTCCAGATAAGCATATGGATCACTGCAACCTTGAAAATGTGGAATTTTAAATTTTATAAAATTTAAGTTAGTATTAATTTTCTCACCTCCTCGACTAGTGCTCTCCCATGATCTACTCTTACCTCTGGTCATTACATGCTTCTTGTAATCTTGTTCATCATCAGAATTCGACTCTCCCTTTGAACTCTACTGTTCAAGGTGGTCTATTTGCACTAACAACCTCTTCACATCTCTAACGTTCGAGCCATATCACTGGTCTCTTCCCTAACCCCCTTCCTTAGAAGAGCTTGGCATCTTGTGATGTTAGGAGACAACAAAACAAATAATATTAAAAAGGAAAAAACCTCGCTACACTCCCTCATGTGTATCACTCGTAAAATACGACACTCAACCCTCGTGTGTCACTTTTAACTGAATAATGCACTTACCACCTTACCTCTCAATCTTTCATCTTATGGTTCTTTATTGAGCTCGTGATCTCAATTCGCAAATTTCTTTCCTTTGTTGCTCCTCGTGATACCTCAATTCCATATAAGTATATAACCTGATAGGATTGAAATGCTACAGGAAACATAGATGGATCTCAAATCCTCTTTAGGTCTTCTTTCACACAAAACACTTCCTTCAAATTGTTTTTTTTTTTTTTTAATAGCACTTCACACTAAGAATGAATCGATTGATCAAACAATTTTAACAAAGGGATTCAAAACAATAATAGATATGAATGATATGAGTTAAGGTTTTGGATTACCATCCTCAAATCGAACTGGATTGGTGATTCTCAAAAAGCCTTACTCTGATACCAATCTGATGTGTGCTTGTCATGGCTTTACAAATTCTAGGACTTTAAGAATCGTAAGCAGACTTTGACTTGATGAAATATCCAAAAAAGAATCAAAGGTATAATTGAATGCGTTCCTAGATTAGAGACCTTCACGAACCTTGCATGGATTGATGGAAGAACCATGACTTGTTGGTTGAGTAATCGTAGAAACTTCGATATAAAGATCTCTACCCTTTAGGAATACCGACCAATAACCTCGGTATAAAGGAAAAACGCAACAAGAGTAGTAAATTCTTGAAGAATTCACAAGCTTTCGAAAGAACTAAAGAGAAGAATACTCTCTCAAAAGACTTCAATATCAATGTAATCTGTCTTCAACAAACCTTTACATTCATGATTATAGCCTTTCAAATAAAGGAAAAATAAAAATAACACGAAATAAAAGATGAAGGGTTGTGCGAGGAGAAAGGCTGGTTGTAAGCTGGCGGTGTAGGGTTTGAAGGCCGACGGCATTGCTAGAAGATGGTCGGTAGCGTTGCTTGAAGAAGGCCAGTGATGTTGATTGAAGGCCAATAGTGTTGGGGCTAAATTTGCCAACTTTGGACTGGCTTTTAGTTATGCTATTCCTTGGCACCATCCGATATAATAAAGTTGCTAAGATCTTCACCTTTTCATCCCACAATGTTGAATAGCTTCATTTCTCCTTCTGCAGTCGATTTAATATGCTTTGCTTGATCCTCCATGAAGTTCTTACTATAACAATTGAACTCATCCCAAAGTTTCTTAGTTTGATTTCGCGTGATCATGCCTTCGATTTCTGAATCGTTGTGGTGAGCTTAGCATGGATGGGTTTTCATCAAGATCTTTTACTAGACGTTCTTGCATGAAATTAAAAAAAAAATGCAATTTGAGAATCAAAGATAAGATTTTCTCCACTTCAATAAAAACTTGACGATGGTCTTGTTAAGACCAATAGGTGGCACATGATAAAAAATGAAAAAAAAATATTTTGAATTTTTTATAAAAATTATACTAGGTTGGGTTAACTATTCGGTTATATGTATGACTCAAAACCTGACTCAAAACTCTATAAAGTTTATAGTAGGGCAGGCGGGTCGGGTACCTTATAATGATCCATACGGTTGCATCCCTAATTAATATTTGCATTAGTTTTCAATTAATTTATCATAATTTTTCCTCAAAGGTCAATTATAGATACCTTGCTTGGTTCATTTTGTAAAATATTGGTTCCTCTTTTAAACCATCTGAAATGTTGATACCTTAAATGAGTTTACCCCCAAATATTGATTTTTCTTTTTAATCACTCGAAATGTTGATATCTTAAATGAACTTACTCATAAACATTAATACATTTCAATGTAGTTTACCCTGTTCTTTATCTATATTAATAGATTCAAGAAGTACCCAAAACTTTTTGTAGGGGAATCTAGGCAACTTCGAGTTCCTATTATTGTTGAAATAAAGTGAGGAATATTGAGAAATAATGGTTTATTTATTTTATTGATTAAGAATGAATACATATATACAAATTGAATATTGCCATGAATTACAAAAATAGGAAATCGTCCTAGAATTAGAAGATTACAATTAATTACAAGTTTATTACACTTGATTCTCTATTAAATTTAGAATATATAGAAAGTCCATTCTCAAATAATTACAATTGATTCTCTATTGAATTTAGAATACATAGAAAGCTTATTATAATTAATTCTCTAATATGCCCCCTTATAAAAAGTTTATAACAATTAATTCTCTAATATGCCCCCTCAAGATGGTGTTATAGAGGAGACGCCAATCTTGATCCTTAATTCTTGAAAGCGACTTCATGGAAGTAGTTTGGTAACAGCAACAACAACAGCAAGTTGATTTGCTGAGGAAACATGAGCAACTTGAAGAGCACTTGATTAGACTTGATCCTAAGTAAAGTGATAGTCAATTGCCACATGTTTTATGCATGAATGAAAGACTAGATTAAAACAAAGATAGGTGGCACCAACATTGTCACAATAGATGATAGGTTGTGTGGGAAGAGTGATGCCAAGCTCTGTGAGAAGGGAACAAATCCAATTGATTTCTGAAGTAGTAGTAGCAATTGATCAACTTCTATTGATGATCGAGCAACAATACACTGCTTCTTAGATAACCAAGAAATAGGATGACGAACAAGATAAACAATATAGGCACTTCTAGAGGTATAGTTGTCTTTATTGCTAGCCTAATCTACATCAAAAAAGGCATGAAGAGAAAGTGTATTTTCCTTATAAAGAAATAATCCATGAGTCAATGTGCCACATAGATATTGAAGCATTCGTTTTGTAACATTCCAATGTTCACATGTCGGGCGATGCAGGAACTAGGCAAGTTTGTTAATAGCATGTGTTATGTCTAGGCGAGTGAGGCAAAGATGCTGTAGAATGCCAACAATCTATACTCTGTGTAGTAATTCAGAACAGTATGTGAATGAAGTGTGAGATTGTTATCTGTAGTAAGTGGTGTAGCAACAGGTTTTGAACTAGACATTTTTGTTCAAGCAAGAAGATCAGTGATGTAGCGCCTTTGACTAAGCATTAAACCAAATGGAGTGGCGAGAACCTCAATGCCGAGAAAAGAAGACAATGTGCCAAGATCCTTGATTGAGAATCTTTGTGCCAGGAGGTCAATATAATGCTGAATAATGTTGGTGTTGGTACCTGTGATAATAATGTCATCCATATAAACAAGGAGATACATAGTAATGTATCATGAGCAGAGAATGAATAAAGAAGTGGCTGCATGAGAGTTTGTAAACCTAGACTTAATGAGGAATTGGTGAGGTTCAAGGTACCAAGCCTATGGTGTCTGCTTGAGTCTATATATAGCCTTCTTTAATTTACATACATGTGTTGGATGGTCTTTATCTACAAATCCCGAAGGTTATGCCATGTAGACATCTTCGGAAAATGTCCTTAAAGAAAGGTATTATTAATATCTAATTGGCACAACTGGCAATCTCTACTGACTACCAAGCTGAGAACAAGGGATATTGTTGTTGGCTTGCCAACCAGGCTAAAGGTGTCATGACAATCCACTCTAGGTGATTGATGAAAACCTTTAGCAACTAATCTGGCTTTGTACCTATCAATAGAACCATTAGGGAGCTGTTTAGTACAAAAAACCCACTTACATCCAACAAGATTTTGCTGAGAAGTAGATGGAACTAGCTCCCAGGTTGCATTTTGAACAAAAGCATCGAATTCATCACTCATAGATTGTCTCCATTTGGTATCTTTTGGGGCTTGGTTAACAGTATGAGGCACAATGTTGGATGTTTTAGAAAGAGTAACAATAAAACGCATATTCAAGTATTCTATAGGCACAATTGAAATTGGCTTGTGATATCTAAAGTTTACCTCTTTTGATCTAATTGGATACTTTGATGCCGACTTCACTATGTGCAAATTAGATTGGAAAAGCACAAGCAGACATGCCACTTCCTTCGAAATTCCCTAATATCATAGCACTTAAAGAAGAAAAATTTGGTTGCACTTTCAACTGCCGAAGCTGACTATATAATTGTTGGTAGTTGTTGTGCACAGTTTTATGGATAAAAAATTTTGCTTGATTACGGTTTAAGATATGAAAATGTTCCAATTTGTTGTAATAATACAAGTGCTATAAATTTGACAAAAAATCCAATTCAATACTCAAGGACTAAGCATATGAAAATTAGATATTATTTCATTAGAGATCATGTTCTAAATATACATTATTTCCAACCTAAATAGAGATATTAACTTGAAATATGTTGATACAAACAATCATATTGCTGATATTTTTATGAAACCCTTGAGTGAAGATTGTTTTTACACATTACGAAGAGAATTGGGCATGGTCAAGCAAGATGAGTGCTAAATATCGTGGAAACAAGATAATATAGAACTTGATCTAAGGATTTAAGAAGCTATCAATGTTCATATATATATATATATATATATTTCTATGATAGTTGTAATTTGCTTTGTTTGTAAAAATCTGTTATATGTGGTGAGGCATTGGTGAAATTCTCGTGTCGAGGCATTTGTGAAGTCCTCTATTGAGGCAGTGAGTGAAGTCCTCATGATGAGGCATTTGTGAAGTCCTTTATTGAGGCAGTGAGTAAAGTTCTCATGTGTTAAGGTACGTATGTGTAGACATTTGTGAAGTTCTCTGTTGGTGAGGCAATTGTGGTGAAGTCCTCTTTATAAGGTAATTGTTTTGTATTGAATGAAATGCATGGAGTCCTTCTTGAATGAGGCAAATTGTGAACCTTTTTGAATACTTAAAATTTTTTTGATATACCAATGCTGAAACTTGTAAGTCATCTGTTCATCTCTCCTTGTTTGCAATATTATAAATATATATATATATATACACACTATGATTACAAAGGAGAGAAGTGCAGAATGCACAATTAACAAGCATGAAACAGGTTTCTAATGAGTATAAAGGGGAAGAAGTATAGAATGCATGCAATATGCTTTTTATAAGTTCAAATGGGAAGAAGAGCTATTATGTTTGTATATGATAGAGATCATTTACTCTATGAAATTGGGGCAAAATTATGTTTAATTTTGCTTTAAATATGCTTAAGATTAAGGAATGTGGTACTTAATGCTTAAAAATGTTTATTTCAGGTGGTTAAGGGCAAATTCTCAACACTTATGTGAAGATAGATCATTTAGGGTTACAAATAACTCACCACCACCTTCATCAAGCCCATGACACAGATGGTGATCTCCATCACCGCCCCCATCATGCCCATTATGTAGGTGGTGATCTTTGTTGATTTGATTTTTTAGCTATCCCCCTAAGAAACGGCCGTGACAAAGGTGGTAATCTCCTTGTTTGCACGCTAGACATGAAATAACCATTTTTTAAGAGATGTAAAGACCAATCGAGAGGAGGAAATGATGCCATTCATGTCTAGTCACTTGGGAACTATAAATACAAGATCCAAACATCATAAAGGGGAGCCGAATCATTTTGTACACATTAAAACCATGTGAATCAAAGTTTTCTTTTATAACCTTGTACCTTTTCATACTTCTTGTTTGCATTGTGTCATATTGTAATGTGCTCCTTGGAGATTCTTGAGAGAGAAGGAAGAGGGGGCGAAGTGTTGTAATCACGTTGTTGAAGTGTTCAAGTATTGCATTGTGAAAGGGGAGTTTTCTCTCATGTTTCCATTTATTTTATTTTATGTATTGTTTTGTTTTCTTGTTATATCATGCATGAGTAGTTGTTTAAGACTTGTGTAGCCATGTATTAGCATGTACATACTTGGAATAAATGCCAATATTGTAGACTTTACTAATCTTTATAGTGCATTAATGTATTCTAATTCTAGGTAGTGCACGACTTAGGATTAGATTAGATTTCCATGGGATGTGATTGAGAAATCTACCCATAGAATAGATCTAGGCTATAGAGAAAGATTGCGCATGATACCTAGAGATAGAGTTGTGAAATCTTCTGCAGGTGTACCTTGGGATCATATGTTTAATGCAATTTTAGTTAGTTGTTAACTAGGAAGAGATTCTAGTAGACAAGGCTGAGCTTAGAGATCAATAGACTCGAGAGAGATATTGATCTAATCAATGGAATCCCGCAGTTAGGAAGGACACAACAATAATAATAAAGTTGTATTACATGTTAATTCATTAGTGAAGCAAGTCTAATGTATTGTTAATTGTTTTGCATTTAGTTAAGTAAACCAATGTTAGTAATCATTAGTGATAATTTGTAGGAAGTAGTAATTTAATTAATATCATAATCATAATTTCACTCAATTTCATAGGCTAGATAATAGGAAAAAGGTGAGTAATAGTACTTACCAAGATCCCCAAGGAATACTACCTTATATTTCATTCTTATACTACATACGATAGGTACACTTGCCTAGCGTTGACCAGCTTATAGAAAGAGATTATAGGTTATTGATATATTAAAACTCGATCGAGAATAACACACACCAAGTTTTTAGCACCGTTGCTGAGGATCGAACATTGGCAATATTAGGAAAGCCTACTACTATTAGTTTAGCCATTATATATATATATATATATAATATTGAATTATTACTTTTGGGGTTGTGTGCGTCATTGCTTTTGTTTTTGAATTATTAAGACTGTTTGAACTATGGATTATAGGGGATTATTATGTTGGTATTGTGGGAATGATCATGAGTTTGATAAATGCCCTAATGCATATTATTTTACCTCAAACTCATTAAATACAAATGTGTTTCCCCCTCTTGCTCATTATGAAGAATTTTCAGATAATGACGCTATGACTTTGGATGATATGGTTTGTAAAGGGTGTGGTGGTAGACATTGGACTTTTGAGTGTCAAAGTGAGAGACCTATCTCACATTCATGTCACTCTACCACTATTCATCAAAACTTAAGTTCTTACCATATTTAAGAATTGAATCCAAGTGAAGAACTTTTTAGGACAATATACCCTTTGAACTATGAAACATTTAGTTCCTATAGGTCTTATGAATCGGTGCAAAACCCTTCACCCCACCATTGTCTACCTTGAGCGTTAAAGAAGAAGACTCTCAAAAGAAGTCCATGTTAGAACGTATCATTGAGTCAAGATATGATGATTTAGATTTATTTGTTAGGATGATGCAACTTATGTTTGAATAAGCTTCTTGGAATTTAAATGCTCCTGATATTTACAAACTCATAAGTTTAAAAGAATTGGCCACTCTTCTGAGATCATCTCAAGAGTGGATGTCTATGTGAATTCAATCTTTAGCAACTCTTAGGAGACATGAGAGAGTAAATGAGGAGATGATTAGAAGTCCTTTTAATACATTGACAAAAATTGATTCGGATATTCATTTTGAGGAGTAAATAGAAGTGAAGGATGAGATGATGGAAAAGAACCATGAGTTAGTAGATCATAGGGTAGGTTTAAACAGTCAAGAAGAAGGGTTAGAGTTTAATGAGGAAAATGATGAATTTGAAGAGACTAATGTGATATACATTAGTCAATTTACTAGCGTTCTAACTCTCCAAAAAATTGACCTAGAGAACATTTTTCAATCCGCCCTAAGAGAAGAGGAAACTGAAGAAGTTAACCATGAGATGGAAGTTAAAAATAAAGATCTTTCTCCTTTTAGTAAATTGATTGAGAGTTTGGAAGATGATAAACATCAAGAGATGTGCTTAGAGCCCATAAGATGTATTGTTAAATTTATCTTGGCACCAATTTGTCAATACTCTCTCTATCAAGAACTCCTGCAATTATGGGGAATTATGCTTCAAAGAGATAAAACTAGAATGACAAAGAAGCTCCCTTCTTTAGTTTTAGAAACATGGGTATGGGACACATTTCCATGGGAACCTGGAAGATAGGATTATTAATACGTTAAGCTAATGACGTTAAACAAGCGCTTCATGGGAGGCAACCCATGCCTTGTTTTGTGTAGTATTTATGTTGATTTGTTATGTATAATCTAATATAGTTCATGTTGCTAATTTTGTACATTTCCAACACTTTTTGGGTGAAACTATGTGATGAAGGATAATTTGGATAGAGTACATCATGATCATTTTGGAAATTTTGAGCTATGAATGGAAAATACAAGGAAAGCATCAAAAGAGGAGATAACGTCCCTCACCACGCCCATTACACACCAGCATGATAAATTCAGGGAGATCCCCCTATCAATCACGGGCATTATAGGGGCCGTATAGGGTAAATTACGGTCGTGACAAGGATTGTCAACAAAATGCAAGCTTGATAAGAGAAGATAACGACCTCGATAACAGTCGTATCAAGCATGCATAAGGAATTATGGTTTGTCCAAAGAGGATCACGACTAGTGAAACAACTGTGACAACGCATGCGATAAAGAGTTTGAGTGCTCAAAATAGATCACCACCCCCTCTTACGATTGTGATCATGGGGGTGATACCAAATTTTTATTGTCTAGAGAAGATTACGTTCTACAAGACGACTGTGATGATGGAGATGGAATGAAAGTGTTCAAGATTAGTGGAGATCATGGCCATGATTAAGAATAGAAATTGAAGCTGAAATCATGGATCCAAAATTTCAAACTTCACAAGGGGAGTGCTGGTTTTCTTTTCCTTAACTTTTATACTTTTCATTTCCTTTTCCTGATGTGCATGTTTTTAAGACATTGGGGACAATGTTTATCTGTAAGTGTGGGGAAGGGAATGTATATATGAAGTAGGAAAATGAGTATTATGATGATATTAAATTTCCCTCAGTTAAGCATCTATAGGAAAACTTTCATGGTACCAAAATTTGGAGCATTTTTTTCCCTGATATCTCTCATGTTTTAGTAATTAAGTGACTGGTGTTGAATGTTGTCTTAAGTTTTACTTACTTTTGCACTTTTGATAATATGTTATGATTGCACGATGAAAATGAGTGATGTAGTTTTACTTATCATTTAACTAGGAATTCATATGTTAAGATTAGCATAAGGTTCTTAGTAAATGTTAGTTAATCAATTTCTAAAACTTAACTAAGAGTATGGGTTCTATTCAATTTTCTTGAAGGCTTCATTCTTCATATGATAGAAGTCCAATTGAAGTTAGAAATCTATAATCCCCCTGTCTCCATGCCAAAAAAAAAATTAATAATAATAATTATAAAAATAAGTTAAGTGGTAGAGGTTCGATGGGGTCCCTTTAAAACCTGGTCACCTAAGGTCGTCTAGCCTGGGATCAGCCAATTGGGGAAACTCACTTAATAAAAGAAGTACTATTAAGTGATTCTTGTAACTTGAGTCATTAAGTCTGCGGGATGCCCCTTAGGGGAATAACATTTGTTAACTTTGGTGATGAGCCCGGGATTATCGGCTGAAAGCTCGCTAAATGGGTTACAAGATTCCTCAAAAGAAAAAAAAAATGAATAATTTCAAGTGAGTACTAAGGGGAAGAAAGGTTAAAAATGTATGGACTTTTACTATGGCTTGTTTTGGCTATAGAGATGATTGAGATTGCCTATACTCTTATGTTAAGGGGATGGGATTGGTTAACTGTGTTTTACTTGGTGATTTTGTGTATGATTTTTCAATTTTTGAGGACTTATTTAAATGATGAGGGTAAATGCTACATTAATCGGATTAATCTTGGAATACTAGCAAGCTTAACTATAGTGCATGTCATTATTAGTAGAGTAGGACAACAATGCATCTAATGTGTGAAATCACTTAGGGGAAGTTGCTAAATTAATGAGAGATACATGGGTTTTAAAAAAATGCACTTTGTAATTTGTTTTCCTAACCTTGAATGTAAATTTTATTCAAATCCTTTTTATTAGCTTGTTTGCTTGAGGGCAAGCAAAGCTTAAGTGTGGGGAAGTTTGATAGAGATCATTTACTCTATGAAATTGTGGCAAAATTATGTTTAATTTTGCTGTAAATATGCTTAAGATTAAGGAATGTGGTACTTAATGCTTAAATATGTTCATTTCAGGTGGTTAAGGGCAAATTCTCAACACTTGTGTGAAGATAGATCATTTGGGGTTACAAATAACTCATCACCACCTTCATCACGCCCATGACACAGGTGATGATCTCCATCACCGCCCCCATCATGCCCGTTATGTAGGTGGTGATCTTCGCTAATTTGATTTTTTAGCCTATTACCTCCCAAGAAACGGCAGTGACGGAGGTGGTGATCTCTCCTGTTTGTGCGCCAGAGATGAAATAACCTTTTTTTTTAAGATATGTAAAGACCAATCGAGAGGAGGAAACGATGACATTCATGTCTAGTCACTTGGAAACTATAAATACAAGATCCAAACATCACAAAGGGGAGTCGAATCATTTTGTACACATTATGACCATGGGAATCAAAGTTTTCTTTTGTAACTTTGTACCTTTTCATACTTCTTATCTGCATTCTGTCATATTGTAACGTACTCCTTGGAGGTTCTTGAGAGAGAAAGAAGAGCCGATGGAGTGTTGTAATCACGTTGTTGAAGTGTTCAAGTATTGCATCGTGAAAGGGGAGTTTTCTCTCATGTTTCCATTTTATTTTATTTTATGTATTGTTTTGTTTTCTTGTTATATCATGCATGAGTAGTTGTTTAAGACTTGTGTAGCCATGTATTAGCATGTACATACTTGGAATGAATGCCAATGTTGTGGACTTTACTAATCTTTATAGTGCATTAGTGTATTCTAATTCTAGGTAGTATACGATTTAGGATTATATTAGATTTCCATGGGATGCGATTGAGAAATCTACCCGTGGAATAGATCTAGGCTATAGAGAAAGGTTGCACATGACGCCTAAAGATAGGGTTGTGAAATCTTCTGCATGTAATTGTAAAATTACCTTGGGATCATATGTTTAGTGCAATTTTAGTCAGTTGTTAACTAGGAAGAGATTCCAGTAGATAAAGCTGAGGTTATGGATCAATAGACTCGAGAGAGATATTGATCTAATCAGTGGAATCCCGTAGTTAGGAAAGACACAACAACAATAATAAAGTTATATTATATGTTAATTCATTGGTGAAGCAAGTCTAATGTATTGTTAATTGTTTTGCATTTAGTTAAGTAAATTGATGTTAGTAATCATTAGTGATAATTTATAGGAAGTAATAATTTAATTAATATCATAATCGTAATCTCACTCAATTTCATAGGCTAGATAATAGGAAAAAGGTGAGTAATAGTACTTGCCAAGATCCCCAAAGAATATGACCTTATATTTCATTCCTATATTACAAGCGATAGGTGCACTTGCCTAGCGTTGACCAGCTTATAGGAAGAGATTATAGGATATTGATATATTAAAACTCGGTCGAGAATAACACACACCAGTAACTATCTGCTATGTTTTTTTTAACTAAAAAGGGGAGCTAGATGATGGATTAAATATAGTTTACATTTTCCTAAAATTAAGCATAAAGTCTTTAAATCAAATTTGAGAAAATTTCTTTAAAATCTATATGCATAATTTGGGTGGCGGGTGGAATATGCTAAATTGAAAAGGAGTAAATTATGCATGATTATCCTCATAAAAAATGAGAAGGTTGTTGAATTTGTATGTTTAATGTGGATTTTATTGAGACAATATAATGCATAATTAACTATTCAATTATAGTAAACTGTACTTAATTTGTCAAACATATGATGAATACTATGCTAGTATATATATGTGTATGTTGTGCATCTTTGTGGAGTATGTGTAGGTTTTTAGCAAGAACAAATTAGTGATGAATAGTTTAGTTGATAGTCAAAGTCAAGAGCTACACTGCTTCATTCACTAAGGAGTGACAAACTCAAGACCAAAGCTTGACAAGCCAAAAAATGAAGAGACATTAGTCGAGGATTACATCGATGGGTCAACAAGTTAATTGGTCAAGGTACAACAAACTTAAGACTAAAGCTCGATTAGTTCAAAAATGCAAAGTTAGTGATAGAGGATTATATCGAGGGCTCAACAGCTCCATTGGTTAGGGCGTGATGAGTTCAAGACTAAGACTCAGCAAGTTTAAAAAAAGCACAGCATTAGTCGAGGGATTTGTCGAGGGCTCAATGAATTCAAAACTAAAACTCGACAAGTTCAAAGTTACACAGCTCTAGTCGAGGTTCAAATATGAGACGTGACACTTTGAGGCACAACAAGTTTAATTTTAAGGCTCGATGGAGTCAATGTGAGCAAAGACTTGGTTGAGAGCTAAAAAGAAGGCGTGACAAGCATTAGGGCGTGACAATTTAAATGAATAAGTCGATGTGACAAAAAGAGCCGTTGAAGCACATTTAATGCTTAGTGACTTAAAGATGTTATCTCTAATGGATATTTAAGTTTTTGAAGGCTATATATACTCCGTCCTTAGGAGAATCAACTATAGAGAAGTGCAAAAGGGCTTTTAATTGCAAGCAAACATATCATCAATTTTCCTATTCTCTTATTCATTAATTTATAATTATTTGGAAAGAGAGAGAAAAATATTCTAGTACTCTGTTCTTGTATTTGCTATCTATCTGAGAGCATCTAGAGAGAAAAATAAAAAAGTTTATTTCTGTGTATTGTAAAGAAGTGTATTGCTTAGCTTAAGCACGTGTTTTTAGTGATTAATAAAGTGGTGGTAAAGTCTTCGATTGCAGGCATTGGTGGATTATGGAGAGTAGGAAGTGGGTCGAACTCCATGTTAAATCCGGACTAATATTTTCTATCTCTATCTCTTTTATATTTCATATTTAAATTTGTTGTTGGATTATCTGTTGCTATTAAAGTTATATTTGATCTACTGCAATAAAATTAATTATTTGAATTTTAGGGCAAATGCCTAATTCACCCCCTCTTAAGTATTTTATAGTGCATTTTCACGTTTTCATGAATTTAACAACATCTCTAATGCTAAGAACCTTATTTCAATTGCAAACCTTAGGTCACCATCTTAGAATACTCTTTTATTTAACAATCTCTCCACTTTATGTTAAGGCTCTTTAACGAAAGTTCTTAACATTTATTTATCCTAGTTATGAGACTCATAAAACAATTTTAAATAAAATCAATACAAAAGAAAAAAAGAAAAAGAAAAAGAAAAAGGTTTATTTGATATGTTCGTTATTAGAGCTGGGTAAACAGGTCGGGCCGGCTCACATCGGCCCGCGAACCAAATAAATTTTTTTATTTTTTTTATTTTTTTATTTTTCTTATGTTAGTTTATATAAAAATTAGAATATTGATATATTTTAAGATTATATACATATTAAAAATTAATTTTGTTACCATTTCATTACTTATAAATGAAAACAAGTTTTTAAAATAATTTATTAGATATTATATTATGTTTAAATCAATAAATATATACTTAGAAAAATATTATAATACTTATGATGCATGTATTAATTTATTTTCTTCCATAATATATCCTAAATAATCATAAATATGTTATTGTACTATTTTTATTCTTCCATTTTTTTTTCTTTTTTTTTTTTAACTCTTGGCATGCGGGTTGGCCCGACCCGTCATGGGCCAGCCTGCTTTGGCCCGCGGGCTAAACAGGCAGAGCCAATTTGGCCTGCATTTAAATTGGCCAAAAAATTGACCGCGGCCTGCTTTTTTGAGCGGGTAAATAGGCCGACCCGCGGGCCAAGGCCCTTATGCCCAGCTCTATTCGTTATCCTAATTTTCTCACAAGATCTCCACAATCTAAAAGTTAAGTCTTTTAGCTGAAAGACTTATGTGAAAAACCTTGTGATGATAATATTTGTTAGCATGATTATAGGAAATCTATTTAAATATGGTTATTAGAGATTTTTTTTTTTCCATATCTAGCATAATTATGTGGTTGTAGAGATTTATCTAGCATAATTATAGTAATTTTTTGTAGTAAATTATTTCATATTTTTATGTATAAATAGAAACCGTATCTGTTAATGACCTTATAGTCCAATGGTATTAAAAATGGTCTTTCTTAAATGGAATGTACTAGAGCCAAAACCCTCTTCCTGATTGTAATAAAAGAAAAAAAAAAAGTTAGACATTGTACCTTTGTATTGGGAGCCATTGTAAAACACACAAATTTTTCATTTTATTTTTATTTCAATAATAGTCTTAAATGAAACTTAAGTTTAATGAATAATTTTTTATTTAAGGAAAAAAAAAATGAACATACCTAAATTGGGTTGGGCCATATACTTAATGTCTCATGGGAGGTTATCCAACCTAGGTAGCCAACTCTCGTTCACTAATAACCCGTTTACTTCAATAAAGGGAATAGACAAGGAATAGAATACTTATGCCTCTGTAATATTATTACCAGTAATATACTGGGAATATTGATTCTTGTGTTTACTTTATCTAAAATTTTATCACTAGAAATACTATTTACTCCAAGTTATTAATTACAATATTAAATTGAAAATATAATAAAAATATCATTATTTCCCTCTTGATTATATTGAATTGATTAAAAGTTGCATAATTTATTAGGGGCAAAATAGTTAATACGTATGTATTATATTTCCAATGCAGTGGGAATAGAGAAGGCATAAAAAGTTCCATCTATTAAGTGGAACTTTTTATGCCCTCTATAGAGGGAATAAAAAGTGCCTGAGAATTTTTATTCCCAATCAATTTTTATAAGTAAACGAGATAATAGATGTATTATAGGAATGAATATGCTATTCCTCCTCTATTACCTCCAAGTAAACGGGCCGTAAGTTCCTTATCTAGATTGACAGGCTTGAGTGGCTCCAATTAGGTTATTATTTATTACTGCTTTAAAAAACAAGCGTTCCCACGCTATTTTGAGCCCCCAGTTATAGTTTCCAATATATATCGCCCAAATGAAATTGTTAACATTCATCATTTTATGTAGCAAACAAATACATTTAATCTTCTAACTATTATATATTTTTGAATTCTTACGATATTTTATTTTATTTTTTAAATAAACTGATATTTACTCCATTAAAAATTATCAACACTCCCAAACACTTGTTGGCTTCCCATTAAAAATAAATACTCAGGAAAACCGTCAACGGAATGATTACTTTTCTGGTATTATCACAACATGGTTTTCTAGCGACACATTAGGTCAATAAATTATAAGATAATATAGAAAATTCTTTTTCTGCTTTGGCACATTATACATCATAAAAACTTGAAATACAAAAATAATATAACTATAATATCAAGTTTTAATCGACTTAACTTCAAATAACATGTTATACATCTCGTACACCATAATTGAAAATTTGGTCTGAATTAATTATCTTTAAATGCCTGCTTGAACTTGAGGTATCATAGGATATAAATAATAAGACAAGGTTCATTAAATAAATATGAAACATAGTTTATAGGATTTAGTGAATTAGATCAGATGTTGTTTTTATGATGATGAATCGTGTAATTTGGAACATATGGGATGATGTGGTGTGGGGTCGGCGCCGGCCCAGCAACTGCGCCGAATTCAAAGTTCCATGTCCACCTTGTATTTAAATTTTAAAACGGCAACTATAATTAAATTAATTTTCACACAGGTCTATTTCAAGCATAAGACTTTATAAAACAATCTTTCCCTATTAAAGTCAGAAAATTAGCTACCCTAGACTACATAATTTATCATTAAACTACTATATGGTTTATATGATTGTAGTTGACAAGAGCTTACTTGTTTGTATTATTTGATGGAATTTGATGATTTAATTTAGTCATAAGTCAACGAAATTAAATGCACTCTAACCTTTGTTTGAAGGCAAGCATGAATTTATGATTAAGAGAATAAAAAATTTTATAGCCTTAGAAATTGTGGGCGGTTTTACTTTTTAGTTTAGTAAGCACTCAACAATAATAACTTTCTCTTTCGATAATTTATAATATTATTTTTATAAAATAAAAAAAAATCATGAATAATGTCACGAATGACACCTAAACTTCAAAATTGATCAATTTGTTACTTGAAAAACTTTGAAATTGATTGATTTAGTATTTAAAAGAACTTGATAGAGGTATTGTTAGTATGGACATAAAGTTTTTTCAGGTATTAAATTGATCAATATCAAAGTTCATATATTAAATTGATTAGTTTTAAAATTTAGGTACAACTTAATTGTATATTTTGTCAAAGTTCAAGTATCATCGTGACATTAACTCAAAAATTAAAATACTAAAATCATAAAAGGTGTATTCATTTTAATATTATAAATCATAAAGAATTTCATGTACAAGCTCCCTATCGTCAATCTTGTGATAAAATTGCAATTTAGTGTTAATAATGTGTGCATACACAACATAAATTCTAAAAAGCATGGTTTTTGTCTCTATAAATTCTTAATAATTTGGCATATCTTGAGAGATAAATATATTTCCACATGATTCATTTTATGGATATGATGCCTCTTCCACAATACACATTGTGCTGAATATAAAAATCAATACACTTTAAAACTAAGGATTTAAATTTAGATATTCAAACGCAAAAGCATTCCGCGCCCACTTATTAAAGAAAATTATATTTCATATGCTTCTATCAAGTAAGAACAACCCTCCGCCAACAATATGAAAGAGAGTTCCATCTTGTTCCTCCCTATATGTCAGCCAAGCAGCGAAATTTTTTTTATTAAGTATAATAGGCTTCGACTCAATCTAATAGCGTACCTATCGGGCGCCAATATTTACTATTAATATTATATAATATATATCAAAATTTTGTTAACAATTACGTACCATGTATATATAACAAACACTGTCATATGAATCTTTTGATAGGAAAAAGTTTAGAGATGTTATCATGTTATCAATCCTTGGATGATTAAATCAAATAATTTTATTTGTTAAATCCAGCCCATTCAGCACATTTTCCCAATAAAATATAAAATTGCGGTCTAGGAAGGATAAAAATCTTGTGTAACAAAATAAAAATAATGACGTCCATTGAAAGAAATCAGGCACTCTATTACCATTAAAAATGTATATAACAACCCCACCCCCAAAAGGAAAAAAAAAAAAAAAAAAAAGAAGCATCATTTGACTTGCCATTCGTCTCTATAAATAAGTGCATTCGTCTTCCCTAAATCACTTGATCATATCACTAACCCATCCATCCATTCAAAGCAGAAGAAAAAAAAAAAAAAACAAACAAACAGCAACAACACACCACATCCATATCCTAAAATTTCATACATAACCATTTCTTCAATCTTTCTTTTAACAAAATAAAGACGACAAACCAACAACAGTAACAACATGTACTGTTTAATGTATGGTCAGTCAGGTCTATGCACCATTGCCATTATTTTATTCACATGCATCTGGCTTCCACTACAACAACTCAAAAAATCTCTATTGAGCATCGTAAGGTTCACTCTTCATGGCCATCCATATCACAACCTAGAAAATCACTATGATTTCCCCTTCTATCTCTTCCCGTGGCCAGATTTCAAGATTTGCAAGAAGGCTTTGTAGAGGATGACGTCTGTTCAATTTGCTTGGTGGAGTTTGAGAAGGAAGATGTAGTGAGTAAACTAAATAAATGTGGGCATGTTTTTCATATGGGTTGCATTGAGAAATGGCTAGAAGGGTCAGTTTTCTTGTCCTCTTTGTAGGTCTCTAATCTTTGATGTGAAATCAGTTCACAGGACAAAACGTTATTAATTTAGCAATAGCAACCCTTTTTATTTTTCTTTTGTTTGTACCATGTTAGGATAGGGATAAATCTTCCTCTTTTGTCCTTTGAAGGGATAATGTAAAATTTGAGAAGTATATGCCAGATTAGTCTTGAATTGGAAAAATTACCATGCTAATAATGACGTAATAATTCGCTCATTCTTAGGATAATTAAGATAAGAATACTAAGGTTATTAGTATGAATATATTTTCTTTTGGGATGAGATAGGAACAAGAATTGTACAATCGTTCGACTATCTATGTTACTCGGTGTCCAAGAAGATCCCTGCGATAATTTGCTGGGCTCTTGGTTTGCTAAATTTAAGGAAAGCTGGCTTCATGCCTATACTGCATAGGTTTCCTGTAAAGGAGCTGTTTCTGTTTCAATTGGGAGGAGAGGTGGTTTTGCTAATCAATTCACGTTTCCATACTCGTAGATCTTGATATATCCTCGTTCAAATAATATTACATTTTTAATTAAATCCCAAAATCTAGAATGACAGAATGGAAAAGAAGTTAAAATATCAAAAAGTAAAACCTTAGGCACATAATTAATACAAGTAATAATGAACATACATAGTCTCATCTATTTTAGGACTGCAAATAAGCTGAACTATTTATGAAATACTTGAGTTTGGCTCGCTTTAAGTTTGACTCGACTCAAGCTCAATTAGTAATGGATGACCTCAAGTTTATAACTTGTTTAACTAAAAAAGCCGATCTTAAACTTAAATTTAAGCTTTAGAGAAAACTCATGAACATAATTATAAGTAGACTCATCAACAGGCTTGTTAACAATCTTATAAACAAGTTTGTTGGCACGTTTATGAATTTTATATTTATAATATATTATATATAGATATATAATTAAAACAAAAAAAAAACTAATTTCAATTTATTATATACATATATATTTAATGGCTCTTATATTATTTTTATGTTAAAAAAATTGGAGACCGTGTTATCTAAATAAGTTAAGTTTGGGATTGACTTTCAAGGCCAATAAAACTCAGCTAGACTTAATAAAATGCTTAATTCTGTTTGAGCTCGATTTTTAATTTGAGCTCGAAATAAAGCTAGTTTAACTAAATTAGCTATGCTCAATTTTAAATTTTAGGCTCGATTGACCTAAGCTCAAGCTCGATATTTTTTTAAACTAATCAAGCTAGAGTTTTTTAAGAGCTTAGCTCGTCACAAGCTCATTTGTAGCCTTAATCTATTGTTTGATCTTTAAATTTCTCATTATATCACCTTCTACATCAAGTCAATTGTCAGATAATAGATCAGATGGTTTCAAAGCTAAATTGAAGTACGTAGTACACATATATTTGAAAATAATATTCTGTAAGCTTTTGTAGTCATAATAATAGCATCTAATGATAAAAGAAAAAGACGGATGCAAATTTTCTAGTTCACCTTTACGTAAAATATTAATTTATAGCTCGTATTCACCAAAGTTACTACCATCTTAAAAAATAATAAAGGACTTTGTATTTGATTATTGAGAATGAATTGTTTGTCGTACTATGCTATGTGAATTTTATTTTCCTATGGTGTCTTGTACTGATTGTGTAGATGGCTAATTTATGCATATAAAGTATTTGGATTTGACTCTTGGCTAAAACTCTTGGGCTAAATGATGAGACCTGAAGAGTCGAGTTCATTTGTTATGATGACTTATGAGAAATTTGACATGATGGGCTTAAAGTAAGTATCGTTAGATTGGCTTGTCCACTCTTAACATTTCTCAGAGTTCATGAACTTAAAAAAGGCTCTCATCTTAGCTATTGATGCACCATGCGATCCAACAGATATTGTCAATGGCTAAATTCTATAGATACCCCAAGAGTCTTTATTATTAGGGGATTTTTGAGAGATTCAGAGAAACGTTATTGTGTTGTCAAATTGTAATCCTCGAGATAAGACATGGTTTAGGATAAAGAACGCATTGCCTTTCTCTAAGAAATGTGGAGTTTATGTACATAACTCCTCCATCTGTCAAGTGTGCGTTCGAACTATCTAAGAGAGCTTACGTCTCCTCCTTACTATTTTTTTCCTAAGTCATCCTTATGTGTCATTGCCAAGTTACTCCTCTGAATCCACACATACCATGAGCGAAATGCTATACATACATGATTATCACAATCGTATCTACCCATCTATAAATAGAATTATAAACTGATTGATTACCCCTAAATCTATTAATAGCTATTAAAACCATAACAAAACCATACATGCATATCAGGGAGTCTTGCATAACTAAATGTTATCCCTACTACATGATGGGTGGAAAAGGGAAGTTCGTTCATGACTGCATTTAAGTTATCCAAAGCTTACTCTATCACTCTAAAAAGGTACCCTAAATATGATAGTCCATCATACACAATATAGAAACTAGGAATGACTACTCAGTCACGCAAAAACTTCTATGTTATGCACAAGACATACTATCACAACAAAGGGAACACCGATGGAGTTATACATTTTAAAATAATAACAATAAATAGCAAGCCATAGAACTATATATATATATATATATATAAACTTAAACATTCAAAATATTACAAAGCCTTAGGGGCATACCTCTACTAAACCATAAAATAAGCTTTAATATTATATTCATCCATAAACAGTCTCTAGAATATTAACGAGTCTAATAAAAGATATTTTAATGGAAGTTTACACTAAAATCCTCACTTAAATTTCCTTTAAAAGCTTCCCAAATTCCATCATCAATTACCTCGGGTATTGCCATCCTAAGGTAAAGTCATATGTATTCTTATGATAACAAAAATTTATAGGGGTATAAGCTATAACATGCTTAGTGAGAATATTCTCATAATACGTACCATATAGATAAAACCATACAAGTTTATTAGGAAAACATATGCTATACAACAAACATATGAGTGGCAAATATATATATGGCAATCCGGAATAATATATAGTATACGCTCTTCATGACAAGGGTTAGATAATGCTTTGAAAAGGTGGTCCATACAAACACTATTGTTTTAGAAGAAAGGAGTCTTTATGACCACTGATCGATTTCCTTATTTCATCCCAATCATATTGTTATTCATTTAAGGGATGTTCAACCATTCATAATGCAAACATAGCAATAGAGTCAAGTAACATAACATATTAAGTAGTCACATCTAGGTTCCAATATGCTTATGATCTTTTGGTCATACAATGCAAAGTGCGAACATAATCCCATGATATTCCCATAAACATATTCATTTTCTTATCTTTTCCCTATCAACTAGTAAAACTACTTTACATGCAAAAACAAGATACGCATAAACAAAATAATCACTCGCCCATGATGATGATGCCTTAGTAGAAATAGTCTTCAGGGAAAGGAATTTCGTAATCTTTGTCACTTAAATAAAATAAATACTCAAAATGAGTGTTTCATACTGACTTTCCTTAAATTTCTAGCTCTATAAGTTTTGCTTTCAATAGATTTTCTGGTTACCTACCTAGTTTTAACATTAAAAAAGCCATAACTAAGTCATTTTAATTCCGATTTTTGCATATGAGTAGTTATTTTCTATCTACTTTGAATGCTCCTAATGTTATTTTATTCATAGGAGGTCTCTAAGGTCTCGAGATAGATAGGTTCAGATTGCACTCATATTATGTTTTAACTTCATTTTGGTATTTTCTAAGATTTTACTCTATGTAAAACTCTCTAAGGTGTATATTTATTATTCATATGTTCAAATATAGATGTATAATGATGAATAGTTCATTACATACTCATGGTCTTAGTGATGTTGCCCATAAAAATTTTCTTAAGGAAATTTTTATAATGAAGCTTAAACATTTCATTTATTGTGGTAGAAAGATCAAAACCTTTTGGCTTTGATCATTTCATACTTTGTAAAACTTTGTAAATTAAGATTGAAAGGTGAAGTTTTCACACTCTACTCATGCTCTATGGTAATTGGAACTAAAAAAAATAAAAATTGAGCATGAGTTGTTATTTTGCTTGATCATTACTAAAAATCAAGTTGGTTTAAAAAGAAAATTAAAATTTCACATCCCCATTTACACTTATATATCACTACATTCCAAAAAAAAGCAGGGATGGGGTTTTGTTTCCAAATCCTACTTCCACCCAAAGTGATTTTCCATGTATTAAAAACCAAGTTTTAAAAAATATTTTATATAACAAAGAATTTTCATGTTGTAGAGGTTCATAATTATATGAATCTCTCACTTTCATACTAGGCCCACTAAATAAGTAAGTGGATATGATGACAATCTTATGATCATTATCATGTTTTTTTTTTTTTTTTTTTGTTAAATTAGAGGCTTTTGGCCATCATGGAATTTTAGTTCAAAATTTTTATTTTATAGTTTTCATTAACATCACCAAGAGCATATTATGTTCATGAACAATAAAAACATAAATTTTTGATTGATGAAACATAAATGTAAGGATAACATAAAGAAAAATGGGAGCCTTAGAATTAAGACAAGACGCCTTAAGACTTGAAGTGGATAAGTCATCAAGATAACATAAGATAAAATGGGAGTTTTAGAATTTAGATAAGTCTCCTCGCAATTTTGAAATGGACAAGTCCCGTTATGACTTGATTATGGACAAGTCTGAGACTTTGATTTAAGATAAGTCTCCATGAAAATAAATTGTAAGAGTGTAAAGAACATAAAAATACATGTTAGATTGGTGAGCGATACACTCAAAGGATTATATATACATATCGTATAGATACATTTATAGAATTTAGATTCATATACGGTAAAGTAAATGAATATAAACATAAATGTGACAAGAGCCAAGTATGATGGCATGCATTGTCATCCATACCATTGAGCATCATAAGAAGAGTTTTCCATTGGAATATGCATGAAAATCATACAAGACTCATTTAACCATAAAATAGGAAGGGTGTTTAGAGTATTTACCTAAATAAACAAGAGAATATGTGTATGTAAGATGGAGGGAGAGAGGATGACATAGGGTGCCTAGGGGACAAGGAGAATGGTAGTGGTGGTTATGAGGAAAAGGGGGAGAGAATTCTTTACAGAAATTTTAGGGAGTTTTGGAAAGTTTCAAGTGTAAAGTAAAATATGAAAAATGAGGCAGGTAAGGGGATATTTATAGGGAATGAGTGTGAATAAAGAATAAAAGAAAAATTGAAAGAGAGATGGGGAGGAGGGAGCACTGATGCTAAGAGAGAGAGAGAGAGAGAGAGAGAGAGAGAGAGAGAGAGAGAGATTAAAGAAGAGAAGTAGACCGTTATATAAAATATGGTATTAAGTATGGTGTACATGAGAAGATGTATGGGGTAAGTATGTAAGTGCAAGAATAGGATGAGAAAAGTGATGGAGTGAATAGTAATTATGGCACTTGAAAGTACAAAGAATAGTAAATGAATAGAACAAATAATACCGATTGTTGACATCAAAATATGAGCTACAACCCACTCAGCCTACCATTGTCATGACTAGGCCCTACCCGCCTTGCCTGCACAAGAAAGGCCCACACAAGGGAAGATCTCGACGGAGCATGGTGTGAGAACCCTAGTTGTCACTCATTTTGACCTAGAGGTAATCCATAGAAGGCCTTTCGCGAGCTCAGTGGCAACTTACTGCACGAGCTCGAGCTCGAAGGTAAACTCCTTGAATCACCAATGAGTTATCACAAGGTTCAACTTGTCGAAGCGATGTCCACTAGCTCGCCCAAGCTCCTGGGCTATGAAGTATCTACATCCCATCTCGAGACCAGGAGGGACGTAACTAGCCTAGTCAAATTCCTTCGGTAGCCACTCTTTAGCTCGGGTACCTAGGTTACCTCGAGTACCAAGTTAGCTAACAGATAGAGATTTTTCCCAATCACTAGAGCTTTGATGGGCCCATTTTGATGTGACTCTAAACACTATAAGTACTTCCTTTCCCATTCGGGAAAAAGGAGGGGAATTCCATAAACTTCTGCAGGAGTACAATTGCTCTTTAGAAGAAGAAGAACCCACTGTCTAACTTAAATATCAGAATGGCGGCATCGTGCAACCCCCCAATGCACCTATGACTGCTTTTCCTGTATTTGCAGGAACCTAACTTAATCAAAAGAATCAACTCATGCAACACCAATAGAAAATACGATACGTGTAAAATTTGTTTCAATTAATTTTTTTGTAAATTGACAAAATAATATAACATAGCAGACAAAATAATTTAATATTATTTATTATTAATTGTTATCTAGTTATGTTGTTTTCGATTTGTGTGCTGACGATCTATATGGAAACTATTATGTGTAGAGTTTCCAAAACGATTAAGGTTTTGGAAACTCTTATTGTTTTAATGGAAAGTTTTCCTAAACATTTTATTTTTGGGGATTCTATATTTATTTAATTCATCTTATATTCTAAAGTTATTGAACTATGTTTGATCGAGTCTAGGGTTTCTGTGGTTTAAGGTCGATTCGAATCGATTTTATGGTTTTGATTTTTGTTTTGACTTTAGGATTTATATTTAAATTAACTAAAAAATCTTGGGCTTACATACTCCAAATTATGTTTAAGGTATGTATAAGCATCAAGAAAATAATTTTGGGCCTTAAATTTCATCAAACCTCTTGGTATGTATTGTAGAGTTTCTTGCTTCGATAGCATGAACTAAAAGATTCAAAGAAGTCATGTACTATTGAAGTCATTCCCATTTGTTGTTAAGAGTCTTACCATAAGTTTTATAACCTATGGGTTTAAAACTGCATTTAAGGTATTCTATGTTAACTCCAAGCTGTATTTATGGTATCTAAAAGTTTAGAGAACTTTTGGATAACTTATTTTAGGATTGTGTTTAAGGTATCCAAGATGAGATTGCATTAATGCGCTTTAGGGCTTGCGATATATGAGAACTTAATTAGACGATGTAAATATTGATGAAACTATGAATTCCCTAACCCAAGGTCGGATTGGGGGGGAGGGGGAGGTGGGTAGGGTGTAGGGGGTATACACTAAACTTCATGCTGGTTATTGGAAGACCATGAACAATGATGCAATGCATATGCATGTTATTTATACCATATGATTGACAACTTCTATAGTTTTACCAACCCCTCACCATCCACCCAACCCTCCATACCCCGTCAAACATTAAGACGATTATCATAGACATCTAGTTGGTTAAATAGAAAATATAGATCCAACTGCAGACATTTGATTTTGAATAGGATTTTCCTTTGTCATTCAAGTTTATATCAATATAAGCCACTCATTATTGTTTGGCAGAGAATATCAATTATCTGTAGTTCTAACGATCTGTATGACGTCAGAATTCCATACTCATTTTCATTAAATGGAGTCTTGTGATCTTTGACTCGTAAGACTTCTATCATATAATAAGTGCACATATGACATGACATGGCAATTTATATTGATTTCTGCTAGGCCATATTAGGAGGGCGTTACATTAGACTCGCAAAACAAACTTTTAAAATATTTTATAAAGAATCTTGATTTTCTATAGAAACCTTTTACAATACATAGGAATTCTAAAAAATAAACTCCTTAATATGGGGACTTATGTAAAAACCTTGAGGTGGTAATCGTCTTTAATCTTGACTTCATAAATGGAGGCTTTTTTTTTTTTTTAAATTAAAGCTTACAATAAGATTGGATGAGGTAAGTTTTATTCATATTATCTAAATTTTTTGTTTTATAATAGAAATATACAAAAAAAAAAAATTATAACGTAAAAGTACCTAAACTTTTTATTTGTTTCATGTAAAATACCTTTGGCTAGAATACGACCTTTTTCCCAACCAAAATTTGACGTGGCATACGAAATTGAATAAATTTTCTCGTTCATATTGGCATTTTTTATTTTTACTTTCCATATCTCTCTTCTTTCTCTCTCCTCTTCACCTCCACCACTTCTTCTTTTTTTTCAAACCCTAACTTCCAAATCATAAAAACAAATAAAATAAAATAAAATGTTTCATTTCTCAATGAAAACAAATAGAGGAAAATTTAAAACTTTCAAAATTCCCTTTTCCACAACCACAACAAATAGGAACTGACGTTGAATCAGCATAAGTAGAGATCGAGATTTAGATCTATTTTCTCCTAGCCAAGATGTTTTAATAGCAATCTTTTCTCGTCCTAAAGTTGGAATTAGTCACAATAAAACACAGACACCTCTCTTTCTCTCTCTGTCTCTCTCATTGCCGCAGATGTTCGAACAACCTCAAATGTCCACAACGTTATCGAACAAAACAAAAAGAAAAAAGAGTTAAACAAACACAATAATTGATTAAAAATTTATTTTTCTTGATTTTTCAATATTTCTTGGTCCAGATTTTCCATTCCATCCGACTTTTCAATTTTTTTTATTTTTTTATTTTTTTTTTTATCTTTCCTCAACAAAACCCCCATGTTCAAGGTTCCACCATCTATCCTTACGTACACTACTAAATTACTTCCATTTGTATGAAATAGATGAACTGAACTATCTTTTTATTTTTTTAAATTAAACTTAATTAAAAGAGAAAACTTTAACCATTTGATTTTTTTTCTCCTTTTCCATTTCTTTGCTCTCAATTTTCCCCCTTCTTCCTCCTCCGTCTCTCTCATCATTTCAAAACATTTTTTTGGATCATTTGAGCTTTGTGATCATTATAGAAAAAGATTACTTTTTCCACGGCTGTTGGAATTTTGAAAGTTTAAAATTTTTCTATCTCTGTTTTCATGGAGAAATAAAACATTTCATTATTTTATTTATTTATTTATTTTTTAATTTAAAGGTTAGAAGGAGAAGAAAGGAGGAGGGGAATGAGGATGTGAAGAGGAAGGGGCGAGAGAGAGAGAGATATGGAAAAGCAAAAATTAATAAATAAATGCGGAAAAAATTATTTTTTATTTAATTTCGTATATCATGTCACCTTCTGACAGGTAGGTATTTTTATTTTATAAAAAATTTTTTAGCTATATTTCTGTTACAAATAAGAAGCCCGGTTGAACCCATACACTCAAAGTCTGTTGGGAGATTATCCAACCATGGATCCAACGCTTGCTCACTAAGTTCGGTAGATGGGCCTCTATTGGGTTGATAGGCTTAAGTGGATCCAATCAGGTTACTACCGCTTTAATCAACCAGCGGAAAAGTATTATGCTAGTTCGAGCTTCCAGTTATATAATTTCCTGTATAATCCAAATGCATTGATCTAACTTTCGTAGCAAAAATTACATTTAGCCTTTTAACTTTTTTCCCTTCCGAGTTCTTAACATTTTTTAAAATAATATATTATATATATATATAATAAAACTTCTATCAGTTCTACAAGCAATCACTGGCCTTTTAACTTTTCTTTTTTCCGAGTTCTTAACATTTTTTTTTTAAATTTATATATGTAAAATAAAACTTCTATCTGTTCTACTAGGCACTAGCAATCACCATCCTTTCTAAATATGTATTAATTTTCAATGTAAAATGAATATTCAAGGAAAACCAAAATAGTAATGGGAATTTTTTAATATCAATACAACATCTTTTCCTAGTGATTGATTAGGCTAATAAATAAAAAAGATAATATAGAACTAAACTTTGCAGCTTTGGCACATCCAAGTAAAAATCTTAAAATACAAAAGTAGTACAGCTATGCTATAAAAAATTTAACCCACTTGATTTCAAAATAAAATGTTATATTTTGTACACAATAATTGTGAATTTGGTCCGAAATGATTATAGTATTTAGTGAAGTAGATCAGATGTTGTTTTTGATAATGATTATAGTATTTGGTTATGACATTAATGAATCTTGTGGCTTTAGAAAAGAACTGGTCACTATTAAGAGTATACATGATTTGATTTGGTTCGGTTTTTACTAAAATTAAACCAAATCATAATTTACGATGAGCTTTTTTTTTTCTATCCCAAACCATATCTTTAAGTAACGATTTAGCTTGGATTAGAATTTTTCTAAACCATTAAATAACGGTTTGGATTATGGATTAAATCAAAATTCTAATTAATTTTTTTTGTTTTAGATTTTTTACATTTGTGTAGATATTTAAATATTTATATAACTTTAAAAAGTTCATATTACAAACCACAATAAATACTTTATTAATTTATTATACTATTAATCTATAGTCTTCTATAAAATCAGTTATCTACCAATAAAATACATTCACTAACTAATACATAGTAAATCATAATTCATAATTTTTAATAGAACCATTAAGTCAATCATCTATCCATAAATTTAGCTAAAATAAAAAATCATTAATCAACAAATAAAATGATCCACTAATAAAATATATTAAATAATTAAGACATAATAAGAGTTTATAACTAAATATATAAATTTCATACTTTATAAAATTAAAAACTATTACAAAATAGTTCATCATCAAGAAAAGCATATATATCATTAGCCTAAAAAAAATTTTAAAATGAACAAGTTGATTTTAATCAATATTCACCAAATAATAAAGGATTAATGATGAAAATAGTACCATAATTTCGCAAAAAGAATAATTAGGTACCTTAAGATTGGGTTTGAACGATTTGATGCTTGAACAAAGTTTTCATTGACTTTTTTTATACATAAAATTTGGTTTTGATAATTTTAGTACCTGGATAAAGTTTTCGTTGACATTTTTTATACCTGAAGTAAGTGAAATGAAGTATAGAAAAAGTTTACGAAAAGTTTGTTTAGATACCAAAGTTGTCAAAATCAAACTTGAAGTATGAAAAAAGTCAATGAAAACTTTGTTCAGATAACAAATTGTTCAAAATCAAACTTCATGGTACTTGATTATTCTTTTTGCAAAAGTTTAGGTACCATGTTTGTCATTATATTAGCTTCTTAATACATAGGCTTATGTGAAAAACATTGTAGTGGTAATAGCCTTTAATCTTGAGTTTAATAAATAATTTTTTATTCAAGAATAAAGCTGAACTTTACTCAATAGAGTTCGTTTTTTATACTCAATTATCTTATGGGAGGTCATCCAACCTAAGTGAGTACTCGTCTACTAAGCTCTCTAATAACAAACTTTAACGCTCGAAGTTAGGTGTTATTTTCAAGGGCGAAGCACCTCATTTCTGAGTCCTTAAGTATCAATCAACGCTGCTTAAGAAAAGGTTTAATCACTCAAATGTTATCTCAACTTTGCTCAAATGAACAATTAATTACCTAAGCTTTTAAAAGATCGATTTACTACCTGAACCAACTTTTCGAGAATGCAATCACTACGTAGCCTAATACTATTAACTTCATCATCTTACATGTTGAAACCATCCTATCTTTAAACAACACATGTTATTTCTCATGTGAAAATCTTTTCTCAATTATCTTTACCAAGTAAAAACTTTTCAAAAAAACAAAAAATTGTTTGAAAGAAAAAGTCAAACCCTCTCAATTTTTTTCCCATTCAACAACACTCTCAAATTGAAGTCCTCACTTTAGCATATTTAGGAACCCCAATATTGCAAATCCTAAATAATTAAAAATTAATAATAATAATGAGCACAATGAAGAACAATTAATACATGAAATGTATAATTTGGAAGTTTAGACAGTTACCAACACACCCATCTCTCTTTTCTACCTAAATCTATCCCTAAACCTTCAAAGTTTAAATCTTTACACCACCTCAACACTCCAAAGAGCAAACAGTTCTAATCTTTACACACAAAAAAACCTCAACCTTTTACCCCAACAAGACCTTAAAACTTAATGCCAAAATGCTAACTGTTTAAAGTAGGAAGTAGACCACCATGAGTTGGATTGGCTGCTATAGTTTAGCTCTAAATAGCTACTAGAAACACATACAACTTCCCACTTTATTCACCTGCTTTTAAGTTAGTATTAGGTTACAATCATGAAAGAAAGAAGGAATAAATACTACAAATCAAGCATCAAGGAATTCAAAAATTAAGGAAAAAAAAGTTTCAAATCAAATAGAAAAAATTTTATGGTTCTTGAATGTGTTGTTGAGAGGGTTTAACCAAGGCTAACTTTGTGTGTCAACCAATTTTTTTTTTTTTTTTGTTATAAAGTTTTGGCTTGGTAAGAATGAAAAGAAAAAAAAAATTTTTCACTTGGGAAATGATGTGTGTCATTTAATTATAGGATTATTTCAATACGTAGGATAGCGGAGTTAACGATAGTAGGCTAGGTAGTGATTATATCCTCAAAATATTGGTTCACGTAGTCAATTGATCTTTTAGAAGTTCATGTAGTTAATTATTTTTATTTTTTTTAACATAGTTTAAGTAGTATTTGGGTCATTATTTCTTTCAAAAATGGGGTCATATTTGACATTATTTTTCTCCACTTTTAAGGTATGCTATGTATAGTTTTTAATACACGAGTCCTTCAAATAATATAAATAAATTTTAAGGATAACTTTTTAATATCCATAGGAATAAAGTTAAAAAGTTTTTCTAAAGTAAGAGTTTCTTAAGATATTGATGTGATACTTAAAATATCTAAACATGAACCTTAAAATTAAATATGATCTTAGGATCTTTAAGATTAAAGTGGTATTAAGTAAATCGAGGTTGATAGGCTTAATTAGATCTAATCACGTTACTACGACTGTAACAAATGGCAAATATACCAAGTGCCATGTTCAAATGTAATGGCAGTAGCAGAGTATTCCAATGCGGACTAGACTTCCTTTGTGGGAGCATGGTATAGATGGACGAATGGGATCCAGTACTATCAATCCCATTTTTTCTCGTTTGGTGATGAGCAGGATTGGTCTGGCGCCACTAACTTCCCTTTCTTAATACCCAATCTAGAAACTGTATGCCCAAAGGGCAAGCCTAGAAGTAAGTGATATAAAATGGAAACGGACTATAGAGAGCGACCTGACAAAACAACATGTGTTCTATGTAGATAGGAAGGGCATAATGAGAGGAGTTATCCAAACGAGAGAGAGATATGGTGTGGGTAGGTTTGGAATATATTCACCTAGCATGTGTGCTTGTGATGTGATGTATATGCTTGTTTTATATTTTTTTCATTTTGCAATATATTTGTTTTCTAACACTTTTCCTCTTATCTGTAGGCTAGATGGAGCTAGGACTTGTTGATCCTTCTCTGTTTACCCATTCGAAGAGACACCGCTTATTATCTGTCTAAAGAGATGAGGTAAGGAATCCTCCCACTACATAGCCATCAAGTTTCTTAAGACATAAAATCAAACCTTTAATCAGTCTTCCCCCCCCCAGCCACTACACTTGTCATTAGATGTAAGGAACCAACTTCAAGCCATGTGCAGGTTGGAAAGCCCATTAATGATCACATTTTTCTTTATTTAGAGCAGGTTAGCTTCATAAGAGTTGTGCACCTCCCGTACATCGAGTTCGACCGACATTTCATTACAACCCTAGTTAAGTGATGGAGACTAGAGATGTATACATTTCATATGCCACATGGGGAATGACTATCACCTCTAGGATGTGGAGGTATTACTTGGATTACTTGTTAACGGCCTACTAGTTATGGGTACCACCTATAATGAGTGGAGGACAGCATATATTAGATTGTTGTGGGGCTATCCCATGGGGTTACAATGTGTGGAGGTTGTTTGAGTCTTACTTGGTTGCATGATACTTTTGCTCATTTACCTAAGGATGCAATGGAGGTGCAGATTGTTAGGCATGCACGTGCCTACATAATCTAGCTCATGGGTAATTGTATTTTTGCTAACAAGCCAGAATCATTGGTTCATGCCATGATCTTTCCCTTAATGGAGGATATGGCACAGAATGGCTAATATAGTTAAGGGGTTGCATGCCTAAGTTGGTTATATCAATATTTATGTCAAGCATCTTTTGAGAATACTGTTTAGATCGATGGAGCAGCAGTGTTGTTGTAAATATAGGCATGGCAACGGTTTCCTATTGTTGCTCCCTCGTGGTTGTTTTAGCCTTTTTCATGCATGATGGGGCACCCCTTGCTACCCGGTGGCAGGTTATCCACGACCCGCCATGCATCCCATATGGTTTCCTCATATAGGGAGAAATTTGGCATGTTGGATTCTACAAACCCTTGAAAATTTCCGTTCTAAATAAACCTTTATAATATCATGGTAGGTTGTACCATAATGATCCCTTAGATGTATAAGACCTTACAAACATCATATGGTGACCTAGACAGATATCGAAAACTCAAGAATCATCTTACAAGTCCTAGGACTAGAACATAGACAATATCAACATTATGAAATATAAACCAAAACCCTAACGTCAAGCTCAACAATATTATTATAAGGTTTTAAGGTCGAAAACCCCAATTTAAAACTTAGACTTTAACCGTGTGGCTCAATCCCTAATAATAACTAACCGCATAATCATAAAATCCTAAAAGTCAGTACCAAGAATTATCTATAGTGAATTAACAACATCATATGGAATAAATATCTATGTCCCTAATTCATAAATAAATTTGTCCTCTAGTACATAAATATTCAATAGATCATAAGGTTAACTTTATTTTTGTAATAATTGTTTGTATACTGATATGATAGTGGAAAAGTAGAAGTATACATTCACCTGAAGCCGAAGGTAATGCAGATTGGGCAACATTAAGGTTGACATACTCAAAGTAAAGTTAAAAATAATTAAATAATAAAAGGAGAATTTAAGTAATTAAATTAAAAGAGAGTAATTTAAAAATTGATAAAGGCTAAAATTTAGCCGTGAAAATTTATCATTTACACAAAACGATCTTAGCGTACACAATCGCACTAGGGCAATTAATTTAAATAATAAGTTTAGATTTAATTGAATTGGTAGATCAAAATAGTGATTGATTCCCAAAGAATTCAAGTGACTTATACTGATGTTAATCAATTAATTTATATATATAAATATACGCTGGAGATGTTAGGTGGTCATCCACAAGTAGGTCCATCCCAACAAATAATAATAATAATAGTAATAGATTGCTTTTGCTAACCTGTGATTTTTTTTCCAAGTTAAAACACGCAGACTGAATACATTAATGGCTGCAAGCAGAGAAGAAAAAACATTTAGACACTTCGGCGAGAGATTTAGATGAGTATTTGAATTTTGTTTGATGTCACACTCCAACTAGATTCAAGGTATGTCGAGTTTTTCCACGTATAATGATGAAGCATCATACGTAAAGACAAACCTAAAAGACTAGTTTGTCTAATTAGTTTCCTAGCCAATTTTATGTTTATATTCATTTATTTAGTTTTGAAAATTTTAAGTGATGCAATGGAAATGTAGATTTTGTAAGATATCTGATAAAATGCTACTCCTATGAATAAGCCAATCATAAAAGATGATATTTAATAACATCAGTCTCAAAAGTCTCCTCAAACATCCAAAAGGGATATGAACTGTAAAGAAAATATTTGCTAAATACTAGAATTCTAATACAAATCCGTGGCTCTCAGCTATGCTCAAAAGATGATAAAAAGTCTGAAAATAAAAGTCAAAGCAAAAAGCAAGATGTGAACTATAATCCTAATCACTAAGCTCATCCGGTAGCTCCTCAAATTCGGTCCCGTATGCCATGTTATCATAATACTCGCTATCAGAATCATCAGTACCTGAAAAATAATAAATGTGAGTCGAAGCACTATACATAGTAACACAACCACATGTGATATGGCACACGCACCTAAACTATATGCAATGCGACAACCAACGTTTTATGTTTATTATTTAAGGTGATTCAAACAACATGAGAGCACTCGCATCCGAGCAACACGCCATGGCAATTTATGAAATGAAATTTAACAAAACAAACCTTAGAAACTCAATAAGGAAGCTCAAATCTATAATTATAACATGAATCATCTTAAAACCAAGAAATATTACAAAACATTTATGCACTGGCCGTGTAAAAGGCAGGGTAGGGAGAAAACCACCCATCCTACCCTCCAGCAAAGGTCATGCAAAAGGCAAGGAAGAAAATAAAGCATCATCCCTCCCATCAGCACAACCTATGTAGCCCCTTGTGTAGAACTTAAAACTCTATTTTTCTTTCCTTTCCAACATGAAACCAAATCAAACTTTTAGAGTTGTGTCCTACCTATCACGGCTCTATATCTAAATAAAAATGTATATAAAATAATAATAAATAAATAGTTTTAAAAATTAAATTAATTAAGTTTAATATATGTATGATATCTATTTAGCTCTATAAACCTATAAATATATTTAAAAGATAATTAAAGAATTAGATACTAGAATGTGACCCTATAAATAATAAGAATTTCAAACTTATAAATGGAGATAAGGTTGACAAAGAAAAAAAATAATATTTGAAATTTTACTATCACCATAAAAACTAAAAATTTCAATATCCAGATAAACTTATATTAATTAGAGTTTAGAATGTGATAATCAACTAAATATAGATACAAACATGAAATAAAATCAAGATAAGTAAAATGAAAATAAATAATAAATAGTGAATATTAACTATTCTAGAATTGACATACTATAAGTAATAAGAGATTAATTATAAAATTACTAAACAAAACGAGACTTAGAAAATATCCTATAATACTCATCGACATCCATAGAGAAAGTAACACACACAAATTCAATAAATAAAATTAATTACAATATAGTGCTCGAAATAAGCTTTCTAACGCCTATTTATAAGTAAAAATCCGATTTAAAAATAAGTATTATAGGCTTAGTTGAAGATTACATGACAAAAACAGAATCATTTATACCACTTTCTGTAAGGAAAACCCACTTACTCGAATTTTAAATTCATAATAGAAACAAGGTTATTTTATAAGCTTCGAAACGACTTTTGATAAGTCAAATTTGGATTAGAAATGAGAAAAAAAAAGACTAAAATATATATATAAATACAATTTAAGTTTATACTGCTAAAACTGACATTTGAGAATTGTAAGAAGACTTCTCTTGCATAAAATATATTAATACAAATTCTACGAATTTACCAAAAGAATATAATCTTTATAAAGTTTAAGGCTCCTAATTAAGTACATAAAAATAGATTAAGATCGATAAAATTTGTATTAAGGTATAAAAGAGCACAACCTAAATCACTATATGAATAATAGTATAATAATGAATATATGTCATCTCATTTCATAGGAGAAACAGATCAATTCCTAAACTTTCCTGTAGAATATGAGGACGAGTTGGCAAAGGCAACAGTTGAGTAACTTTGATCTTATCACATTGTTTGTGCTTGTAGTATAGTTGCATTTGTAATAATATATTAAACTAATATGCATGCGGGATTAGTTATACTGCATGATGTTTGGTGTATGCTTGGTTGCCAAAACTTCACATTGAAATTGATAATTACATTATATGATAACTAATGTATGGAGCATATTGATATTTGTTTGTAAATTATATGATCACCTGAGAACCGACTTAATATATTAGACTATATGTTGAAACTGTCATGCATTGCACAATTTGCATAATTTAAGTATGACAGTCTATCATGTGTTAGTGTTTCGGTTCTCTGGTAATGCTTGGTTTTTCTAGACAAGATGTTATTAGTTCTATGCATGATTGCCTATGTTCTTCGATTCCATGGGAACTAATTGGTAAATGAAGGATGCCGCCTGTGGTATCGATTTGAAATTACTAACACTTAGTAGCATTCTTTTGTTCCAAGGTAAAATTGAGACATTGAGACGTTAGAGTTAAAGTGATTGGTGTAGTTGATTGGTATATCTCTTCCTTGGTTCTTTGATTCTCCTGGGCATGTAGGTCATAGATGAGGATTTCCTTCATCCCCGATCGGAATGTGTAAATCAACATTCTATTAGGATTCCAGGTTATCCAAACTAGTACTTGTGCATATGATTAACTATCACATTGCATATGCTTGTTAATTATACTTGTTTGTTATTGTTTGATATGTGGTCTGGTTAGGTTATCTCATTGAGCTGTGGTTTCGCTTACTCCCCAATAGTTTTTATGCAGGAATAATACTAGCTGGGATTGAGCTAGAAAAGTGTGAAGAGTGCTTTTCCATCAGACTTTATTGAAGTTAGAAATATAGGTTATATTGAACTTAACATGTAAATTAGATAAATTGTATAAACAATTGATGCTTTGTATTTTGTAGGTTGAAACCCAATTTTTATTATTTGATAGGGGATACTAATTCTTTGCAATCTTGGTGAGACGTAGAAAAATCGAATTCCATAGTTGAGTTTCAACAATAGTATTATATGTATATGTATAATTAATAATAAATACATAAAGTCCTATATTTTTTAACTTGTAATGTAGTTCTCATATTGTGGGTGCACATATATTATGATAACTTCAGGATAATTCTACCAGGCCCTATTTTAAGGCCTGATAATTTTAGTATCTCTAATATTTTAATTAAGCCACTTTTGTAATTTAATTAAGATTTATATTTTTACGTTCGGTCAATTTGATCAGGTCGATCCGTTTGCATTTTTTTTTAAATATTTCTATTAATTCTCAGTTCGGGCCATTATTTAAGTAAACTAGACCATTTCGTTGGTTTTGGGGGGGGGCGGCAGGGTCGGGGCGTTTGGGTTTCAACCAATCCGAAATTTAATTTATTTAACCTAATAATAATTACTTCAATATTATACAAGCCGGTTCAAGTCCAACGAACCCAAAATAGACCGCACATACAGCAAGATAGATTATCAAGCCATTTTGATCCAATTCAAACCCAATTCTCATGTAGTTTAAGTCGGTTCGGCAAGCAAAACAACATATCCAGTTTTACTTAATCGGGCTGACGTGTATTTAGGCCGGCTGAACATCAGATTTGGTCTGAATCACTCTTTTCTAATGGGTTCAGCCCTATTCTTATTAATTTCTGCGATTGACCTTCTTGCTTACTTAATTTAATAATGACTTCAACATAAAACAATATATTTTCAGGTTTGTAATTTAGTTAAACTTTCCATATTGCAAAATCGGTGCCCTCACTTATTTAAATCGACAATTCATATGTAAAAATTCTGTAAAACCATAATAAGATCATTCTTCTTGAAGTTTAATCAGTTACGTAATGAATTCAATAATAATGATGAAGTGTTTTGAACAAATTAGTAAAACAATGAGAAAAAAATGAATATAAAGATGAATTTTACTTACATGTGTATCAATAGTGGTGGTAAATTAATGATCAGTTGGCATAAAATTTGTACTTCAAACTAATATAATTTTATAAGAAGTGAATTTTAAGATTTGCTTTTGAGAAATTAATTGAGATGTGGAAGAAAACAACATAAATGAAGTTCTGTAAATGAGAGGAGGGATCATCAAAGTGGCCCGCTTTGTTTAAAATGTTGTCAGCCCAAGAGGTAAAAAGCAATGATTTTTTTTTTTCAAAAAAACCCTATCTTTGAAAGTAAGAGCAAAAATAAATAAATAAATAAATAAATAAAGGGATACGTGAAAAATTTTAACTTGAAAAGGTATGAGTGTTAAAAAGTTTTTTTTAAATTATATATCATAATAGACACTAAATTGAAAAGATACTATGGAAAAATGTTAACTTGAAACGGCATGATAGTAGAAAAATCTTTCAAATAATATATTATAATAGGTTATAATTAGATAAAATCACTCCTTTGGAATATCTATTTTGAAAGAAACGAGGAAAGACAAAACGTAGAAGATGGACATTTGATGGTGAGTCCATGGCGTCATACCTCATACGCTGCTATCATAATAATAAGGATAACAGTGTACCAACAATTGTACAAGTCCAGGTGCCTACTTGACTTCCTGTCGGATTGTCAGAATTAGAAAGAGTGTAGCCATTGACAAAGATGAAGACAAAAGCATTTTGATCACACGAAATACAAGCCAAAACATAGTTGCGAACTTTGAGGAATTATTCAACAGAAATTGTGTAAGATCTATTGAAGAAAGCATGGGTTTGATACAGAGTTCGTCTAAAATAACAAAGCCAACAAAAACAGCTTATATACAAACTAATAGACTTGTAACTAACTATATATATCGGCTAGTCAGATACAAACAGATGAACAAATAATATACTGCCACCTGACAAGAATTTATATCTACAAATACATATTTCACATTTCCCCTCAAGGTGGAGCCATTGCAAAGCCCAGCTTGGAACAAAATAAAGGCAAATCCCAACATAATTCAATAACCTGTTAAGAGCAACGACCAAGCATGAATGAACCTCAGTCCGCATAAGAAAAACCTTTCAAAGTAAGAGAATTAGTGGTTGAATAGAAAAGGCTAAGTGAAGATGATCACTTCAAATAACGGAGCACATGATGAGCAACATCTAAATGAGCTAAATGAGGACTGGAGATAAATTGACTAAAACCTGTACAGCATAAGAGATTCGAACAGGTGATGGTTAAGTAAAGAAGACGACCAATCAAACAACGGTAAGTGGCAAGGTGTTGAAGAGGAGTGCCATCATCGCAATGAAGCTTAAAACCTGTAGGGAGTGGTTGAGAAACAGGCTTATAACCAGTCATACCAACGTCTAGAAGAAGATCAAGAATAAATTTCTGTTGATGAACAAGAAGGTCAGTGGAAGTACGACAGAGTTCAAGGCCTAAAAAGAAACAAGCAAGACCAGGTCTTTAATAGTAAAAGCATCATGAAGTTGTTGCATTAATATGGTGATAGCATCAAGACTAGTCCCTGTCAAAAGTAAATCATCAACATGTAAGAGGACAACAATAAATTCATGCCCAATATCTCTTGTAAACCTATAGTCTGCCTTGGATTGATTGAAACCATGAAGGATGAGAAATTGACAAATATCCACATTCCATTGCCTAGAAGCTTGCTTGAGACCATAAAGTGATCTCTTAAGCTTGCAAACTTGCTATGGTAATGCCTTAGAATACCCTTTAGGTGGTTTCATATAGATATCCTCATTCAGAAACCCATGTAAGAAGGCATTGTGAATGTCTAATAGGTATAAAGGCCAATCTCGTGCAACAGCCACAACAAGAAAGATACATACTGTCCCTAAACGAACTATGGGAGAAAATGTATCGTGGTAATCTTCAGCCTCAATTTGGGTATAACCTTTAGCAACCAAGTGTGCCTTAACACTCAATAGAAGCATCGATTTTATATTTAATTTTATAAACCCATTTGCAACTTATAGCTCGTTTATTCAGGGGCAAAGTGTTGAGTTCCCAAGTTTCATTCACCTCTAAACCTTCTAGTTCTTTAGTCATTGCTGATACCCAATTCGGATCTCATGATGCTTGTGCATAATAAGATGGTTCATTAGTTGTTAAAACATGGGCTAAAGAAGCTATATAGTCTGGTGGGTAACTAGTGAAAGTGAGAGATAAAAAGAAAGGATACTGTGTATGAGATGAATGTATGGTGTCAGCTGAACTAGCATGAACAGAGTGAATAAAGTCATTTGGCCATGTTGGAGTCTTACGTTGTCTAGAGGATCTGTGCACATCATAAAGATAGTCAGAAGAAGGAAGAGTGAGATTATCATTAGACGCATTTAGAACAAGAGGAAACCGACATGAAATAGACTCATCAAAATAAGGCAGAGGTATAACAGTTGTGTTTGGAGTAGAGTCAACAATAGAGGTGTCAGAAACAGATTTAGAACGAAAAGGAAAGATGAATTCATGAAAAATCACATCTCGACTCACAAGAATTTCACAAGTTTGAACATTAAACAATTTGTAAACCTTTTGTCGAGAAAGATAGCCAAGAAATATGCATTTTGCACCACGTTTGTCAAATTTAACTCTCAAGTGTGTAGGAGTGACAACAAAACACTGATGGCCCTTGACTCTCAAATGGTCATTGGTAGGTTTCTCTCCAAACAACATTTCATGTGGAGTCTTCCATCCAAGAGTTGATAGAGGCATTTTATTAATAAGCTAGGTGGTTGTAAGAATACATCCCCCCAAAAACTTTTTAGGCAAACTAGCATGGATTTTCATAGCTCTAGCCGTGTCTAACAAGTGAAGGTATTTATGCTCAACTCTACCATTTTGTTGTGGGGTCTAAGTCATGGTGCATTGATGCATAATTCATTTAATATCAAACAAATGTTGACATTCATATGACAAGAATTCAGAACCATTATCTGGCCTAATATACTTTGGAAGAATAGAAAAATGATTAGAAATATAGTTCAAGAATTTGCTAATAACGGCAGAAGTTTAGGACTTATTGTGAAGCAAATAATTCCAAGTGGTCCTCTTATGATCATCAAGAATTGTTAAAAAATATTTAGCTCCAAAAATTGATGGAACATCATATGGTCCCCATAAATCCATATGTAACAAAGAAAATTTTTCAGTGGACATACTAAAACTTTGAGAAAAAGGAACTTGATGTATTTTTGCCTCATTACAAACTTCACAAACAAAGTTACTCATATCAAGAGACTTACAAGAATCAATATATTGTAATTTTGAACAAGAAGAATGCCCCAATCTTGCATGAAATAAATGCAACTAGTCGGGCTTATTACATGACAAATTGACAGAAAAATTTTTCTGATGTGCTGAAGTATCTAAACATGTAAAACTCTTTATGAATATAGACTTAATCACATATAGTCCATTACTTGATTTAGCTTTAACTAAAACTTCTTTAGTTTTTTGGTCCTGAAAGACAAGAGAAAAAGAATCAATGATGGCAACTATGGTAAAGTTATAAAGAAGCTTATGGACAGAAAGAAGATTTTGTGTGAACTCTGGAATATACGAAACATTGGTCAAAATCAGTTTATCGATGAAATGAATAGTTCCAACCATATGCGCAAATTTTGTGCTTCCATCAGGTAGACAAACAAGCAAGGGTGTAGAAAGTGTTTTAGGATTGACCAACAAGGACTTATGAGGTGTGATATGGTCACTAGCCCTTGAATCAACAATCCATGAACCAAAATTATTATACAAAACATTAAAACAAGATGAGGAATGAGAAGTACTAGCATAGTTGATCAAACCGGCAATGGATTCTCCTGAATTTTGCTTGCTATCTTTAAGAATTTTAATCAATTCTTGGCAAACGTCTTGTACAAAACGTTTATCATGTGCCCTTATGCCCAATACTATGCTTTCCGAGTCATGAGTAGTCCTCTCACAATAATCATCTAGAGGTGTTTGAGATTGTCCAACAGAACAAGTTGCTGCCATGGATTATCCACTATTATTCGCTGCTATCATTTTTCCTTAAACTCTAGAATTAACACGTTTACCTTTAAACCACTCCGAATACCCAATCAATTGAAAACATGTTTCAATAGCATGACCTTCAGTTTTATAGTGTTTTCAAAATAGTTTTGTATTCACATTCCTTTTCTTTCTATCAAAACCTCCTTTCATATATTCTTCTCTATTAATATGAAAAGCTGCAGTATCTAGGTTGCCAAAACTAGAAGTAATATGCTTCTGTTTCTCAACTTGGTGCACCAAGTAGAAAGCTCTATTCACATTGGGCAAAGGATCCATCGATAAGGTATGGTTTCAAACATATTCGAAACCCTCATTTAATCCCATTAAGAATTGCATTAATTTAGTATTTGACTCAAATTCAACAATTTTCCCTTTCAAATCACATGTACAATATTCAAGGCGACCACATGTACATGTTGGATACACATGTAAAGCTTGAAGTTCATCCCAAAGTCTTTTCAACCTATTATAATAAACTCCAACCAATTGATTTCCTTGTCAGACATTGCTAATCTCATGCTGTATTTGAAAAATTAAAGGACCACTTCCTTGTCCATATTGTTCACTAAGTTCATGCCAAAGATCAAACGCTATTTGTGCAAATAAATAATTCTAAGCATTCTCACTTGCATTAAATTAAGCAACCAGCTTCTAACCATACTATCACATCTTATCCATCTAACAAAATCATTTGAATTCTCATTAGGTTTCAAGATCGTTCCATCTATGAATCCTAATTTAAGTTTTGCACTCAATCCAATCTTTACGAATCGACTTCGGGCCAAAAAATTGGATCCATTGACAAGCTCTAATACCATGTGAACTTTGAGGAATTGTTCAATAGAAATTGTGTAAGATCCATTGAAGAAAGCAAGGGTTTGATACAGAGTTCATCCAAAATAACAAAACCAAGAAAAATAGCTTATATACAAACTAATAGACTTGTAACTAACTATACATATCAGCTAATCAGATACATATAGATGGACAAATAATATACTACCATCGCAAGAACTAATATGTACCAATCTATATTTCACATAACAATGGTCACCAACTCCTTAAAAAATTCACATGGTATGACCGTCCATACCACCTACCATAGTCAGACCCCTGCTGTTATGTTGTGACCAGCAATTATATCATAATAAACAAGCATTCATTCTTTTACCAATTTCACATATTAAAAATTTATATATTGATTAATCAATCAAATAATTTTACAATTTGTACTATATCATGTTACATTGAGACGACGGATCTAGAAACATGCAATGGAAGTGAACATACCTTTATCAATTCCATATTAGGTTCATTTATATAAAGAAAAAAATTGTTTGTTATTATAGCCATGTATTATATTGATAATAAAAAAATGTTAATGTTGTGTTAGGAAAAATTTGATCATTTTCCTCTTGCCAAAGCGATTAACAAATAATTCAAATAAAGATAAAGCAATCAACATCAGGATTTAACGTAGAAAAACCCAATGTGGGGGAAAAACCACAGGACCGCCGCCGCACTAAAAATCCTCCACTATATGAAATAATGGGATACAACACAATCTCACTAGTCCCAATAATGGATCACACAATCTCACAAAATTGGTGGATTTACAACAATTCCCTCTCTAGGTTTAGGAAAATATGGAATCGTGTTTCTCTCTCTTATTTAGAAGGAAAAAACATCTAATATATAGATATATACTAGGGTTAGCTGACCTATAAAGGCTGGCCTTTTAAATTCCTTCACAAGGACTTACGCCGGCTCAAGGCCGACGGCATACAATTCTAGGCCGGCGGCTTTCGAATGGCCTTGAATGATCTTCAACAATTCTTCACTATGAAGAATGGTGGCTTTCTTTATCAAAGCTAGCAGCGATCTAACCCATGTGTGACTCAATTTCATCAATTTCCTTGAGTTACACACTATTTCTTCTAAGTATAAACTATATACTTATGATACCCTTGGATATAGACCCATATGTGTTGGATTTATACCCAACAAACTCCCCCTCTAACTCATATAGGGAGTTCCATCACTCCTGTAATCTTCCTGCAACAAACAATCTTCTCCTTGGGTAGAGCTTTGGTCATCATATTTGATGCATTCTCATCAGTATGGATCTTCTCAAGCTTCAACTGCTTTGACTCTAACACATCTCTAATCCGATGGTACCTCACATCAATATGTTTGGATCTGGAATGGAACATTGAATTCTTTCTGAGATGAATGGCGCTCTAGCTGTCACAAAACAGCTTCAAGTCTTCCTACTCTTGGCCCAATTCTTTCAAAAACTTTTTCATCCACAAGATTTCCTTACAAGCTTTTGTTACAACAACATACTCTGCTTCAGTGGTGGAAAGTGTAACACATTTTTGCAACTTTGATTGCCAAGACACTACTCCCCTTACAAAAGTAATCAGACAACCTGATGTGGACTTCTTGGAATCCAAATCACCAACCATATCAACATTTGAAAACCCTTTTAACACAGGCTTACTGCTACCACCAAACTGCAGACAAAACCTGGATGTGTCCCTGATATATTTGAGAATCCATTTCACTGCAGACTAATGCTCCTTACCTGGATTTGAGAGATACCGACTCACAACACTAACAACATGAGCAATATCAAGTCTAGTGCACACCATAGCATACATTAGACTCTCAATAGCTGAAGCATATGGGACCTTTTTCATATCCTCCTTGTCTGCCTCACTTTAGAACACTAAAATGAACTCAGTTTGAAATGTCTCGAAAGTGGAGAACAAACAGGTTTTGCTTTGCTCATGTTGAATCTCTCCAACACTTTCTCGATATACCTCTCTCCTATGATAACCACAACTTCTGGCTCTTCCTGTCTCTAATAACCTTCATACCAAGAATGTAGCTAGCAGTCTTAAATCTTTCATGGAGAAAGATTTACTTAAAGCAATTTTCAATCTTTAATCCTCTTGGCATCTCTACCAATAATGAGCATATCATCAACATAAAGTAAAAGGATAATGAACTCGCCACTAGAAAACTGTTTGATGAAGACAATGATATGTGGTAGTCCTAGTGTAACCCTGATCAAACAAGAAGGAGTCAAACTTTTTGTACTACTGCCTTAAGCTTATTTCAGCCCATACAAACTTTTCTTTAATCTGCATACAAGATTCTCCTTCCCTTTGATTTTGAACCCTTTAGCCTGCTCCATATAGATCTCTTCTTACAAATCACCATGAAGGAACAATGTCTTCACATACACTGCTCAATCTCCAAATCCAGACTTGCTGCAATACTAAGCACAACTCTGATGGATGACATCTTCACTACAGGTGAGAAAATTTCTTTAAAATTAACCCCTTCTTCTAACTGAACCCTTTCACAACCAGTCTTACCTTGTACCTTGGCTGTGAGCTGTTATCATCCATCTTTAGTATATAAACCCATTTTATCTCTCGGGGGTCTCTTGCCTTAGGCACCTGAACCAAATCATAAGTTTTATTCTCATGCAAGGAATTGATTTCTTCTTGCATGGCTTTTACCCATTCTTTCTTCTTGTCATGAGGCATGACTTCCACATAACATTCAGGTTCTCCCCCGTATGTGATCATCACAAATTCATCTAGACTATACTTGATTGATGGTCTTCTGTCTCTTGAAGATCTCCTCAACTCAATTTGTTGTTGAGGCTCTTGTGTCTTCTATAGTTCTTCTATCAATAGTATCAGTAGAAGATGGAGGATCTACATTTGTGGGAAGCAGGCTTGAGGATGATAACTTCTCAGCCTTCTCAATATCTTCAACTGTTTGGTCTTCAAGAAAGACCACATCCCTGCTTCTAATGACCTTCCTATCAATAGGATCCTACGGTCTATACCCATATTCATCATGTACATACCCAAGAAAAATACACTGCTTGGAGAAGCTTCGCTCTCTCATCCTTTGGAATATGCACAAAGGCCCTGCATCCAAAGACACGTAAGTGATTATAAGTAATATCTTTACCTGTCCAGACCTTCTCTGAGATATCTCCATCCAGAGCATATAAGGGAGAAAGGTTTATCACATCCACAAATGTTCTCATGGCTTCGCCCCAAAATGACTTAGGCAGCTTAGCATGAGATAACATGCACTTCACTCTCTCAGTGATGGTGCGATTCATTCTCTCTGCAACACCATTTTATTGTGGGATATTGGGAACTGTCCGGTTTCATCCCATGATCTATGCAATACTGCTTAAATGGTCCTCTATACTCCCCACCATTATCAGCCCTGACACAAATTAACTTCCTGTCAGTTTCACGCTCCACTCTAGAATGAAACTGTTTGAATACAGTCAACACCTGATCTTTAGACTTAAAGGCAAATGTCCAAAGCTTTCTAGAGTGATCATCTATAAATATAACAAAGTACAATGCACCACCTATTGTCATGTCTTTCATGTAACACACATCAGTGTGGATAAAATCTAATATATGAGATCTCTTACTAGGTGGATTTCTCTGAAAAACAACTCTATGTTGTTTACCCGCAAGATAGTTAGTGCAAGGTTTAATGAAGTACCTTTGAAATTAGGTAGAAGTTGCTTTTTCACAAGCATCTGGAGCCCCTTTTCACTCATGTGACCAAGTCGTCTGTGCCACAGCTCCATAGTAGCATCATCTGTTAAATTCAAATCTCCTTTACTTAGCTTTGCTGGCATTAAGTAAAGGGTGTTACACTTCCTCCCCTTAGCTACAATCAAGGAGCCCTTGGTGAGCTTCCATTTACCATCACCAAACTAATTGTGATAAGCTTCATCATCTAGCTTTCCTACTGAAATCAAGTTCAAGCGGATATCTGGTACATGCCTCACATCTTTGAGAATGAGTATGCAACCTGTATTAGTTTGCAAAACAATATTTCCAATGCCTATAATCTTTGAAGTTCAATTATTTCCCATCCTAACATTGCCATAATCACCAGCAATGTAAGATGATAATAACTCACCATGTGTAGTCACATGAAAGGAGACACCAGAATCAACCACCCAGTCACTATCATGACCTGCAAGACTAATACAACCCTCATCTCATGTGACCACTAACTCACCATCTGCTACTACAGCAGTAGTGTCTTCATCTGAATCATCACATTTACCCTTACCCTGCTGTTTCTTCCACAGTCTACAATCCTTCTTGAAATGACGTAGCTTGTTACAATAGAAACACTTGAGGTTTCTCTTACCTCTTGACTTGGATCTTCTTCTTGACTTATCAGATCTATCATATTTATCAATTTGCCCTCTATGCTTGCTTCTACCCTTCCTTTCAGATTTATCTGCAACAAGAGGCCTTGAATCTGAACTAATACCTAGATCTTTCCTTCTGGCCTCTTTATTGATCAAACTATCAAGTGTCAAGGTTCCATATGGAGCAGAATTACTAACTGATACTACAAGGGTTTCCCAACTCTCAAGTAATGAACTCAACAAAAAAAGTTCCTGAATCTCATCCTCAAGCACAAGCTTCATCGCTGTCAGTTGATTTACAAGCCCTTGAAAATCATTCAAATGTTCAGTCATGTTAGAAGCTTCCTTATATTTCAAATTAGCCACTCTCCTAATCAAGGAGGTTTTGTTCAAGGCTGTTTGCCTTTCATACATAGATTTTAATTTCTTTCACAAAACATCAGCCCTAATCTCCTGAGCAACATGATGATAAACACTCCGATCAACCCACTGTCGGATATAACCATCAATCTTCCTATGTAGTATTGCCCAGTCTGCATCAGATTTATCTTGGAGTTTTGCAGTATCACCCCCAAAAGGAAAATACAAATCTTTACAATATAAAAGACCTTCCATAATATATTTCCAGATAGAGTAATTGGAAGAATTAAGTTTGATCATTGTACCTAGAGATTCAGCCATGTTTGAATCAAGAAACCCTAACCTCAGCGCAACGAAAGACTAGTTTTCTTTGAGAACCTGGAAGCTCTGATACCACTTTGTTAGGAAAAACTTGATTCTTTTCCACTTGTCAAAGCGGTTAACAAATAATTCAAACAAAGATAAAATAATCAACATTAGGATTTAACATATAAAACCCCAATGTGGGGAAAAACCACGGAACCGCTGCCACACTAAAATCCTCCACTATCTAAAATAATGGGATACAACACAATCTTCACTAATCCCACTAATTAATCACACAATCTCATCACAAACCGGTGGATTTACAACAATTCCCTCTCTAGTTCTCTCTTTAGGTTTAGGAAAATATAAAATTGTGTTTCTCTCTCTTATTCTGAAGGAAAAAACATCTAATATATAGATATATACTAGGGTAGTCCGCCCTATAAAGGCTGGCCTTTTAAATTCCTTCACAAGGACTTACGTTGGCTCAAGGCCAGTGGCCTTCGATTGACCTTGGATGATCTTCAACAATTCTTCTCATATTGAAGACTGGCGGCTTTCTTTATCAAGGCTGGTAGTGATCCAACCTGTGTGTGACTCGATTTCATTAATTTCCTTGAGCTACACACTATTTCTTCTAAGTATAAACCATATACTTAGGATACCCTTGGATATAGATCCATATGTGTTGGATCTATACCCAACATATTGTGCAACATTATCCTTAATGGGATGAAAATTTTTATTATAAAAAATAATTAAGAATGCTTAGTGCACTATATAAGAGGTTAAGTGACTAACTTTTTACCTTTTCTTTATGACGTATATAAATTAAAATTTAACTATCTATTGATCAAAAAGATGAAAATAATACATATAACTTTGGTAAGCTTTTTTATCAAAGAGATATTTGAAAATATTATTTAATATAAAATTGCAAGTAGAGTGGGAGTGAGGTGGGGTGGGGTGGGGTGGGGGAATTTACATTATATATTCTACGATATATTTTCATGATGTCCCATCTGTTTTTTCTATTCTATTGTTGGCCAATCATGCGACTGAGCCCTGTTGAGGGTAGTTGTTTTTAATTTTGTCGAAGTCAAAGGTTCTTGTCTTAAGTGAAAAGGAAAATAAATAATAATATAAACTATTGGGCAATAAATTGTTTAATAATTTACATTTTCATAACATTAATTATTAAAATAAAAATCACAGAGCCAAGTCATATAATCAATATTATTTATTTATACTTTATGTGATTGGACCATAGGCACCTACATATTTGTAATACAGGTAGTTAATATATATATATATATATATATATATATTTATGATGCACCACTAATAGAAAATACAAAATAGCGATTGAAGAGAATTTACGGGGTTGATTTTGCAATGAATGAATTTAATGTTGTTAGATTTTATTTGAAAAAGTATAAATATAACAAATGCAAATGTCATTTGAGCAATAAATGTACATTGAAAACTTGAATCAAACTTAAAAGATTTAACCTAAACCTAAGGTCTTATATTTGCAAAAACAAGTACCTTACCCCCGCAATTTAAATTATAAGGTAAATTGTGGAGAGACCTTTTGTAAACTTTAAGTATTATGGGAACACTTCATATTTGAGAATCCAACACTTCAACACCTCGACAAATGGACATCCTTTCAATTTTAAATATCTTAGGGACACCAGGAACTCAAAAAATTTGACAATAATGTTCGCATTACTTCTCTTGTTTGTTTGCGTATGTCCAGATAAAAAGAATGTTAACTCATCTTTTTAGCTTATGTGGACTTTGTGGACTTATTGCATAAGAAAAAAAAAAAAATCCAACTCTTTGTATAATCAAGTAAAAAAGTAACTAAAAATAACAACTTGAACATATGATAAAAAAAATTAAGGGTGAACTTTAAATATCATGAAGACACAAAAAATTTGGAAAACTAAGTTTGAAGCTCTTGCTAAAGACGTATGTTCCATTATTTTTGCTTAACTAGCAAATAACCAATGTTATCTCATCTATTTAGTTTGATTCAGGATAAACAACAAGTTTTGAGTTTAAATTTTTACTCAATAGTTGAGTTGAATGTTTTAGTTTTTATTTTTCTTTTCTTTTTTTTTTTTTTTAATTAGATGGGTGTAAGGAGTTTTTTTATTGTATACTACTTTCATAAAAGATATGGTTTCTAAGAAGTCCACATCATTTGAATAAATGAGCAAACATTCTTTTCATCATTTCATTTCTCAATTAATATTAATAGTGTGGCCTACTAATCTATCAAGTATAAATGTTGAATTTTTGAATCAGATTGACCCTATAATATCTAAACTCTATCAGTGAGTCTCCCAAATTCAAAAGGTTGCATATGTCGGATTTTTTTAAATCAAGATATCCTTATAATATTTAAAGTGTACAAGAATATCTTCATAATTTACCCTTTTGAACATATATGTGTGTGTATATGTTTTCTAGCTAGTTTTTTATATGAGATATTTTATCGTAATTAACTTTAGGTTATTACTTATTATTGTTGCATGAAAGATTCTTAGTCTTTAATGCTTTTGGTTCATAATTTCAGTTATTAAAAGTTGATTTCCTTTGTTTGTGCATTTGGTTAAGATAATCATATTCATATGCTTTTATAGAGTTGAATATTTATAACATCTAACAATTTCCTTCCTTCCTTCCTCCCTCCCTCTCCTCCCCTCTCCTCCACAATCTTTCTATAAATACATATGCGTTAGCATATTGTTTCAAATTTATATGTTATGTTTAATTTATTTTTAATCCTCCATAATTATTAAATTTTGTAGTTTTTTTTATTGCTTGCTTCTAATTTTGCTAATCCTAATGGGGGAAAAAAAAAACCATGTTTAATACATCGATATTTGAATAAGACCTCTCCTCGCTCTTTCTCAAACTTTACTCAAAAAAGGAAAAGTCCAAAAGGAAGAAGAGCTCTATTTGATAAGATAGCTTAAAACTTGGTGACCTTCACCAACTAACCTACTTTCTCCTTTGGTACCTGTACCTAATGTCATTAAGAGAACCAAGCCCTTAGTCGTTACCGAGTAAAATGAGTGCCCGTTTACAAGCAAAACATCAAAAGCGAGACATAGACAATCAGTTGGAACATTTATACCTAGCTAATGTGTTGATTCGGAACTAGGTCATTAGTTAATGGTAATATTTAGTATACTGTTCTGATTTCACTTTTCATGCAAGTGAAGCTTGATCATTCAAGCTTGTCAGTCTAACTAAGTTTGAGGAAATTTTTCCCTTAAAAAAATTGAAACATATAGTAATAAGCCACTAGGAGTACTCCACATGTTGCTAATGTCAACCTTCTTATACGAATGTCTTAAATCAACTTTTAATTCTAGACATGAACACTTATGGCTATCAATAAACCACATCATTGAACAAACACATTCTATGGGACTAATCGCAATAGATCACCATATTCGAGTCTTATAGATGCTATATACCTCATCTGTCAAGAAAACATTAAAAATTAGCAAATACTTGCCGAGTACACTCTATATTAATTGGATCACATAGTTATCGAGTCCACTAAAGATAGAACCACGTACCTAACGAGGAGTGGGTAGAGCTTTTAACTTTTTAGAATGAGGTTTATTTAGCATTCTAGCAACAATAAGGACTTATCAAATTTTTATCAAAGCAATTATCTATCTACAATATTCAATAAGTTCACAAGCCTCAAAAGATTAAAGGGAACATCAAGGAAATAGTAATATAACAATAGTAAAACTCAATCTTACTTCCTACACCTAGCTACATAAACTAATATACAACTTTGCTTTGCCAATTTAGCATTTATGAAATATCGAGCGATATCCATGGGTCATGGAATGTTGTCTAAGTCATCTAGAGTTAATTACAATAAGTAATAACGAAAGGAAACCGAAGCAATAGTGCTGGTGAGATCCACTTGGGTTAACGATTAAAGCTCTTAATTTAGGGGGGGGGGGGGGAAGGGTAAAAGTGCACTCGCTTGATATTGTCCCTAAAATGTGAACCTCATGATCTTAATATTACTTGCACTTGTCAACAAGCTTGTATATGCCAAGAGTTTTATTATACATGTTTTTATTCTACTAGACACCTTATGCTTTGCATTCCGGAACTACATTTTATAATACATATGCTGTTGAAATCTTTCTTACAGGAGTTTTACATTCATTATTCTATCTTATATTTATTTCGTATAAGAGTTTATGAAGAAAAGTACCTTTTCTTTACCCAGTTAAGTAGTTGTAACCTCCTCCTCTTGTCATTGAAACAAACTCAGTCTATCAAATGGGCATATTGTCCAACTCTTGGCTACCATATGGCAAATAAATAATTAAATAACATAAAACAAAATAAAAGAAAAAATAAAAAAATTATATTAACATCGCAATTATCGTTTAGGAAAAATGGCTATTAATGCAGTATATTGCTCTTAGGAATTTAGAGGAGGATGTTACGTTGCATATATATCATAACATTCTTTTAAGTATATAGTTTCAAATGAAATTTGATATCCAATTAATTATTTTGAAAAACTTGTTCTTATATATAAGTAGTTAAAAATAGTAATAAAATTAATCATTAATATATATAATACCATAATACTTAATTTTTTATAATTTATATGTAAAGACCCGGCCCACTTAACCCAATTATTAAGTGTGCCAAATCTTCCGACCACGCATAATACTCAAATATTAGGATCAATATTCAAGTATTATACGTAAGGTCGTCTTAAAAAGAGATGTTTGTAATGGCTACCTGTTTAAAACAAATATAACATTCATAAGCTTAGAATTAGAAACATTACCACTACATAGGTAGTGGATCATTAACTATATACAAGTCATACATAATATATTTATACATTACAACTTCCCAAAACATCACATAAACATAGAGATCTCACTTAAAACCTAACTATATTACAAATATAATTCAACACAAATTACATTCCAAGGCTTAACAAATAAGCCTAAACACTTCAAAAAGAAATCTTCATCAAAAGGAATCCTAAGCATATCTAGGCCTCTCTCCTAGTCATCCATAGAGTCTTCCCAATCATTCCCATAGCCCATATCGTCATAGAGCTCGTCATCAAAATCGCCTGCAAGATAGCAGCATGAGCCAAAGGCCCAGTACACAATAATGCAAACAAATACATATGCAATGCTCACTTAACTAAAAACAATGCAATAAATCACCACAACTTCATTATTTTTTTTTGTTAAGTGAATAAAACAACACTGGAGTATTCAAACTCCGACTCAAGCTTGGGAATTCTAGGGGTCCTGAGTAACAGCAGCTGCTCAGGGGGTTGATATAGATAGACCGGATACTATATCTCCTATATCTAACCGATAAAGAACAATAGCTTCATCTAGGGTTCACACTCCTTTATACAATCCACTTATCCCGGTCTATAATATCAGTTAGTTCAACGGTCCCATAACCGTGGACTAAAACATATTATTTCCTCCCGAGCCTAAGTAGAGAATATACCGATACAGTTAACCCTATTAGCTACCCACTTAGCCAATAAAAGAAATCACCATTGCATCATGGTGAACCATTGCATCATGGATTTGAGTCATTGCATCATGACAAAGGATTGGGCTAAGTGCCTAAACTACCGTGCCATTGCATCATGACAAGGTTGTCGCTCCCCGGATCCGGATTCAACGACGTAAAGCACAACCAATTTCAATATTTTCATTAATCTTTGATTAAGGTCAAATTGATATATGCCTATCCTAAGCAACAATCAATCAAAGTATTGTGTACCTGTACTAGCTCGAGAATCAATGGGAATAACCGAAAGGGGATCACTCACTGTAAAAAGAAGTAATTATAAACTCACACTTAGTTCTAGTATATATATTCATCAATTCTCAAGTATAATCATCCAAAGAAATTCAAATAAATCATTACAACATCATCACATAGCATTTAGATATCATATATTATCATAAATACTCAACAAATACTTAAATGATCATTTATCAAGCTTGGGAGAACCTTTAACAACTAACAATAAGTTTTAAACTTTGTTTAGAAAGTGTATCAGTTGAAAAGAACTAAAATTTAAGCATTTTTAATTTTAAAATTTGTGAAAACTTAAAACATGAAAGTTGTAGATCTCTTTTTAAGCTTTCCAACGCAATTTGAATCACCTCAATCGGAGGTCGGATGAAAAAGTTATGACTAATTTACAAAACAGCGTCGCAACAGGGAAAACTATCCGAGAGCGAAACGCCCTAGCAAACGGGGCCGTTTGGGAGACCATTTGCACTCAGGGAAAATGAAATTTTGATCCGCGAGCGCAACACCCTTGCAAACGGGGCCGTTTGGGAGGCCGTTTGCTCTCAGGGAAAAAGGAAATTTTGATCCGCGAGCGCAACACCCTTGCAAACGGGGCCGTTTGCGAGGCCGTTTGCTCCAAATGGGGCCGTTTGCACCAGCGTTTGACAGTTTACGAAATTTTTTTCAAACTTTAACACTTTTAACTTACTTTTCTCAACTCCTAACATGTCCTAAACCTTATACAAACTTCATACAACACTTCTTATGCATTTAACAACATAAAACAAGAGTGATTCCACTCCTCAACTTCAAACAAGTTCAAACACTACTCTACATAAATCAAACACTTCTTCATCAACCTTCACCAACCCTAGTACACTTCAAACAATCCTAATACTTGTCATACTTCAACACTTCAATTCCAAACCACATGAGGGCCTTCTACAACCTATCTACAACAACTCAAGCATTCTAAAGCTTTCCTAACAACTCTACAACATTCCAACAAGAATTTAGCATACTAACTACTTATTTTACACCACATATGCATATTTCATGAATTAAGAGGGAAATAAAGCATCTCAAACATCAAATAAACTTACCTCAATGTATCTATAAGGCTTGGGGAAGGATTTTTGGTGTGTTGAGTCCAAGAAAACTTGTTTTGGGTCTTGAAAATTTGTGGCCTTCTTGAGTTACGAATTTTCTTTTTTCCTTGCTCTGTTTTGGAGAGTCTAATGATACAATTAGACTTTTGTGTTTATCCTATTATTGTTGACTTTTGAGGAGGCAGATTTGGGAAAGGCTTGGGCCTTATTTGGGCTTGGAGTTGACTTAATTTGGGCTTAAGAAGGGTAAAATAAAATCTGCTAAGTTTAATCTCTAATTTAGGCCTAAAACAAGTTTAAATCCAACATATACAATTCATTACAATAACAATTAACACTAACATGATAATTTCTAACATGAATAAACTATCAACCTAGATATATTTACCATAGCATATTATCTAATCACATATGTTATAACCACCCAACATTACAAACACACTAATCCACTCAAACACATACACACATATAATTATCAAATTTAGCATGCATTAATATATATTAAAATTATGGCTATTTCATTATATTATATCCAATTATCATAAACAAAAAAGTACAAGTGAGTTACGTGGATCAGGTAAGTGGGTTAACCCATCCAACTGTAGGGAAAACTAGGTTGGCTTGACTCGTTTAACCTACTTGCACACCTCTATTTACAATTAATATATATATGTTCATATTTATTATTTTCAATTCTATCCATCATAAATTGGATTCAACATGGCTATCTCCACACATGATATTTCATACTTCACATAACACATTGACATTCATAACTTTATTAGATCACTTAATTTGAACTTCATATTTTATAATAGTTTTATTATAAAATTATTTTATTAACACAAATTTATTAGATCCATTCGATTTATTTTAAAAATAAATTCAATAGCATGCATATAGAATACAGTATATACATGTATATGACTACTTCTCCTATTTGTATTATACCCATAAATATAAATTGCTCAATTGCCCAACCAGATGATCACATGTCAATGCCGTTCTAGTTTAATGAAATTATATCTGTAATATTTCAAGTGAGATACGTTAGGTTGGAATCCCCCACCATTATTATAATGGTAAGAAAAAAATAATCAATCAATCACGTCACCCAATATCGATAACTATAACATCAATGCTTTGCGAAAGGCTTTACGATCTTGAAAGCCAATCCCTTTCCATTTTTTTGTTAATTTATTAGTAAATATGGAAAATAATCCTGAAGGTAATAGATGGAGAGCACATAAGTTTTCTAGAATACTTGTATATTATCATCATGAATTATTCGATTTTGACTTTTTTTTTCCTAGAAAGTAGAGAATGCATATGAAACTACAATCAGAATATAAAAGGTTAATATAAAAAGATGTAGGAAATCATATAATAAATGGATAGTTTCCTTTAACTAAAGTTTTTCAGTTTAGCAAGGGCTTTATAGGTAATCTACAAATTTCAAATTACTTTTTAATTATTACGTTATATTCCTTAATTCTTTTTTTTTTTTTTCATTCACATTATTATAAGGGTGGTGTTTTTCTAATTGCACAAGATGAATTAAAGGAATTACATAATTGCTATATATCTTGTTTCTATATTCTGCCATGTTTTGGACACAAAATATCCATATGAGAAAAAATATTCGTGTACATGACATGCATAACAAGAAAGGGAAAAGGCAGTAACGAAAAATAATTGTCATTCCTAACTGTCACACATCATGAACATTATTATTATTTTTAATGTAATATCATTTTTCCATTTATTTCAATTTCCATAAATCGGATTATAACTTTTAGTAATTTTACAATTTGAGTATATCATCTTAGAATATTATTTCATCCGATGTTTTCTTTCATTATAGTCGAACTTATGTCACTATGTTCTACTTTTATGGATTACCATACTTCTTAATCCTTTCAAGACTTATATCACTTATAAGTTATATACTATTACTGGTCATATCTTCAATGATTCTACGTCCCCTGCCTTAACATGTAAGCAGAGTTAGTTTTTTAAGCACTGTTTTAGTATCATTGAAGTTTGGATGTCCAATTACAAATAGTAGCATAGGCTTTACTATATGTTTGTTCAATTTGATCCACAAATTATTAAATTTTTGCGATGCATAAATTTAGTGACATACAATAATGTTGATAATAGTCCTTGTTCTTACCAATATTGCTAAAATGTGGACTCATTCTACAAGGAAATTCACTTTTTTTTTTTATTTAATATTAGAAACTGGGTTGTAGTCCTAAAATGTGGAATCATACTACTATTTTTTCCCCGCGGTGTCCTCTGTCTAAAATACCTTGATTAAATCTTCATGATCCAAGCTTCGACAAGGAGTTGACACGAGTAAGGTGACTATTTAAATAGGAGTTAAAAATTGAAAATTTGATAATTCAGAATTTACAACCCATTTTTCGATTTAATGGGAGCATAACAAGGTAGACGTCATCCAAAAGATGGGAGGGTAAGGGGTCTGACTTTCGGTGTAGGATGAAATGTTTCTGACAACCCCTTGAAGGCAGAAGGTTTTGAGAGTTGGTCTCGCTGGTGAGTCCTCTATTCTGACCAAATTTTTGAAAAGTCAATTAAAATTATTACGAGTCTTCAAAAAAATGTGGAATCAAACATTATATAGTTTTGGGTGATGTCTTTGTTTTATTCAAATTTGATTTGGGGATACAACGTCCTTAGGAACTCTATTTTTTAAATGCAAATTAAGGTATTTAAAGAACGTTGTTTCAAGAGTTTTCTTCTTTTTTTTTTTTTTGAATTTTATTACACATATAGTTTGAATCCATGAACGGAAAAGTTTTTGTTGTACCGAGTGTTTTAGGATTTTTTGGAATTTTAATTATAAGAGTGGTAAACTCTCGAAATATTTTATTTTCTTAAAATCGATAAATAGATAAAATAAATGCCCACACCTAAAACGAACCAATTTGTTAAAATGGTTTATTAGTTAGCAAACGATAGCTTAAGGCTAAATCGCATAGCATAAATTAAATTTGATAAGATTCGTTGTGGAATAAAAAATCTAAACATATTACGAGTATTTAATTTAAATTTTATTTAAATGATAATCACAAATAATTGTAGATATAATAACCGAAAACTTTACCAATACTCAATCATGTACACATAAATCACAACAAATTAACTCAAAATTATAGAGCTTGCCTAGCATAAATTATGATGGAGCAACTACTAGCCAAACTAAGAAAATTCAACCCTTGTTGCTCCATTTCTGCCATGAGCTTTAGGAGGAAGACCAAGACTTCCAAAATATTAACTGTTTCCAAAAATTTGTAGTTTCTTTATTGCTTCACAATTCCTTTTGTCTCCACCACCGTGAGCTACAAAAGGGAAAATCAAGGGCTATTAACTTCCTAAAACACTTTTCCCATGGGGCATTCATTCTTACATCTTCAACCGTCCTAAATCATCCAACAAAGTACAAGTCATATCATAAATGCCACAATAGTGAGATGATCTCTAAAATTTATTCCATGGTCTTTTCCATCATCAAATTTAAACAAACCAACGAACTTGCCTCTCTTTTTAGTTTCTTCATCTCGTGTAGTCCAACCACAGCTCTCTCTTCTTTTTCCTTTTCATTTTCGTGGGTTTAATCCAAAATCGAAGACTCAAACACACGTAGACATCAACACAATCTACTTTTAAACGTCTCACCAAATGTAGCTCTATCCAGCATCATCAAGTCTAGTTACTAAAAATAACCAAGCAAGAATCACTCAAGGGGACGAAGCTCATACTAGGAGACAAGCCTCTCTACATTATTATATTTAGGTAAGTGGATATCAACTTTCAAGCATCCATGAAAGTTCCTTTCAAAAAATTAACAAGCTGCAATTTTTTTTTTTTTTTCCTTATTCTCTTAGGTTCGGCTCCACCCACACAAAGGAAGAATTGGTGTAATACCGCTGCACATCTTCAAGGTGTAATTTCACAACACTTATGATATAGAAAATGAGAAAGAAGGGAATAAAATGCTAGGTATTTGTATATATGTGTCTATCGCCAGCTTATATTCATCTTATTTTCCAGCATGAGAAAGTAACGTAAAATGAACTTCCCTAATGATTTAGGAAAATGGATAACGTATATAAACCTTAGGGTACGTCAAGGCATAGAAAAAAGTTAGAATTAAATATCTTTTACCTTATACGTCGTCATCATAAGATAGTAGTTTATGGCTTGAAGTAGATTCCAAGAAGAAAGAGATATGAACGAGTTTGCATGAAATAGGTCTCGGCCATCCTAAACTTTGGAGTTTAGCAAAATGTTATGTTTTATATTACATATATAAATATATATACTTTACTTTTACTAAACATTATAAACCATATTCTATAGAGTTCTCAACATTAAAAATAATAATATATATAGCTGCATGTCTCGGCTCCAGGATGGAATAGCTTATGTTCTCCTTTAGTCATTCTTCCCTTGACAAGTGTTATAAGATCATTTTATGGAGTAGATATTGTTAAGTAAAACATTTCACAATCAAGTAAAATGATCATGTCATCTTGTCCCTATTTGTGTTTGGCCATGTAGTGTACAAATATTTAATACTAGTAATAATAACAACAACAACACTTATAATTCATTCACTTCACTATAATTACAATTCTATTACAACCTTTTTCTTTATGAATAACTATTACAGTGTTTAGTTCACTAAATAGCGATTCCACAATGAATCTCTATTATATAAAACATTGAATGGCTATTTTTTATTCAAACCTATAAATATCAATTCAATGCTGGAACTGTTTTTTTTTTTTTCAAAATATCACCATTTAAATAAAAAATTAATAAAGAAAAATCCTATTACAGCTCTATTTCATTCCTCTATAATAGGAATTCCATTACAACCTTATTCATTCAACAAAGTGAACGAGCCATTAAGGTACCATGTCTTGAAAGAGGGTGACTATCACTTCAACTAAAATGTTTTATACATATGCATGCATGCGGCACATGGAAGGATCTTAGGGAAAATGAACTTAATAATACATTAAAGATATAGAAATTGCAAGACAAGGTTATGGCATTAAAAGATGGGGAAGGATATAATAATACATATGTAGGTAAGTATACGCCGACCATCTAAGGAAATCCAAAGCCACCATGATGTACTCATACCCCATTTAACTTAAACAATATAATGTCCCACGGAATAAATTAAGATGGCTTAGGCAATATCAATGACTAGTACGAATATGAAGAGTTTAAGGCATTAAAAATAAAAAATAACACTAAGCCCTAGTATATATAAATTTACATAGATCAATGACAGCAATTAATAAAGCAAAATAAGCAACCAAACTTCAAATTGGTGATATAGATAGTAAACCGGGGAATGTTGCCTATAGATACTCAAATCGGTTCAAGAAGTAACCTACAAGTTTAGAGGAAAAAAAAAATAAAATTCCACTAAATAATAATAATATCAAGTAGGAAACAAAATAAGCTTTCAAACGACTCTTTATATTTGCAAATAGGACTCAAAACGGACCTGATATGATTAAACTAAAGTTACATGATTAAATCCATTAATAATATTGCATAAAATATTCACTTATTTAAATAAACTTATAAAAGTCCTAAAGTCAGGTTAATATGGAAAAACTAAGAATTTATCGAAAATAATGAAAAATACCAAAAACTCCAATTTAGGTCACATAAACACTATAGGATCTTATAATTAATTTATGTATATTAATACGTGATCATTACATCTTGTAGGTGAATTAGACTCACTTTCGGATTTCCCAAACGACAATTATGACCTTGTCTGACTTCATGGATAAGTGAGTAACCTTGACTATACATATTATATGTGTGTGTAATGTAGTGGCATCTTTATAATCATATTGTTATAATGAATTATGTGTGAAGATTAGGAATTACTTGTTGTTTGATAATTGAGTGATTGTCAATATATCTAATTATAAGGAGAAACAACTTGTTTGTTTAAATGGTGTGCATGAATATGATGATTGTCTATAAAAATTGAACGGTCACCTAAAAACCGAACTTATGATGATGGACGATTAATTAACCTACCATGCATTGCATGATTTATGAATCATCACACCGTCAATAATATGTATTATATTTCAAGTCTATACAAACATTTGGAGTAAGTGATAAAGAAAAGTGGTTAAGCTTGGGTTTTAGTAGACTTTCTGGTTCCAAAAAAACTAAATGGTAGAGCAAGAAGCACCGTCTATGGTATCAGTCTTTGAAAGTGGAATACTATAGGGAGAATCTAAACTATCAAGTTAGTAGTACTAATTAAATATTAATAATTAAAGTGTTAATAAATACATATGACTAGAAGTTGCTTAATTAGTAGTTTTAGACTCTCTTGTGTCTTGGTAGGTATATGCTCCAAAACCACAATGGGAAGGCATATATCTACATCTTGTTTGGATTCTGGTCATCTAAAGTTATATTTGCTCATTTGTATGATTGTTACATTGCATATATTTTAGTAGCAAACTAGTTTGTAAATTTTCTATTGTGTTACTGTTCTAGTTATCTCACTAAGTAGTTATTTGCTTACCCCCTGTAGGTTTAATTTGTTACAGGTCATCCCTGATTGGTGCCAATATGAAGTCACATTTTGATATGATGTCCAAGTTTTTTAAACGTTTATTCAATGGAAAAAGAGGAGGCAAAGAAGCTAGAAAATTTTAGTGGAAAACATTATGACCGTTGTTATTATCAAGACGTTTATTTTATGTATCTCTAAAAAGCTAGTATTGCAATAGTTAATTAATATTTGACATAGTGTGACTACTATACGTATGTATTATGTTCGTTTTCTATACAATCGAATCCTAAATGTAGGGTCACACTCTCTTGGGACCCTTAATTGTTATAGTTACATGAATCATTATGTAGGCCTGAAAAGTAGCCTAAATAGAAACTTGAGAGCTTGGGCATGTCTTCATGTGACATCACACATTTGGTATCCTTTTAAGGCATGAAAAAAGTCATAAGAAGTTGATAATCTTGAAAAAGGAATTAATTATAGAAGGAGTTTGGAAGTTGATATCATCTTGTAACAATTTGAGATGGTTTTACTTAATTTAAGTGGAGTATAAGTGTTCAATTTCATGTATGGTAGAAAAGAGTGGGGAAAAATTGAGTGCTAGAAAGGTTAAGTAGGTTTTAATTACAAGAGAAGGAAGTTATGATACTTAATGATTTAACTCTGCACCAAAAAAGAAAAAACTTCTTTTAATAAAGTCCATAAGAAACAAATCTAATTTCAAATGATGAATGTAAAGCATTTATAAGAAAGATCCTAATAGCATAATTTTCTTTATTTAGCTTAGATCTTAATAGCATATTGAAATATAAAATTTGGATAAGGAATGCAATGCGTAAGATCAATGGTACAAGAAAAAACAAGTAGAATAAAACTCAGCTACATACAAGAATGACCATTAATCTAACCTTGTTAATTGGTGCAATTGATATTAAAGATCACGTAATTCACCTTTGAAGTGCCAATACCACCCATCCATTTCTAAATTAATACTTGTAGTGGTTGATTTAAGTGGACCGTGCTTGCACTATTGCTTAAGGGCTTTCAATTTTATTATATATTGTGATTAAGGGATTGAGAGATACATCGATCAGTGACTACTACATCATTGAATATTTTCTAGTATCTGATGAATGCTAAATTGAAAGAAAAACTAATGTAGTAGACTATGAAGGTGGTAGAGGAATTAAGTGAGTAAGTATGGTAGAACTTGAATTTATAGGATCGAACTATACTATGTAGTGGTGATGATTTATCATGCCCGAAATAGGGTCAAAGCATATTCAATTTGTCATATATAACCCTTAGGCATTATAGGCAAAAGCTAACATAAACTATTAGTTTATCGTAATCATTTAATAAATAGCTTTAGAATTTTGAAATCGTTTAATTTATATATATATATATATATATATTAAAACATTTTATATTGCAGCAGAACAACCATAAAAAATAATGTAAGAAATCTAAGTAGCTTGAAAAGATAATATGACCATGAGCTCAAAACTAGGCCCTTGAAAATATATAAGTTTGGAAATATGAACAATAACTTCTATTAGGAATATATAAAATTTCACAATCCTAGTAGTGAATAAGCTCATTTAGGTTCATCTCATAACCAAGATAATCATAAGCATCCAGATCGACACTTAAGAAAGAGAGAAGTGAGCTTAAGCCTAGTGTAACAACAACACAAGCACATACAATATGATCACGTGTTCTTAGTCTAAATGCAATGCAATGCAATAACCACCAATTTATATCTTAAAATTAAGTGTGGCAAGTCAATAATGGAGCATGCATACTCCAGTAATACGTTAGGAACCTGAGGATCCTAAGCAATTGCATTAAGGAGTTGTTATAGGTAACATAAATATCAATATATCCTACCTCTATAAGCAATAGCCTCATATAGGGGTCACAACCGTTATGCTTCTCTACTTAACTTATTCAATAATATAATATGGCTTAACTGGTTCCATAAACATGAGCCATGCTATATTAATTCTCATCAATCTAAGTAGACTTTATCTCGTTGCCATTTTCCCTATTAGCTACCCGCCGAGCCACCCATGATGGCATAAGCGCCTAACCAACGTGTTGGTATTGCATAGTAAGGTTGTCACTCCTTGGACCAAGTTAAGCGACTACACATAAGCAATAAACAATAATTAAGATCTTCTTTTGGTATTAATTCATTTAGGATGCTTACCTTAGTATGCAAAACACAAATCACTACATACTTGATACAAACACTAGAGTCTAAGAAATATCATAAGGTAGATTTGGAAACGAACAAATATCTATTCAAGAAAATTGATCTTACTTAAGAATAAGTTTAATTATCAAATCACAATTGATAAGGCAGTTGGGAAATAGGTCATAGTATAAGACCTATGAACATATTTGAAGTGAAATCAATCAAGGTATTAAGCTTAAGAGATTTGGTTTAAACCCACTTGACTTGATATTTTCTTATATGGAAGTATTGGGCTTTTGGAGATCTTAAATCAAGCCCAATAAAAATATGTTTAATAATTATATTGTTTAAGGTCATGGGCTTAAGGAATTGGACATAAGCGCATTAGGAATTATAATTCATTAAGTAGGTGAAATTGTACTTAGATATTGGAATTAAGCCCTTATAGTAGGATCGGATATTGAACTCAATATTTAAGATCTTAGCCTAACAGAATAGGAATAGGTTTTTATTTAGCCTATTGAGCCTTAGTGACTCATGAATAGGCCCAATTACTCACTAATTGTGTTTTAATTCTTTTAAACTCAAGAATTTGTATGTAAGCTCAATAGGTAATTTAATACCTAGAAATTGATAATGAATTTAAATATTCTAGAATTAGGCCTAATTGGAGTAATGTTGGTTATTAGGCCTATATTTTGAAATTTAAGTTCATAGATCGTCAATCTAATATATAAGTTGATTTTTAGTTGAAAAGGCCCTAAAAGACTAAGAAAATCCACGACTAATAAGAAAAGGCCCATTTAAGTGTAAATAGGAAAATAGGTTAGAAATAGGTGATGAACCTAAAGATTTTAACTAAGCCCATTTTAGGTCTATATATTTTATTTAAGCGTAGAATTAACTAATGTACTCTAGATTAATTAGTTAGACTTAAATTAATTTAGAAAGGTCCAATAAGGATTTAAATAGGCTAATTAGATTAGAATCAAGCTAATGTACATAAGGTTTACCATTAAAGTTCAATTTTGTCCAATTTGGTGCAAAATTATACAATTTACCCTAAATTACACTTAATTAGCAATTATTAATTAAAGTTCATGATTTTTTTATCTAAATAAACTATAGTTTGTCAAAATTCATTAAAATTTCAGTTTATAATATCTCTAAATCAGATTTAAAATTTGAAATCCGATTTAGCTTATTAGATCAAATTTTACCAATAAATAATATTGTTTAAGTTACTAATTAGTAAAAATAGAAAATTATTTTAAAAAATAATCAAAATTCCCAGTTCACATATAGAATCATTATTTTAACTACTTCCATCAATTTCTATGAAAAATAAATTTATTTAATATTTTTAATAACCATAGACCTATAATTGCCTATTTTCCTAGAAAAATGCTTTTAACTTCCGGATTTAAATATTTAAAATTTACCAAAAATATTTTGAATTCCCAAAAAATATATTAACATATTTCTAAGCTTAAATCTAAATTTTCAACAATATTTACTATTATTAACATATATTTCCTTAAATCAAGCATATTAACATAATATTCATGGTAAATTCGTAATTATATTGAATAAATCAGAATTTTATCAATTTCGAATGATTTCATACATTATAACATGTATAAATTCTCCCTAAGACCATATTTAATATGAATCCCTATAAACTTTACAATTTTCTACCCAAAATAAACACAAATCAACAATTTAGATTAATATAATATGCATATTCATACATATATTATTTGGTACTTAAAATGTTATATAAAAACATCATACAAAAATATTATGATGTAGATCTAAAATTATAGCATGTTTCTTGCATTATTTATCAAATTAATTTAAGATTATGCATGTATCATGTATAAATCAATCAATACAAGCAATAATTCATCAAAATCATATCAAGAACATACTCAATCAAAATTTTCAAACTCAAAACATATAAAACTATCATAAAATTCAAATCAATATCAATTTATTGAAAATCAATTACTAGAATAGCAATATCCTCTTGACAAGCGCTTAAACCTTCCTGCTACTACAAGTAATTCTTATGTTAATCTCCAAATTTTTGCTTTGATTTTTTTGAAAAAAAAAAATCACCTCGGGATCAAATTGAAGATAAAGGTTAGATTTTGAATTGAATAAGTAAAGAAATGGGAATGAGCATTAAGGATTTTTTTTTTTTTTTGGGTCAATGAGCATTAGGGATTACTTTACCTAATTATTGCTCACTTTGGTAGGGATTCCACTTTAAATGGATTTTTAGAGCTTAAAAGAATATGGTTTTTGGTGTGTATGAGTTGAAATATCTTTGTAGAAAATGAAGAGAATAGGACGAGATTTTTTGTGGAATGAGGAGAAAATGGAAGAGAGAAAATCTTTGGTATGATATGAAGGAATTCTGTGATATCTAGGGTGTAGGATTTAGTGAGATTTTGATGGATTTTTAAGTACGTGAAGTGTTGAAAAGAAGTCTTAAATTAGGTGTGATGTTATTTATAGAGGGGATTCAAATGCCTTCTAGTATGGGTTACTTTTCATGGAAAATGAAAAAAAAAATGTGGAAGTTTATATGACTTCTTGTGGAGGTTATTTCCAAGCTAAGGGGATTGGTTAAGGTGCCACTAGAGTATGATTAGAACTTACCTAAATTAATTTAGTAATTTAGCTTAGTGATTTAATTGGTTGGAAATTGATATTTAGTTGGAATTTAGGAATTTAGGAGTTTAGAAATTGATATATGAATCTAAGAACTCGAATTTGCATTTCTTGGAACTTAGGTATTAATATTTAGGTTGAAATAGCTAAATTTGGTATTTAGGTGTTTTAGGTAATTCAGTTTGAGAATTGAAGCTCAAATTGATATTCGATAGTGATTGAGTAACTTCATAGGTTGAGATGGGTGTTTGAATCTCCAGTTTTATTTAAAATCAGTTACTAATTCAAATGTGCCAAATTACTTTACTATACTTTATAGTTTAATAATTTATTTAATTTAAGTATCTTAAGTTCAATTTTTAATATAAGTTTAAATTTAGGTTCAAAAGACCCGTTATTTATACTATTTAATTATCACATTTCTAATTTAGCTTGGTAAAATTTTGGTTATTTTATTATATATCAAATACTCGTTAGTATGTAATTATTACATGTATGCATATGACATGCTCGTTTTTGTGTATTATTATTACATTGCTCTGTGTTCTTTCCTCATTTAGGGGGGGAAGGAAAAGAGAAAGAAAAAAGTGTTCTATCCTTTGTAATGCTCTGGACCCTAGCCGAATTGGCATGGCAACATGTTCTACAAATGAAAAACCATTTGCTTTTTGTGAAGATTGTTTAATTTTATTTATCTATAATTTGCAATAATTTATATTTAACTTAAATCTATATTAAATAGAACTTGTAATGTATATGTTATTTCAATCTATTTTTTGTCATTTTTTAATCTATAATTATCAATATAATATGTACAAAAATTGAAATAGTCAAAATTGAAATTAAAAAAAAAAAACCACACGATACTAATATATTATAAAAAACAAAAACAAAAACACCTGAAAATCCTTATCGTGGGAAGCAGAGTGGGGCCGTCTGCTGCTATTATCAATTTATCATACGGACGGGGATTATGATCCCAGCACGTACGGAAAAAGTAGAGTCCAGTCCATGATCTCTCCTGTCGGGAAGGAAAACGAATGCAGCCAAATTGTATTTATGATATATCACAGAACATTTTATTTAAAAATAAACAAATAAATCATGTGGTGTGTTACTGTCACGCGCCTTGTATCCTGCTGCAGCCTTCAAAAATTATTGAAAGCGCACACTCCATTCAGTTATTTATTTTATTTTGTTTTTCTTTCTCCCCCAAAAGACCACGAGCTTTGCAAATTTGGACATATTTGGTCCTTTTAAAGGCACTTCATCGTATGACAAACAATTAATTTGTTTATTTATTCAGTTATAACATCACCCACTCTCTGTATTCACATCAATTAATCAATGCTCTTACCATAAGCTTTTATAGATTTTTTTTTAATTAAGTAAATTCTTAGGAAGATTCTTTTAACTATTATACTTAGAATATCAATTCTTCTCTTAACCTAATTATTACGAAAACTCTTCTTTAATTTTGACGGACCGATTCTATTGGATATTTAATAGCTAAAGTTTATAATCAATCATAATCGCACCTATAAAATAGATAATATCGTAATTACAATATTTATATTAATGATCAGATGATTGATTGTATAATCACGTTAACTTGACCGCAAAAGTTCTTCTTGTTCTTATTTAGTTTTACTTTTGTAGTAACTAATAATAAGGTGTAAGGACCCGCTATCACCCCTAAATTTAAAATAAGTGATAACAGTTTTCCAACCACATATAATCTGCAGAATTATATGTAAGGTTGTCCGAGAAGAAATGTTTGATGAATTGTTTGTCTAATTTCACAACATAAGTCATTTTGAAAATTGTTTACTTAATAGCTTACTTTCAAAACACAATACCATATGTATACAAACATTATAAGAAAATAGCACAAGTTATACAAGCTAGGTACATACATATATATATATGTTATATATTACAACCAAAAGGCTTCTTACAAGCCTTAGCAAAACTACAAAACATATATTCATCAAGAACTATATAAACAACTATCCAACCTATATATCTAGTCTATTACAAAAAGATTGGGCTCCAACCAGTCCAGGGTCATCTCTAGTCCTCAAACTCCTCCAGAAAAATCCTCAAAATCAGGACCATAACCCAAGCTCGCATATGACTCATCAAGATCCTCACCTGAAATAGATAAAATATGAGCCAGAGGCTCAGTACACAAGTAACGAAAACAAAAGCGAGATGATTCACACAAGCCTGAACTAAATGCAAGATGCAACAACCATTCAATTATTATTTAGTCTTTAGTTAGTAATTCAACATAGGAGTATTCAAACTCCATGCAACAAAGATAGTGGGGGATCCTGAGTAACAACCTTGACGCTCAGGAGGTTGATATAAGTAGCTCAGATACTTATACCGTTCTAGATAATTTTACAGAAAACACCTAAATCTACCATGCCCAATCTGAGCAGGGTGCCGCTCCCCGAACTGGATACCAATTCCACCCCAGGCTCACCCAATCTGTGAGGGGGCGCCCCTAGGCACTCATGCCACCCTGGGCAGGGATTGGATTTAACGGCGTAAAACACAAATCAACACTCACAATTAAGTTTTTCTTAATATATATAGTTTTCATAAATGCCTATCCTAACACAGAGACAAGCTAGTTACTGCGTACCTGTACTAGATTGAGAGTCAATGGGAATAACCGAAAGAGAATCAATCACTGTAAAAAGAAGTAATTACAAACTCACACTTAGTTCAAGTATATATATTCATCAAAGCTCAAGTATAATCATCCAAAGAAATTCAAATAATTCATTATAACATCATCACATAGCATTTAGATATCATATATTATCATACAATACTCAACAAGTACTTAAATGACCATTTATCAAGCTTTGAACAACTTTTAACAAATAACAATAAGTTTTAAACTTTGTTGGAAAGTGTATCAGCTGGAAAGAATTGAAATTTAAGCACTGATACTTTTGTAATTTGTAAAATCTTAAAACATGAAAGTTATAGATCTCTTTTTAAGCTTTCCAATGCAACTTGAATCACCTCAAACGGATGTCGGATGAAAAAGTTATGGCTAATTTACAAGACAGCATTGCAACAGGGAAGAAAATCCGCGAGTGCTACACCTTTGGCAACGGGGTGTTTTGGAGGCAGTTTCAACTCAGGGGAAATGAAATTTTTGATCCAAGAGCACTACACCCTTGGCAACGGGGTGTTTTAACAGGTGTATTGACAGTTATACGAAATTTTTCAAACTTTAACACTTTTAACTTGAAAAAAAAAACAACTTTTCTCAACTCCTAACATGTCCTAAACCTTATGCAAACTTCATGCAACACTTCAAAACTCATCCTAAGCACATAAAACTAACCACTATAGTCTTATAACACATCATATACCATCAAAACATCATGGAGCATGAATTTAAATAAATATGGCATCAAGACTACATATTCATGCATAGAAAAGAAAGTTGAAGAACACACTTACCACAAGAACTTCAAGGCTTGGTTTAATGACTCTAGATCAAGCTTTTGATGGTGGATGTTGTAGAAAATCAAGTCTCAAACTTGGTTCACCTTGGGAGCCTTTTTGGAGTGAAGAAGAAGAGGCTTTAGGGCAAATGGAGGGCTTTTGGTTTGGTCTGGGATTTTTGGCCGAATTTTTAGAGGTTAAGTAGTTTAATTTATCCTATGTTGACTTTAAGGGCATGAGGACATTAAAGGCTTAATGACTTTATTTTGGGTTAATTAATATCTTTGTCTTAAGGCACATAATGGAGGTTAAATGGCTAAGTTTTTAGCCTTTTTTTTTTTTTTTTTTGCTACCTAAGGATATTTATATATACATTCCACTTATTCTAAGCATAAATAACACACTCTAAGGCATATTAATATTTTACAAACTCAATAAATAATTAATCTAACATATTTAAATAATTCTACACTTTCACACATCATAATACTCATCAAAATTAAACTCACTATCAATATATATATATATATATATATCATGCTTAAATTCAACAATACACTTATAAAATAAAAATTAGGAATTTCATGGCTATTTCATAAAGTAAGCATTTTATCATTTCCCTTAACATTGTTACCTCTATTACCTTCTATTATGGTATAAAGTTTAAAACTGTCTAACGTGAAAGTCGAAATCCATATATTAAGAAGTTATTTGCTTGGTATTACTGTAAACATCTTAGAAACAACAAAATCCTCATGTAATTCGAGGATGAATCTATATAGCATATAGGACTTATAGGTATCTCTAGATCAATCTTATAATTTTATGGGTTAATATTACTAATGGTATATGAACTTTGACAAAATAACAAATAAGTATTTAAAATTTGAAATCAGTCAATTTAGTATATGAGTTTTGAAATTAATCAATTTAATAATTAAAAAAACTTTTTATATATGCTAACAGTACAACTATAGGTTCCAAATTGATTAATTTTAAAGTTTTTCAAGTTATAAATTAATTAATTTCAAAATTTAGGTACTTAATTACATATTCTAACATAGTTTAATTACCATTTATGACATTATCCCTAATTTTACAAAGTATTATTCCTTTCCTTTTTGTCATCACGGTTGTTTACATGATATTGCTGTTTAGTAATTTAACTATTTATAGTTTAGTTTACCTTGAACATGATTACTATATGTGTATTTTCATATCTTCCCGAATTCATTATCATCTGTCTTTTGTTCTAACCATTGTTTTTCCTTCTTTTTTTTTTTTGTTTTGTATATCAACAATATAATATGTACCCGTTACTTTGATTAATATTTGGTCCTGCATGAGTCTCACTGGGAACCTTATGATTTCATTATCAATCCATGCTTCTAGATTATTAAGTACTTACAAACCACAAGATCATTATATTATTAGTTACATCCATTTTATTCGGACAGCGGATAATACTTATGTAAAGACCCGACATGCTCAATTCTCAAATTAAGCACACCAAGTCCCCAACCACGTATAACTCTTACGAATTATACGTAAGGTTGTCTTAAAAGAAGGTGTTTATGTTGAACATTGCTATTCCATTTTAGATTATGAAATCATTTAGTTAGATTCTGGCAATAACTGAATTTAGCAGCAGAAATAATTTTATAAAATAATTTAGAAATAAAGACATTTCAAAACTTCCACTCTTCTCAAGTGGAGAATTATTAGATTAAACAAAGCTTTGCAAAAGTTAGATTATAAAACATGGGCTCTACTATGCCCTTTAAAGAATATAACAAGTTTAAATCATAAATCCAGTTCTCACTAATACAAAACAAAAAGAAATAAAATAACTAACTACATCCACGCTCCTACTCACTTCACTCATCCACAAATTCTCTCTGAATCATCACATGGCCAAAACTCGAGTCAAGCATCACCAACATCAACAAGAACTCATCATCATCAACATCATCTTTATCAACAACAAAACCTGTAAAAAAAAAAAAGAATAACAACAACAAGAATGAGCCGAAGCCTAGTACACAGCAACACAATCACACACGAAGTGACACATGGGCTTAACTAAATGCAAATGCAACAATAACAAGTTGTTATCTTTCTTTAAAGTAAACAAATCAACATGGGAGTATTCAAACTCTGGACATCAAGGATATTTGGGGGTCTTGAGTAACGATCACGACGCTTAGGGGGTTGATATAAGCAGTTCGGATACTTATATCTCCTAGATAATTTTACAGAAAACACTTAAATCTACCATGCCCAATCTGAGCAGGGTGCCGCTCCCCGAACCGGATACCAATTCCACCCCAGGCTCACCCAATTTGTGAGGGGGCGCCCCTAGGCACTCATGCCACCCTGGGTAGGGATTGGATTTAACGGCGTAAAACACAAATCAACACTCACAATTAAGTTTTTCTTAATATATATAGTTTTCATAAATGCCTATCCTAACACAGAGACAAGCTAGTTACTGCGTACCTTATATACGAACTCCAAACAGAGTCTCAGAAGGAATTCCAGAAGATAAATCAAATATCCACTTCTGTTAATGAAAGAGCTTGTATAAGAAACTAAACTAATCTAATCATCCACTTCATCAAAATCATACAAGAACTTATTTCAATTATTCACTAATCTCTAACTCATTTTATTAAATCCTATTTGATCAGACACTAATGTGGAACCCCACTATGGCTGCGAATATCGCCTCGCCAAAATATGGACAGTTCTCCTTTGTCTGTCAAAGTGTTTCTTTTCACTTTGTTTATGGTCTTTTATCAACTAAAGCTTAATCAAGGCATTCATGCGTAAAAACATCTATTTCTTAAGCAAACACACCTTTAAAACAACATATTCCCCATATTAATCAAAGATCACCCTAACACATTCATTTAACCCAATTATTTGTTACTAACCCATTTTAGCTTAACCTTAGTCAAATTGATTAGAATTAGTCATTTAAGTCATTTACCAAGTCAAATTGATTAACCTTAGCCATTTAATTCAAAAGCCAAGCCAAGTGGATTAAGCTTAAGAAATCTAGTTCATTTTAGTTTAATTGAGTTCATTAAGTCAAACTCATTAGAATTAATCATTTAATCTAATTACTAAGCCAAAGTAATTAAACTAACTCAATCTAATTTATTTTATGTCATTCAAGTTTATTTAGTCAAGTTGAACTTAGATTGTAACTAGATTCATTTTATGTTAAACTCGCATATTTAACTCAATTATTCATTAAATCTATAAATCTATCTAAGTCATGTTGAATTATATCACTAAATCATCATTACACATAAATATTACTTATCTATCTCATTTTATGTCAAAAAGATCCATTTGTTCAAGTAAATACACATAAAACAATCTATAACAAGTTTTTAGCTTAGCTTGATAAATGTATCAGTTGGAACGAATTAAAATTTAAGCACTGATACTTTTATAATTTGCAAAAACTCAAAACATAAAAGCTGTAGATCTCTTTCTTATCTTTCCAATGCAACTTGGATCACCTCAATCGGAGATCGGATAAAAAAGTTATGGCTAAAATACGAAGAGGCTGCAAAACTGGGAAAATTCACAAAACCAACACCGGTATTCAACGCCGGCGGCGTAAAAGTTCAAATTTGCCACCGTTAGAGGTCCACCAATCTGGTCACCGAATGACTCCCCAACACCGCCAAATTTTGCACGTACGCCGGCAGCGTAGAATTCAACACCGGCAGCGTTGAATGCCGGCGTACATGCAGTACGCTGCTGTCAAATTTTCCCCTGTTTTCATTTTGCAAAAACCATTTGTTCAAAATGTTTCAAACTTCTCCAAATTCATTTCAAGCTTCTTAAAACTTGTTATTTGATCTTACTACAATCTAATCAACACAAACTCCCACTTCAATCCATCAAACATCACTATAATCATCATAAACAACTTCAAACCCCAATTTCACAATTTATGTTCTTTCTCAACAACTCAACTTCAACAACCATAAGCTTTACAAATATAAACTTAAACAACACTTCTCAACTCATATACATCATCTATACAACATTTAAATTCGAAATTATAAATAAGACAATAATAGTAAACTATACTTAGCTTTTAGAAAAGAACACAAGTTGAAACTTCATCCTCTAGCTCGGTTTTCTCCATCTAGTTTATCTCCTAGTCTTGATTCATCCTCTAGTTGGCTTTGATCTTAAGATTTGTTGAAGAATTTGAAGAAAAGAAAGAAATGAAGAAGAAAGGAAGAGAGAAAGAGAACCATCGGTTGGGAAAGGAAAATAAAGGAAAAAAGTGAAAGGAAGAGAGAGAGAGAGCAGGAGATGAAAAGGAAAAAGAAAAGATAAGATTTAAATAAAATTTGATATTTTTCGAATAAGGTATAAGTTTAAAACTATCAGATCAATATATATAGTTCTAAAAGCATTTAAAAGTTTGTTTCGGAACCAATATGTTAGAAATTAAGAACTTGAAATAAGAACTTAATTTGAGAATTTATTTTAGATAAAAGATATTTAATTTGAGTTCGGGTTTAAGAACTGATATTTTAAGATAAGCAAATGAACTCAAATTTTACTGAGATTTAGGAATTAGTGTTTAGGCTAAGAATTAATGATTTAGGAATTCTCTAAACACTTTGATGACATGTTTAGGGAATTTGAAACTCAAATCTCAATTAATAGCTAATTAAATTATATCAACTTGTCTAATTAAATCCTATAATTCATTTTAGTCATTTAATCTGTCTAAAACCAATTTCTATTCTAGGTGAAGAGTTGGGCTATTTCAACTTATATTGATTATCATATTTTTTATCGCAAATTGTGTTAGTGTTGTTTATTTAAAGTTATCTTATGTGTCTATTATTGTCAATTATAGTAAATATTCTCTTATAATCTATAATTGCATTGATTATACCAGTTTGAATATTATTGTTTATTTTATCTGTACTGGTTGTTTTGTTCTCCATCATAAGCTGATATAAATTTATAGACTAATTATAATATGTTCAAGTTCACAATAAAAATTTATTAATTTATTAAAATTACCAGGAACACTTATCGTCTTAAACATAATCGACCCTAAAGCACTTCGGTTATTAAATATTAATTCAATATTAATATTATTCTTTCTCCTTATACATTTAAAAGTTCTATTTGTTGTAATCATTTTTAATGTATCATTTTTCCGTTTATTTCAATTTCCATAAATCGTATTACAACTTTTAGTAATTTTACAAATTGTGTATATTTTACTAGAAGTTATTGGGAATACTGGTCATCCTATTTTCAGATGGTCATATATTATTTTATTTAGTAAATTTATTGGTATATCTTATAGCATCTTAGAATATTATTTCATCCGATGTTTTCTTTCATTTCTTATAGTCGAACTCATGTCATTATGTCCTACTTTTATCGATTACCATACTTCTTAATCCTTTCAAGACTTATATCACTTATAAGTTATATACTATTGTTTCTGGCCATATCTTCAATGATTCTACGTCCCCTGCTTTAGCATATAAGCTGAGTTAGGTTTTTTTTTTTGTGCATTGTTTTAGTATCCTTGAAGTTTGGATGTCCAATTATAAATAGTAGTATTGATCCATAAATTATTAAATTTTGGCGATGCATAAATATAGTGACATACGATAATGTTCATAATTGTCCTTGTTTTTACTAATGACCACTAGTAAAAAAATGAGTTTGAGAGATGAAATTTTTCGCCGCAGTAGCTTAAAATTTCGACTCAGTAGTGCTACTGAGGTGAAAAAATCGCCTGTAAAGGTCGGCCATCTTAGGAAAAAGGAGGCCAGATTCGCCTCACATTTTAAAACATGAGACAAAATTGGCTTCATGGTAGGAGGGAGTGCCATGTCAGCTAGTGAGGCAAATTTCGCCTCACTAGCTGTCATGGCATCATGCGAATTTCGCCTCAAATAGTAAGAATGAGGTGACATTGGCCTCATGGCAGGGGTAGTACCATGTCAGCTAGTGAGGCGAATTTCGCCTCACTAGCCGACGTGGCATGAAGCAAATTTCGCCTCAAGTAGTAAGAATGAGGGGAAACTCGCCTCATATAAAATAATTTTTGTAAATTATAAAACAATATAAACAACACGTACGGTAATAATTTAAAAAAATTATAATTAATATAATTCGCATTTATTAATATTAATATTTTAATTAAAATTTCATTATTAATATATTTTTCCAGAATTTCAAAAAAATGCAACGCGTATTACAATAATATTATAAAAATTATATAATTAATATTATGAATTTATTAATATTTATATTTTACTAAAAATTTTATAATTAATATATTTTTCCAGAATTTTATAAATAATAAATATAACACGTATTGCAATAATTTTTAAAAATGTATAATTAATATTACGAATTTATTTATATTTTACTTAAAATTGTATATTTAATATATTTTTTAGAATTTATAAACAATAAATACAACACGTATTGCAATAATTTTTAAAAAAATTGTATAATTAATATTACTAATTTATTAATATTAATATTTTACTTAAAACTAAAAATTTGAAATAATAAAAATATTATGATATTATAAATATCTTTATATTGATAGAAATGTGATAAAATGGAAATCAGAATATACCTAAAATTTAAAATAAAAAATACAAAAACTTTGTAAATTAAAATGAAAATATTATACCTTATATTATATTTGATTTCAGTGTTGTTGAACTTGTAATAACAAATGGTAAAAACCTGCAAAAATAAATATAACTAAATAATTACAAATAAAAACTAAATATAAAATTAAAAGAAGTTAAATAAAAATATAAAATGACTTACCTTGTATGATGGAGGAAGATTTTGCAAAGAATTCGGCTGATCGGTAGCAGCGTGAAAATGGGAAGAAAAATTAGAACGAGCATGAAGAGAAATAGGGGGTATATACAGGGGGTGACCTGGCTGATGAAGCGAAATTCGTCTCATATGTTGAAATTTGAGGGGAAATTGGCCTCATGAGGTGGACAGTGAGGCCAATTTCGCCTCATATGACCAAATGAGGGAATTTCGCCTCACTATGAAAAAATTCAATTTTTCTGCACCCGCTTTTCTTCTCCCGCGTTGTCCCGCTTAAAATTTTAAGTGTTTAATTAAAATTTTTATAATGTTTTAAATATTAATTATAAAAAATATTTATTTATTAATCAATTTATTTACTATTAGACAAGATTAAAAATTAATCTTATTTAATTGGGTGATATACTTTTATTTATTAAAAATTAATTATAAAAAAATTATGTATAGATTAAATATTAATTATTAAAATTGTATATTTATTAATCAATTTATTTACTAGTAGATAAGATTAAAAATAAATCTTATTCAATTGGGTAATGTACTTTTATTGATGAAAAATTTATATAGATTAAATTTTTATTATAAAAATTACATATTTATTAATCAATTTATTTACTAGTAGATAAGATTAAAAATTAATCTTATTCAATTGGGTGATGTACTTATATTTATTAAAAATGAATTATAAAAAATATTTATATAGATTAAATATTTAATATATTAAAATTATATATTTATTAATCAATTTATTTACTAGTAGATAAGATTAAAAGTAAATCTTATTCAAATTGAGTAATGTACTTATATTTATTAAAAATTTAAATACAAAAAATATTTATATAGATTAAATATTTATTATAAAAAATATATTTATTAATCAATTTATTTACTAGTAGATAAGAATTAAAGTCAATCTTATTTAATTGGGTAATGTAATTTTATTTATTAAAAGTTAATTATAAATAATATTTATATACATTAAATATTTATATACATTAAATATTTAATATTAAAATTATATATTTATTAATCAATTTATTTACTAGTAGATAAGATTAAAAGTAAATCTTATTCAATTGAGTTATGTACTTTTAATTATTAAAAATTAAATACAAAAAATATTTATATCCGTTAAATATTTATTATAAAAATTACATATTTATTAATCAATTTATTTACTAGTAGATAAGATTAAAAATTAATTACAAAAAATATTTATATAGATTAAAATATTTAATAATAAAAAATATATATTTATAAATCCATTTATTTAATAGTAGATAAGATTAAAAGTAAATCTTATTCAATTGGGTAATATACTTTTATTCATTAAAAATTAATTACAAAAATATTTATATATATTAAATATTTGTTATAAAATATATATATTAATCAATTTATTTACTAGTACATAAAATTGGAGAGTTATAATTTGCAAGGACCCGCTATCACCCCTATATTTGAGATAGGAGATAACGGTTCCCCAACCACATATAACCCCTAAGATTATATGTAAGATTGCCTAAAGGAATTGTTTGAGTAATTGTTTATCTAATTCCATAAAGATAATATACAATAGGAAGCATATATACTTTTTTTTTTTACCTTAAACAAGACAATACTACTAAACTACCAACATATCTTACAAAGGAAGTACAACTTAACTTCTAAATAGTTAAGTACATACATATATATATATATATATATATATTACATCCAAAGGCTTCTTACAAGCCTTAACAAAAATCCTCAAAACACAACTCAACTAACACTAAAATTACATCATCAACCAAAAAGAATCACATCTAATCTATTACAAGTCATAGGGTTCCATTGGGTCCATGGTTATCTCTAATCCTCCAACCCATCAAGAAAGTCTTCAAAGTCGGTCCCGTACCCCATACTCGTATAGAACTCATCGAAGTCATCACCTGAAATGGATAAAATATGAGCCAAAGGCCCAGTACACAAGTAATGAATACAAAATGCGAAGTGAATCACACATTCTTAAGCTAAATGCATTATGCAACAATCACTTGTTTATTATTAAGTCTTTAGTTAGTAAAACAACACGGGAGTATTCAAACTCCGGACAACAAGGATCTAGTATTACATCTGCCTCCCTGAGTGGTCCCTACTATTCATACAGACTAGGCAGGCCCACATTCTGGCGTAGCCTGTAATACTAGGGGATCCTGAGTAACGCATTACGACGCTCAGGGGTTGATATGAGCAGCGCGGATACTCATATCTCATAAACAATTCTATTTGAAAACGAGATAGTACCCTGCCCCCAATCTGAGCAGGGTACCGCTCTCCGAACCAGATTCAACGGCAAACAAAGATAATCAACACTCATACATCAATAGGATTTTCTTAATTTAAAGTAGCTTGATTTTGATGCCTATCCTAACAAAGAGACAAGCAAGTTACTGCGTACCTGAAATAGCTCGGAAATTAACGGGGTTAACTGAGCGAGGATCTATCACTGTTTAAATCAATATAAATTTCACATTTAGCTTAAGTACTAATTAACTAATTGAAAATACAATAAATCAAAGAAATTCAAATAAATTAATACAAAGTCATAATAAAGCATTTAAACATCCTATTATATCATAGAACACTTAACAAATAGGTAATTGATCATATATCAAACTTTGGAAATTTTTGAAGAAAGTTTTTAAAATTCAAAAGCGCAGGGGATACGCCGGCACTCAAAGTGGGCGGCTTTGAGCCGGTGTTCAATACTCTGAAAATCAACACTGCCAACGCTGGCAGCGTTTAAGGGTACGCCGACTGCCTTCATTCTATGCCGGTGGCTTTGAGCCGGTGTAGAATGCAAAATCCAAAATTTTTCAAAACGTCCAGAGAGGTGCAAACCAGCCGCATACATGGATACGCTGGCAGCCTCTCACTATACGTCGTCGGCTTTGATTCCCAGTAGTCGTCGTACAATGTGAAAGAATGAACGCCGGCTGACTTTTCCAGCGAAAACCGGCGGCGTTCGATCGGCCTTAAGAAATTTGATTCTGTGGGCTTCCAACATCGCTTATAAGCCGGCGGCTTAGAAACCCCAGATGCCGGCATACATTTAAATTTTAGCCTATACGAAAATATTTTTGATTTCCCCTGTTTTATTACAACTTGTTCATTTTTCAAAAATTCTCCAAACTTAGTCCAAACTTTCTGAAGCTTGTTATATGATCCAAATACTATCCTAACAACATGAATTCTACTTCTAATCATCAAAACACTAATCACACTTCAAATTCACATCTCAACTACTCAATCTTCAATCTTCCAAAATACTCATCCCCACACATCCACACTCCTATAAGATATATACTACCACTCCATTAGCCACATAATCTCATTTAAACTATCATCAATGGACCAAATCAATCCCAAACCAATTATCACCTCAAAATCATATATATTCTAACATTTACAAACAATACAATATAGAACATAAAATAAAAGATAAAGTTTGTATTAAATTCACATGACTAAATCTTGGCTTGGAATGATGTTCAAATCCTAAAGCTTGTAATGAATCTTGGCTTAGGGTTTAAGAATTTGGGATGAGAAAGAAGAAAGAAAGAAAGAAAGAAATGAAGTGAAAATTCGTATGAAAAATGGGGCTGCCAAAAAGGAGGGCTTAACTTGTCCAATTAAAATCATTTGCCATCCAAATCTTACCATTAGGGGTATATTTGTCCTAGGATTAATTTGGGAAAATTTCAAATGCATTTGGGTTGTATTTAGGCTTAAAAAGTAGGTTTAAAGTTTGCCAAATTTCTGTTACAAATCATAGCTATTCAAAAGTAATTTGATTAAATTATAATCATAACACATACATATTAATTTGAAAAAGACACACATATTCATTACACTATATGCACATTTACATATCAAACAATAACATTAATTTCATAATACTATACACATACAAAGTAACACATGTCTAACACATTCACTAACTATATTAACCAAGCACACACATTTATATGTATATATATATTTTTCATTTCAATAACACATTTATATATAATTTAAGGAATTCATGGCATTTTCATAATTATAAAGAAATATTTTCATAGATTTAATAATAATTATAAAAATATTTATTTATTAATCAATTGATTTACTAGTAGATGAGATTAAAAATTAATCTTATTCAGTTGGGTAATATGCTTTTATTTATCAAAAAGTTATTACAAAAAACATTTATATAGATTAAATATTAATTATGAAAATATTTATTTAATAATCAATTGTTTTACTAGTAGATGATATAGAAGAGTTATATTTAAATATCTCAATAAAAAATTAATAAAATGAAATATTTAGGTTTATGGAGGATTTAAAAGAAATGATGGTAACATGAAAATTTTTGTATTAATATATAGTTTCGTTTGATATTTTGTATTTTGAGAAGATATTTTAATAATATTAAACATATAAAAGAACATTTGGACTTTCTACGAAAATATAAAATTAAAATATATTAATTACAATACCGTAAATTATTTCATATGGAATGTGATAATTATATATTTATCGTATTCGTTATGAAATTATACATATGAATATAAATATTTATAATTAAAATCTGTGATCTATAATCTTATAGATTACTTGATATTTAATATGTAAATAAGATCTTGATAAAAGTAGATGATAATAAGATAGTTTGCTGAGGAAATTACCTATGCTGGTGTTGTTATTGAAATACCCCAAATCTTCACCTAGATTAGAAATTGAGTTTAGATAGATTAAATGAATAAAATGAATTATAGGATATAATTAGACAAGTTGGCTTAATTTAATTAGCTAATAATTAAGTTTGTTTTGAGATTTCAAATTCCTAAAATCTCTAAACATGTTCTAAAAATGTTTAGAGGATTCTTAAACTCTTGATTCTTAGCCTAAACACTAATTCCTAAATCTTAGTAAAATTTGAGTTCATTTGCTTGAATAAAAATATCAGTTCTTAAACCCGAACTCAAATTAAATATCTTTGTATCCAAATTAAATTCCTAAATTAAGTTCTTATTTTAAGATCTTAATTTATAACCTATCTTATTTTAAGATCTTAAATTCCCAAATTAAATCCCAGTTTCGCAGCCTCTTCGTATTTTAGCCATAACTTTTTCATCCGATCTCCGATTGAGGTGATTCAAGTTGCGTTGGAAAGATAAGAAAGAGATATACAACTTTCATATTTTGAGTTCATTTCTTTCCAACTGATACATTTTCCAAGCAAAGTTAAAAATTTGTTTTTGTTTGTTTTATGTGTTTTTGCTTAGGAAGTGGATCTTTTTGAGCTAAAATGAGATAGATAAGTGATGTTTGATGAGTTATGTTGATTGGTTAATATAATTAAACATGAGTTCAGTAGATTTATAGATTTAACAAATAATTAGATTAAATCTAGAAGTTAGTTATAAAATGAACTTAGTTAGCAAACCTAGGTTCAACTTGATTAAATAGACTTGAATGAGTTAAAATGAATTAGATTGAGTTAGTTTAACCATCTTTGACTTAGTTTTTGAATTAAATGATTTAAGGTTTTTTTTTTTTTTTTTGGTCATAGATTTAAGGTTAATTAATTTAGCTAAGTTTAAGTTAAGGTGAGTTCAAGTTAACATAGATCCTACATGTATAATGAATTAGTAATGAATCTAAGTTCAACTTAACTAAATGAGCTTGAATTAGCTAAAAGGAATTAGATTACTTAAGTTAATCAACTTGAACTAGTTTTAGATTAAATGACTAACTCTAAACAATTTGGCTAAGGTTAAGTTGAAATGGGTTAATAGCTAATAATTAGCTTAGATGAATGAATTAGGATGATCTTTGAATAACATGAGCAATATATTGTTTGAAATGTTTATAGTTAACCATTCCTCTACATAAAATATGTTTTATTGAAATTGAAATCTATATAGAACATTTCAAAGAAAAGGCTATTATTATTACCATTGCCCTATTTAGTAATTCATGCTTATTTTTCTGTAAAATTTTTGAAAATCTTTTCCGTGTTAATGGTATTGAAGGCTTCAACAAGTTTTAACCTTATTTCTAAACCACTTGGCAAAATGTTTACATATTATTCCTCCCCAATTGCGTGCTCCATGTGCAGTTAGTTCGTTCTCGAACTCCCTGTAAGATATTTCATTAGAAGTCAATCTTTAATTTTGGTGAACATCTCTTGTTATCAGGCCATAAATGAATGAAAAGACATGATATACCTTATAAACTATTGCACCTCCTCGCAATTATTCAACACTGTCCAATGCATCCTGTTGAGTTTTACATCCGAGCCTGTTATAGTGCATGCACCTATTGAATGTATGGGATATGTGAATACTTGAAACGATGACAATGGACATTCATCCAGCGGTTCGTCCACTGTCGGTGGGGTCTATTTATTCTTGAGTCCATGTTATCAAAATATAGTGAGCAAAATTGATGCTCTCCCGCACAACATGACTCGGTAATTGAACCTTCCGGTCTTGCCCTATTCCGCAAATCTGCTTTTAGAACTCCCATGTACCTCTCAACAGGATACATCCACCGGTACTGGACCGGACCACATATGCGTGCTTCCTTTGGAATGACGGCTAAATGTATCATAATATCAAAAAAAGCAGGAGGAAATATCATCTCTAACTTGCAAGAGTTAGGATTATTGTTTTTTCCAAAGACTCCAATAGATTTACACGGAGTTCTTTAGCAGTCAATTCCCTGAAAAAACGAGATACATCACATACAACATCGTAAATGCGATTATCCAAGACCCCACGAATGACAAGGAGAATACGTTGCAGCAAGACATGACAATCGTGACTCTTAAGACCTCTCAAACTAACTTCATCACCTAAGCAAGATGATATATTTGAAGCATATCCATTAGGCATCTTCACATCCCTGATTGAATTACATACCTCTCTCATTTGCCTAGTCGATAGTGTATATGCAGCTGGTGGCTTGAAAATGCGTCCACCACGTTGCTGCAGGTGTAGCTCGGAACGAATACCCATTTCTTGGAGTGTGAGTCTCGCCTTCTCTGTGTCTTTTGACTTGCCCTTAAGACCAAAAATAGTTCCCACTAGGTTATCGCATATATTCTTTTCGATATGCATCATCAAGATTATGTCGTATGTGCATTCACTCCAATATGGCAATCGGAATAGCAAACTCTTCTTACACCAATTTGTGCCGTCTTCATTCCTCCGACGGCATAGGCGCTCTTGCAATTTTCCCAAAATGACATGCTCGTATCGACTCAATTGATCGACGATGTCTGAACCAGAGAAATCCCTTGGTCGTGCCGTGTTTCCATGGTGCCGTCAAAACTTACCCTGTGGCGCCACCTATGTCTCAAAGGCAAGAACCGTCTATGGCCCATATAGTGGAACTTACTATTTGAATGGCCACTTGTGCAGTCGATGTTACATATTGGACATGCTTTATAACCCTTCGTCGTCCAGCCTGAAATGTCACCGTGCCGGGAAATCGTTAATAGTCCATAATAATGCAGCATGCTCGAAATACCCGTCCTTCGACCACATCTAGTGTTTTGACCCCACTTGTCCAAAGTTCTTGTAGCTCATCTATCAATGGTTGTAAGTACACATCAATATCTTTACCTGGTGATTTCGGCCCCGGTATTAAAAGAGACATCATCATATATGGCTCCTTCATACATCTCCATGGTGGAACATTGTATACAAACATAATAACTGGCCACACACTGTATGTTGTGCTCATGTTTGCATATGGATTAAACCCATCAGTGGCAAGTCCTAATCGTACACTTCGGGGGTCCGATGCGAACAAAGGATATTTGTTATCCAATCCCTTCCACTGTTCGGAATCCACCGGATGCCTCAACACACCATCTACGGATATATACTTTTCCTTGTGCCATCTCATCTCTGGAGCCGTCTTCCGGCACATAAATAGCCTTTGTAATCTTGGAATTAATGGGAAATGTCGCAACACCTTA